>CM076577.1:863846391-864446391 GCA_034641835.2 Pinus albicaulis | reverse complement strand
TTCTACCCCTTTGTCGATTTGTAATCTTTTAGGGAAAGGAGAGTTAGAAATAGATACTGAAGGTTGCTCTATGATAAGAGTTGAGTTTATTGGATTTTCTTGTTTTTTTATTTTGAGAATTTTGATTCTATTGGAGGGATGCCCCTTCTCAGGAATTTTTATTTTACTGTAGAGAAATTTCTTCATCAATATCATATTTTTCTTGAATAACAACATAGGGATTTTATTTTCTAATATCCTACCATATGTAATTTGGACATTGTTAAGACCTAGTGGAGCAATTATATAAGCTGGAAAATCTTGTTCTTCTATGTTATAAGCAGTTTAAGAATTTTTATTATTTGGGTTTGGTATTGGATCGGCGAGTAGTTGAGTTGGCCTTTGTGGAAATGGTAATGAAAGTTGTGGGTTTTGATTTTGGAATTGAGGTTGTTGATTATGTTTTTGAAAATGTTTGGGAGGATAGTTTGGATAGGATTTTGGATTTTGGTGATACTGAGAGTATCCGCCATAAGGATTTTTCATTCCTCATGTTAAAGGTTGAGGCTGTGACCAAGGTTGTTTCCATGGCATTGATGAATTCCATTTGTTTGGTGGGGGCTGAGTATAGATTTGATTTCTAAAACGTTGAGTTTGAGGCCCTTACCATGGTCTTCTAGAGCCAAAACATAGAGGTTCTACTAGATGTGGAGCTACTTGTTCTTGGAAAACAACCTTAATACCTTGTATAGAGGGAAATATTTTTGTTTCATGGTTTTCCGCACAAATAACACGGGTCTCTATGAATTTTAATTCAAGAGCACATTCTCTTAAGGAATGTTTGTTTATGCATTTAGGACAAAAAATAGCTAAGGCATCAGTTGCAGCTTTCTGCATGTTTTGTAATTTCAAGGTGTCTATTTCTTCAGTAAGAGTCCCTAAGATATCCATTTTAAATTCATGAAGAATATCTCAAATTTCTATCGTACTTATTGTTCCAATTGTAGATTTATTCGCTCTAGAGAGAATAAGATCTCTTGCATTTTTCCTAGTTTTTTATTTTCCTCTCAAAAGATGAATGCATAGTTCAGCAATTTTAGGTAATGATAGTTGAGAGATGTCTCCCTTTCCCACCATGTTAATGATATCTATCCATTTATCCTTGATGGCTTTCAACGAGAGATATTTTAAAGTATCTTGATCTAATTTTTCCATTTTATCTCTTTTTATATTGTAATTGAATCTCTCAATTACGTCTTCCAAGTTTTCATCCTCCATTTGCATCATTTTAAATACTTCATCCTTCTGATTAATAGGTGTGCAATAATCTAGATATCTTTGTAAGAATTCACTTTTCATCTCATCCCATGTCCTAATATATTATGTTATCAAGCCCATGAACCATTTTAAAGTTTCACCCTTGAGTGTTGCAGGAAATACCTTCACTTTTTTAGAGTCTTGTAAGTAGTTATATGATCTACATAAAACCTCAAATTCAAATAAAAATGTTTCAGGATGTTCATTCCTTAATCCATGGAAATTGGGAAGGATGGAAGGTGAAATATTTTTCTTTGTGGCATTTGTATCCTCATCAATTAAGGGAAATCCAATAGAGTTATGGTCTTCCCTATTTTCTCCTCTTCCTTTACCTCTTCCTCCACTTCTTCTTCCTCCTCCTATTCTTAAGGTATCTCCATTCAAAACTTCTCCTTCTCCTGCCATTGTAGATTCTTCAGAACTAATGTAGGGTTATAACTGTAGAGTTATTTCTTCTTCCTATGGTTATTCTATCAATGGGAAATTGAAGAAAGTTTCTTCTTCTTCCTCGCTAGAGATTTCTAACTCTTGAGCTTGAATTTGTTCTCCTGTAGAGGTGAAAAAGGTTACTCCTTTTGTTCGATATCTAGGATCTTCCTCTTCTAAGACTGCCTCAGCAGATGAAGTTGGAGAGTATCCTAGTTGGATTTCTGACTTTAAGACTCCAAGGAGTCTCTATCTTATTATGAAAAATGGAATATGAGTTTGATATGGTGGTGTGGCACTTCGTGGTCTTGGTGGAGTGAGTGGTTTTACTGGAATCAAAGTTCTACCTCTAGCTATGAATCTACCCCTACAGTCTCTTTCTATACGCATATCATTTTTTTTAGATGCAAGAAATAAGGCTTCCTAATTAAAATTCCCCGTCAACGGTGCCAAAATGTTTAGTCAATTTAATGTCTTAAATTTCTATCATAAATTATTGACCGAGGTTATTAATCTAATGAAGTGTGGTGCACTATATATGCTTATATGCCCTTCTTTATTACTTCGTTGTGTATTTTTATTGTTGACACCTAATCCTATGGGATGGGTGTGCACATTTAATATTGTATATTATTTAATATTAGGAAATAAGGAAGGCCAAGAGTCATTGCGAGATGAATCCCAATAGCCTCACCTCCATGTATAAATACATATGAATTCTTCAGCTAAAATACATTCTGATTTGAGGAGTTACCTCCTGGTTTGACATGGTATCAGAGCCAGTCCCACTATTGGCATTTCTGACTGTGGTGTAACTCCCTCTCCTTTGCTCAGTCAGTTTTTAATAATAGTTTTGCTGCTCCTATTTATTGCTAGACTATTATTCTGCATTTTTTTTCTCTGCATAGCTCTGACATTTGCAGCTCCTGCAGCTCCTGAAGATTCTGTAATCCTGCAGTTCCTGGAACACTGCAAGCAGTCCTGCAACTCTATCATTCAATTTTGTAACGGCCTCTCGGCCTCCCTCTTTCCAGTTCCTGGCCTTACGCCCCCCCCCCACCTCTTCTCCACCACCTACGCATCAATACCATCCCATCCAAACACCTCTTCATCGCTCAATCTGCTACATCACTCCTTATCCCTCCGACTTAACGCCTTGCTACCACCGCCTACACGCTGTTCCATCTGTGTTTAATATAATACCACTCTTACATCTCACGCTGTGTCAATTTTTGGATTGCGCCCTCCGTTGATTGCTCACGCTTTCATATTCAAACGCCCTCTGTCCAAATTATTAACGCCATTCCCGCCTGAAGAGCCATACCAGTTGACTACATTATATATATATACCCGCAGTTGTATTATAATACGCTCCCATTCCCACAGACATATTGTATTATAATACGCTCCCATTCCTCTGTTCATTTTATATACGCTCTTATTATAATACGCTCCCATTCCTCTGTCCATTTTATATACAACGCTGCACAGTCATACAATACAGCGCATATAATACAGCGCTCTATATATAATACGTTGTCATTGTTCCACATGATACACTGTTCCATTTGTATACATCACTCATATAGTTCAATACGCTGTCAACGCTACCCTCTCCATATATGTAACACTGTATAATACGCCCTCAAGCTGCGCACTTCCCAAAACAATTTTCAATCCGGCCTGTGGCTTTTCGGCCCTCCTTGTGGCCCAGCGTCTAGTTATACATTGTCACTCTTCCAGCGTTATATGTAATACCATGCATAACACCGCTCCACGCAGTTTCTAATTCACTGTCCCCTCCATTTAATACACCATTCCATATTTTATATACAACGCTGCCTCTGTAATATGTAATACGCTGTCCATTTTATAATACCACGCCCCTTCATATTCCACCTTGTAATACCGCTCCCCTCCTCTGTTATCACACCGCCCCTTCCATTCCTTAATATCAATACCGCCTTCATATAATACCACACCCTTTATTCTCACCACCCTCCCATCTTTTAATACCACGCCTCACCATAATACCGCCCCTCCATTCATTATTCTTTTATTACCATTCACATTTCATAATACTTCCCATTCCGCCTTTTAATACCATACGCCCATACTGCCCATACGCCCCATTCACCTTCATAATTCCGCCCCCTCCCATAACATTGATATCGCCCTCCCATTTCATAAAACTGCTACTCATACAATTTTTTTTTCTCCAAACAAAACAAAAAATACATATATATTTTTTGGTGCAGAATTCAGTTTTTAGCAAAGAGTTTTTTGTCCATTTAAATTCAGTGTCTTTTAGGAAAAAGATTTTCTGTCCTTTTAAACTGGGTATATTTTCCAGCAAAGAGTGTTTTTGTTTTCTCTCCTTCAAAAGAGATTCTCCAGCAAAGTTTTTTTTTTCTCTCCTCCTTCAAAAGAAGATGACAGTCCCTTCAGCTTCTAAAGAGGCTGCATACTTGGCACAGAGAGAAAAGAGACATGCTTCAGATTCATCGAGAGGAAGAGATGGTAGAAGACGAAGAAGAAACTTCAGAGAAAAGGGGGGCAGACAATCTAAAGCTCAGCAGCAAAGAAATCAAGACAAAGGTAAAACTAATGACAAAGACAAAGGTAAACTAGCTGAATCAGCTCATTCTGTTCTAGCACATTGTAACAATGGAGTAACTGAAAACCTATTTGATGTTTCATTTACTTCATGGAGAGATGATTGGTTGCTAGATTCAGGAGCAACATGTCACATGACATTTAGAAAATATTTTTTTGAAGAATTCACCGACAAAGTTGATGGAGCAGTATATTTCGCAGATAAATCCAAACTCAAGCCATCAGGGCTTGGCACAGTCAGGCTTAAACTGCCTGGTCTTCCTGATCATATCCTACATGAGGTTCTATACCTCCCTGAGTTGAAGAGAAACTTGTTGTCCCTGGTCGAAATCCGGCAACAAGGACACTCAATTCACTTGTTTGATGGCAAGGCAGAGGTCAAAAAAGCATCAGATCACTCACTTGTCATGGAGGGAATAGAAGAAGGGAGACTCTTGAAGCTGAAAGGTTCATCTGCTCATGCTCAAAACTTTGCATTCAGTTCACATCATGATGAAGGTACATTCCCATCAAGTCTTTTATGGAATGCTAGATTTGGACACTTAAACTATGAAAGCCTTCGTTTGTTGAAGAAAAATGGTGTTGATGGGCTACCTACAATTCCTATAAAAACTAAGGAATGTGATGCTTGTATTCTAGGAAAGCATAGCAAACAACCATTTCATGATTCACACTCCAGAGCACATATAAAATTTGAACTTGTTCATTCAAATTTATGTGGCCCTATGGCTATTGCTTCTGCAAATGGAAACAAATACATGATGACATTTATTGATGACTACACTAGAATGTGTTGGATTTACTTACTGAAGAATAAGTCTGATGCTTTTTAAACTTTCAAGAATTTTCATGCATGGATTGAAAATGATGCACAAACACATATTGGCTCTCTACGTACTGATAATGGAAAAGAATACACTTCAAACGAATTTGAAAATTATCTTCATCAACATGGAATAAAACATCAAACAAATGTGCCATATAATTCACAACAGAACGGTGTAGCTGAAAGAATGAACAGAACTATTTTAAATATGGTCAGCTCCATGTTATTTTTCAAGAATGTGGAATTGATGTTTTGGGCTGATGCAGTTCTATGTGTTGTTTACATAAAGAATAGGTGTCCTTCAAGTTCAATTAGAAACAAAACTCCTTTTGAAATGTGCCATGGCCACATTCCTTCGGTAAATCATTTCAGGGTCTTTGGGTCCACCTATTATGCCTTGATACCCAAGGGTCAAAGGAACACACTTGGTGCTAGAAGAAGAAAATGTATCTTCTTGGGGTACTCCAATACCTCCAAAGGATATCGTCTCTATGATGAAGTAAATAAGAAGTTTGTGATAGCAAGAGATGTCATATTCCTTGAATCTTCCAAGAGTGACAAGGTTGTTGAGCGGCAACTTGATTGCCTGGATAGATTCACACATGCAAAGTCTTTCCAAGAATTTGATAATGTGATTCCACATCTTTAAGGGGGGATTCCGATATTGAATCAAACTGTGGAATCATGTCCTGAATCACTCTCTCCCCCACATGAAGAAACAACCATGGATGACACATTGGATGATGTGATTGACAGAATTGGGAGATTGAATCTTGAATCAATCCCAACTCAGTCAAATGACCAGCCTGGGCCATCTCAGAAAGGTCCTCCCAAATGGCTGACAAAGACACTGGAGAATGTTCATCCCGATGAGGTTGGAAAAACAGGAACAAGAAGTTCCACTCAACAAATCGAAGGTGATGTAGATAATTCTGATTCTCCTGTTGATATGGATATTGCTTATAACTGTGAATTGAGTTTGTCTACATATCATGAACCAACTTCCTTCAAAGAAGCCGCTTCTCATGATGAATGGAAAGAAGCGATGCAGAAGGAGTATGATGCCTTGATAAAGAAAGGCACTTGGAAGCTGGTTGATCCGCCTTTGGGAACGAAACCAATTGGCTGTAAGTGGGTCTACAAGAACAAGTACAAAGCAGACGGCTCACTTGACAAGCACAAGGCCAGGCTTGTGGCAAAAGGATTCGCACAAAAAGGAGGAGTCGATTATGAAGAAACTTTTGCTCCCACAGTAAAATGGACCACCATCCGGACTCTCTTTGCCTTAGCAGCTCGTAATGGATGGAAAGTCCATCAGATGGATGTAAAAACAGCCTTCTTGAATGGAGATCTAAAGGAGAAAGTTTATATGTCCCAGCCAGAAGGATTTGTGATAAAGGGTCAAGAACACAAAGTTTGCAAACTTGTAAAATCCTTGTGTGGCCTCAAGCAAGCACCACGAGCCTGGTATGAGAAATTGACCGAGCATCTTCTGAAACTTGATTTCAAACACTTTGATCTTGATGATGCAACTTTGTTTGTTAAGAAAGTTGGAAAAACAATTGTATATCTTGTGGTATATGTAGATGATCTTTTGATAACAGGAAACAATGAGAGCTATATTGCATCCATGAAGAAAGAGTTGAAGAAAGGCTTTGAAATGACTGATTTGGGTCATGTTCATTACTATTTGGGTATTGAAGTAATTCAACATCCTAAATTCATATTTCTTTCTCAAAAGAAGTACATTGGAGATCTCTTGAACAAATTTGGCATGGATGATTGTAAACCCTTAGGCACTCCAATGGAACAAAACTTGAAGCTCACATTTGTTGAAGGGAAGGAATTTGAGGATGCAACTAAGTATAGACAGCTTGTAGGAAGTCTTATCTATCTGACCACCACCAGACCTGACATCTCATTTGCTGTTGGAATCCTCTCAAGGTTCATGCAGAAACCTTGTGAAGGATATTGGTCTGCTGCAAAAAGAGTACTAAGGTACTTGAAGGGGACTCAAGACCTTGGACTCAAATATACACAGGTAGGCGACTTCATCTTGACCGGATACTCTGATTCAGACTTTGATGGCGACAAAGAAACAGGGGTGTCTACTACAGGTTACACCATGAGTCTTGGATTAGGAGCTGTCTCATGGAGATCACGCAAACAGTCAGTTCCAGCAGATTCCACGACCGAGGCAGAATATGTGGCAGCAGCTGAAGCAACAAAGGAAATTGTGTGGCTCCGGAAAATCCTGGAAGATTTGCAGATGAAACAAATGTATTCCACTCCACTCATGATCGACAACACTTATGCAATAAAGTTGGCCAAGAACCCAAAGTTCCATGATCGAAAAAAGCACATCAATGCAAAGTACCATCTAATTCGACATCATGTTTAGGCAAAAACCATCCATCTACATCATTGTTCCACAAATCCGCAAACTGCTGATATCTTCACCAAAGCACTTGGAAAAGAAAAGTTTGAAAAGTTCAGATCGATGCTTGGACTCACCAACATCCCTTCAGATTAAAGGGGGGAATGTTGACACCTAATCCTATGGGATGGGTGTGCACATTTAATATTGTATATTATTTAATATTAGGAAATAAGGAAGGCCAAGAGTCATTGGGAGATGAATCCCAATAGCCTCACCTCCATGTATAAATACATATGCATTCTTCAGCTAAAACACATTCTGATTTGAGGAGTTACCTCCTGGTTTGACATTTATATATTGTTTTTGGGGGATTTTTATTTTATGCCTAATGTTAAGAACTAAAATTGATCTAAGGAATGAAATCTAAGCTTCTAAATGAAATATTTAAATGCTAAGGAATAACCAAATCTGAAGGAAATTTAATGATGAAAACTTAATCTTAAAGAAGGAAGAAAAGGAAATGATATTTTTACTCTAAGAAAAGAAATTGATTTATAAATTACTCTTAATGAAATGAATGAAATATAAAATATAAAAGAAGAAATAAAAGGAAACGTTAATTAACTAATATATTTTGCATAAAAATAAATCAATATTTCCATGGTTAATATATGAGCTATGTTAGACTATTCTAGGTCAGAAAAACATCTATGGAAAAAATCTAATTAAGCTGATTCTTCATTGAAAAAAAATCATTTCTCTAAATATGATTATATTCTACTGATCTATAAACGATGTTCTAGCTATCAACATAATTAAAATAAAACTATATCCTACTTTATCAATTGAGACATTATTTCTATGAAAACATAGCATCTGATCTAATTTGAAATCTATTTGAAATGATTAAAATGTAATTCTGATCTAACTTTGTCCTAGTTTTAAATCTATCTAAAAATGATCAACATATAACTCTAATCTAATTATGTTCTACATTCCATGGAACAAAAACGTAAAATATATTACCATGAAATTGATCTAACTATGCTAATTGAAATCAAATTTAACTAAGGCAAGCAAGAAATGACAGAGTATCTATTTGCAAAAAAAAACATGCCTAACACTAAATACTATGGTTGTTGTGTAATCAAATGCACAAATCTATACAGAGTCACATTCATTAAATGATTCAGGCGAGCATAAGATACAATCAACTATGCATAAACGTAAACAACTGATTCAGAAAAAATTTAAGAACTAATTGACATGAAATTAAACTGTGAAATAGTGAGAAATTAAACTAAGAATCGATGAGAATCTAAATATGAAATGATAAGGAATTAAACTACGAATTGACGAGAAATTAGCTACGAATCAAAAGGAAATTAATGTATGAAATTGATAGTAAAATAAACTACGAAATAACTATAAAAACCCCATTTTTGTGTAGGGGCCCTCTACAACAGAACGAGTTGTAAAATCTACTTAAGCTATCCATGCATCAATGATCTAGAACTAGTATTATTCAGTAATAAAATGGATTTTAAAAACGTATCACAATGTTATCACAAAAATTGAACTTATTCCTAGTCTCAAAAGTCCGACATTTATACAAGTTTTTAAATTAACTATCTGAGAAAATTTCGCCTATGGAAAGAAAAATAAAGTTAAGACTAGAAGTCTATTCAGAAGCAAAGCCTTCATGGCTCTTTCCCGATTTGCTACGTAAGAGAAAATAGAGAGTCTTTTTCTATTGATCTCATTCTTTCTCTTGAATGATATTTGACCGCGAGTGTAGGCATGATCCTTCTCGAAATTGAACATGTAAGTAGGATACGATCCATGTATGGAACATTTCAAAGCTAACCATATGACTAACTTCATCATTTACTTCTCGAAACCTGTCAAATAATAACGGTGGCTACAAAAACAAGGGTTAGCTACAAAATTGCATGAATTATGTAGCTAATTACATAAATTCATCTAAATAATAAGAAACATTATAATATAACATAAAGATCATCGAAATTCCTTCTGATATGTAAAATATGTCAATTATCATTGATTGCGTTTATGGATTTTGTGAAAAAGGAAGAAAATATGGTGGAAAAGATGTCAAATTAGGAACAGTTTTGAGGTTCAACACACTTCTCTCATATCTTTCTAAGTATAGAAATAAAATATTAATGAATTCGAATTAACCTCTTCCCTTCTTAAGGTTTGCTATACCATATAGGTCTTTGTGGATTTTAATGACCATCCTCATTGTCATTAGAATTTTTCTTCCTTCATAATGATCAATGATTATACTAGCAGTGAATATGACCATTATGTTTACTTTAAAATTTTTAATGGCATAATCATTATGTTGGTTTATTTGTTGATGGTAGGAGTTTTGCAAGTAAAAACATGGATGAGATCAACATTGTGGTAGTGTATTTGGTATGAGGGGGGAAGAAATAGACTTATTTAGTGAGATGGATGCTACCTACACATGGTCACAGTGAAAAATGATTTCCTACTGTTAGTGGAACAGATTAAACATAATGTAAACTAATTTTGATGGAAAACTACGCATACAACTCTAAGAAAAAATCAAAAGACAAGACACAAAATACAAAATATTGATGGAGAAAGCAACCTAATTACACAAGTGGATAGATCTCCCTTTATTAGGTGCTGGTGGTAAAAAAGATACAATGCTAAACACTTGAAGAGGGCACTTTGAGCTATGGAGCTCAAATACTCAAAACAACGAGGTCTCCTTCCCTCGAGTTCTTGCAAGCGTCTCTTCCCTTTCTCAAGGGATGGTACATCAAGATCAAGTGGTGAAGCTCTCTCTCTTGGACTGAGATGTTGGTTGGCCAACATATCAGTCATTCCAATCCCTCTACTATTGGACTATGTAAGATGGTTTGGTATGAAGAAATTTGGCTAGCATAAAAATGTGTCTGCAATTATTTTTCCAAAGGCTGGCTTATATAAACATTACTTTAACTCCCTCTTCTTCTCTTAGCCCAATATGGATAGTGACACAAGAGTGGAGGAAAAATTCCTTTGTGAGCTGCATTTTCTCCTAAAGGTGGATCAAATTTGGTTGTCCTTGACAGTACTGGTTAGAAAATCATCTCAACCAAGCATGCCAAGTGGTACTAGATGGTGACATTTCGCCATCTTTAGGACCACGTGGCTATCGAAGGAATAGTCGCTTTGTGTGCAAAATTACTTTGATGTAGTTATGTTGTCATTTAATTTTCCTTTTGAACCTTAGGAAAAATCAAATTTTAGTCTCCTCTAATGTATTTCTTCTTTGAAAATATTCATCTATACCTTATGCTTGACATTCTTAATGTCTTTTTCGTGTACGATTTTCTGGTGTTAACAAACATGTTGATGACTCATATGGTCAGAACTTTTGATATGAAGGATATAATCATAGAAAGACAAATCTTAAGCATATAAATAAATAAAGATAGGAAAAAATGTAGCCTTTCTTTTTCATAATAGAACTATGTCAAGAAAATACTTGTAAAATTAAAAATAAGTAACTTTCAACTAATAAATATACCTTTATCCTCCAATTTAATATTTCTTAATTTTTATGTTCTAGGAATGAGGAAGGAAAGGATTACGTTTTTCATATAACATAAGATAATGCATTAGGAAGTTTGATTTATATGATATAATGCACTAGAGTATATATTTTCCATGCAGTGTGTGTTGTTTATAGGTGCATGGAAAATCCAAGAAGAGCACATTGAAATGGAGTGTTACAAGTGATCTGGTATCATAGAGGAAGAAGTTATTATTTCATCACATTTAATGGTTGCAGTGATTTTTTCCATGATTATGTTGACTAATATGTTTCAATTATTTTTGATAGGACAAGATCTACTTTAGGTTATGAGTTTACTCTTGCAGGAGAATCTATTAATTAGATGTGAAAGCTTCAATGAACAATTTCTTTATCCACTACTAAGGAAAAATATATCCGTTTCTCACATGTTTTCATGGATGAAATCTTTATTGAATGGGCCTTTTCTATGAGCTTCGAAGACTGCATCATGATTTGATTATATTTTGTGATAGTCAAAGTTCTATCCATCTGGATAGGAATCCATCTTATCATAGTAATACTAAGCATATTGATTTTGGGTATCGTTTTGTAGCATGATTTATTGATGGAGGTGGAGTATATCTTAAAAAAATCCAGGGTCAAAAAAATTGTAGACATGTTTACAAGCCTAATGTTGGTAAAAAAATCATGGTGGTGTTTAAATTCTCTTGGCTTATAGAAGAGGTGATGAAAGAGCTTGGGCAAGGTATCAGGTAAATTGTGGTAGAGGTGGAGATTTTTTAAATTTTTTGATAGCTTGAACATCATTGTTGGCTGGTTTATGAAATTGATAGAAGTTTTTGTAATGTTCCCAAAATTAGCATAGAGTTAATTGGAACATTAATTTTTCCTATATCATCTAGGAGGTGAAGAAATGGGTAAGGAGGCCCATGAGTAGAAATAAAATCCCTCATAATGTGAAAGGGATCATCAGAGTAAGTCTATTTTTCACCCTCAAGTGTGAAAAGAGGAAAATGCATGAAAAAAGGATTAGGTTTGACCAATTCAATAGCACTTCCATAGGAGGAGTGGATCACTTTGGAAGACAATACAGTGTGAATGAGGAAGAGGTCATTTGGTGGAGGAAACCCTAGTGTGTGGGGGCGAAGGCAAGGATGATTTCATTTTTATAAAGGGAGGAAAAGGAATACAGAGGAGGATATGTTGATGAATATAGATTTTGGTCTGCATGACTATTCGCTATCTTTAGTTGTTTAACTAAGATTGTTGTGCTACTTAGCACAAAGGGATTCCCTGTTTAGGAATTATTCTCCCTTCTTGAGAGGCTTCTTGAGGGATTGTACTTCATTACCCACATTTCAGGCTCAAGGCCAAGCCACCTCCTTCAGGTACAACCTTATTCCTATAGCAGGAAACGTTGTGTTGTAGGGTGTTGCAGTGGAGGGTTCCGCAATACCATTTCCTTGGCTCATCTTTTAGAGGGGGGAGCTTATATTCCTCTGGGAGGTTAGTGAGGGAGATTCCAGAGCATATTACAAATATTTGGCATCAGTCCAAGAACTTCCCATCACTAACATCGCAGTCCCTTCTCTAGACTGCGTTATTTCTGAGTGCAATTGCAGTGGGGACTTGCTCCACTATTTTGGAGGGTGAGATATTCAGGAATTGGATCAGCCTTTCACCTAATAGATCCATTAATGGATGAGATTTAGCTATCATATGCAGCATCATCAGCTACCTTCATCCATTTCTAGTTTCTGAGTTGCAGCTGCTACCCTGCAACTCCGACATTTCTGTAGATTTTCCATTTTGTGTATATTTCAACCAATCCTTCCAAGGATTGTGTATTGTTGTTTCCAGGGGTTGAGATCTTGCTCCCCCATATATGTTTGAGCTATACATTGATATATTCATGTATTGACATCAGTTTTCAGTAGTTACTCTTTATAGACTGCGCAGTCATAGCAATGGCTTCCCTCATGTAGCAGTATTTTTCCATTTCTCGTGTATATGTTTTATTGAGATTGCATTGCCTAGCTTGAGAGATCATTTACTCAAGATCTTGTATGCATTGTTGCTGCTATAATCTATTATGATGGTTATGTGGATCTTCCAGAATTCTTGGTGTTAATGTATCACGGCTACTCCGTTGGTGTGTTTACATATTGTTCTTGCTCCACATTTGGAATATCTTAAGATATTCCCAATAGTGTAGATTTTCCCTATTTTTGGATATTACAGTGGTATCAGAGCATGATCTTTGGCTCAACCTGTGAGTCTCAGCCGTAAGAAGAAGAAGAGATCAAGATGATGAAGAAGATGAGCTTGCTCTCATCAATTTTCAGATCTAGAGAGGAACTCTCCAAGGAGATCAAGAAGATGAAATAAGGAGAAGGGGAAGGACCATGCACTTCCTACTCTCACAAAGAAGAAGACCAGAAGCATGAAGAACATTTGGAATTTGAATTTCTAAGTGAGTACCGTGCTGAATACCGAGCTAAACCTAGAGCCTTAAAAGAGACTCTAGCTTTACCACAATTTATTTAGCTGAAAGAAGAAAGAAGACCCCGCAACTATGGGATGATGAGAGGAAATAGATTTCTATTGTCCACATTTGATGGATCACTCGCATGTGCAGTAGAGGTTTGGGTGAAGAAGATACAAGATTTCTTCCTGCTACATCCTGTAGTAGACATAGAGGCTATAGAAATTGCAGCGCTGCACCTTGAAGGTGAAGCAAATATTTGGTGGATCATCCATTTAAGCCATGCAAGGGTTTCTACCCTTGTTGATTTTTCTCAAAGTTTCATCAATAAATTTGGCAAAGAGGAGGAGGAGACCTCACCACTAGTTGAAGAGGCATGTACCAGCGTTGTTGAGACCATGGAGGAGCAGCCTTCATCTTCAATAGTTTTGGAAGAAAACACATATGAAGATGAAACTCTTGCAGCCCTGCAAGGAGCTTCCAAATTTCACCAAGGTATGCTTAAAATTCCATCTCTTTTCATTTTAGCAAACACTGTGGAAGGGTCTACATCATTGCATGCAGATGATCTAGAGTAGCAGAATAGCACTGCGCTGCACAAGAGCAGTGATGGAGAAAAGAGGAACCATTCCTCATGTGAGCACTCAAAGGGAAACTTCATTCATGAAGCCATGAAGGAAGCAATGAGAAGGAGTAGACATCTGGAGATAAGAAACTCTTTCTCCTCTCTAGATGGCACTCTCTCAATGAGCATGCCACAACTCAAAGAGATACTTCTACTGGCAGCAGATCCAAGGCCTCTTTAGTTTTGGAAGACCATGCATGATGAGGAGATCTCATGGAGATATTTCAATGGAGGTGCACTCCCACACATCATGGAGTTCAAGATTTGTCAATAGTTTGAGAAGGTTCTTCCCTTCTCACAGGAGCAGATAGATGATGGAGGAAATCTTCGGATGGATAACATCTCTCTTGATTGTATTGGAAACATCTTGAGCCATACACATCATGATGGGAGGTTGGGTCCTTATGGGATCAAATTGATCCTTGGGAAGATTGCATTTCAAAATCCCATGAAGTGCAGAAATCTGATTTGGGATGATGGTAGCCCTCATGGGAGGAGTACCAAGATGAATTTTGGAGGGAGACATCCACAATTGATTGAGTGGATGTGGATGGTGAGAAAGAAGTTGGTGAGCTACTTGAAAATTTATGATACTAGGCAACAGGAGGTTTGGTTGCGTTGGTTACTCTTGAAGGAGTTTAGCCATGACTTGGCTTACATTTTTTCTAAGGGTATGAGGATGGAGGAGATGTGGCAGGGTGCCCACATCTTCGAGCAACAAAGAGCATGGATGAATAGTGTTTATGTAACATTCATATCATTCATTATGTTTTCATCACATGTCTTGTATGCTGAGAGCATGAGGAAGTGGCAAAAACTTTTTTTGCTTGGGTTGTTCTTTGGAGAGAAAGGGTAGATTTGCTATCATTTCTTGTATGATGTTGTAGGAGTAGGAGATGGCACTACCATGGTGCAAAGGGGATACTCCTTGGCCTTTTATGATCAAGAATTACTTCCATCTTCGGAGGAATTCCATATTTGCAGCAACATTATTGGAAGAGTCATTAACAATCATCATGTCAAACAAATCAGATATGGGTTGGCAGGAGCCTATTTGCGTAGGCCAACAACATTGTTCTTTTGGAGCATGGACTTGTTCATGCATTCATGCATTAATTTAATTTAGCACATGGTGAGGATGTTGTTTTTGCATCTATTGAAAATTTAACACAATGATTGCATATTCTTACCGTTGTCATAAAATGCATTGTTCCACAAGAGGGCTTGCTTGGGGATGGGAGATTCATATGCGGATGGAAGATCCCAATTCATTTCACCCCACATGCCTCAAGAAGGCCCTTCAGTTCGATCCTTGCAGTTGCTTGAGGATAAGAAAAATTTGGGAGGGGAGGACTGTAATGTTCCAAAAATTAGCATAAAGCTAATTGGAACATTAATTTTTCCTATATCAGCTACGAGGTGAATAAATGGGTAAGGAGGCAAATGATTAGAAATAGAATCCCTCAAAATGTGAAAGGGATCATCAGAGTAGCTCTACTTTTCACCCTCAAGTGTGAAAAGAGGCAAATGCATGAAAAAAAGATCAGGTTTGACCAATCCAACAGCACTGCCATAGGAGGAGTGGATCACTTTGGAAGACAGTACAGCATGAATGAGGAAGAGGTCATTTGGTGGAGGAAACCCTAATGTGTGGGGGCGAAGGCAAGGAGGATTTCATTTGTATAAAGGGAGGAAAAGGCATACAGAGGAGGATATGTTGATGAATATAGATTTTTGTCTTCATGACTATTAGCTATCTTCAATTGTTTAACTGAGATTGTTGTGATGCTTAGCACAAGGGGATTCCCTGTTTAGGAATTATTCTACCTTATTGATAGGCCTCTTGAGGTATTTTACTTCATTATCCATATTTTCTGCTCAAGGCCAAGCCACCTCCTTCAACTACATCATTATTCCTGTAGCAGGAAACGTTGTGTTGCAGGGTGTTGCAATGGAGGGTTTCACAATACCATTTCCTTGGCTCATATTTCAGAGGGGGGAGCTTATATTCCTCTAGGATGTTAGTGAGGGAGATTCCAGAGCATATTGCAGACCTTTGGCATTAGGCCAAGCACTTTCCATCACCAACAATGCAGTCCCTTCTCTAGACTCTGTTATTTCTGAGTGCAATTGCAGTGGGGAATTGCTCCACTATTTTGGAGGGTGATATCTTCAAGGATTGGATCAGCCTTTCACCTAAGAGAAACAGTGGATGATATTTAGCTATCATATGAAGCATCATCAACTACCTTAATCCATTTCCAGTTTCTGAGCTGCAACTGCTACCCTACAACTCCAACATTTCTGCAGATTTGTCATTTTGTGTATATTTTAGCCGATCATTCCAAGGATTGTGTATTGTTGTTTCCAGGGGTTGAGATCTTGCTCCCCCATCTATGTTTGAGCTATACATTGCTATATTTATGTATTTACATCAGTTTTCAGCATTTACTCTTTATAGACTGCACAATCATAGCCATGGCTTCCTTCATGTAGCAGTATTTTTCCATTTGTCATGTATATGTTTTATTGAGGCTGCATTGCCTAGCTTGAGAGATTATTTCCTCAAGATATGGTATACATTGTTGCTGTTATAATCTAATATGATGGTTATGCAGATCTTCCAGCATTCTTGGTGTTAATGTATCACTGCTACTCCATTGGTGTGTTTACATATTGTTGTTGCTCCACATTTGGAATATCTTATGATATTCCCAATAGTGTAGATTTTCCCTATTTTTGGATCATGGAAAATTTTAGGGGCTAATATTTGCAAATGGGCTAATTTTCCATGCTTTTTCCAAAAAAAAGATTTGCCAATTGCCATTTTTTTAAAATTTGATTCGCCCAAATTTATAGTATAAAACTATTTTACCCTAAAAATCGCCAAAAATGTATATATACAAATATAAAATGATTATAAAACTAAATATTTTTACAAAAATAACATCAAAAAGTTTACAATTCACATATTAGGGACTACTAAGATTCGCCAAGTTTTTAAACTTTAAGATAAATGTCCATCCTTAAAATTTTCCCTGTTTGGGATATTACAATTTTTATAACGAATATAACAGTGTCAAGATAAAATGCATCAGGGAAACCATAGAGACGAGTGGAGTGGGTTGTAATACTAGATAAATGATTTGGATGAGGTATGTTAGTAATGTTGTGCTAATTCCTCTTTCAAATTTTGAAAAAAATGTCTTACATGTTCTTAAGGGTTCAAGTCCTCTTGCAAGTTGTTAAGTCTCATGATTTTTTTTTCTTGTTAATTTTATGAACAATTTAACTTAAAAGAAAGAATGGACAACATCAAATAAAATTAAAGTACATCGCCATACAACACATCAACATAGGGATTTGCTAAAGGATTTCACCCCACCTAGGCTACATCTCCTTGGTCTAGTTTTCATTGCTTGGGCCTCTATATTATTCTCAAATTTTCTAAATTATGTGTTTACAATACTTTTCGGCTCCTAAAAATTGTACCGATGAGTTTAGAATACTCAAAAATGGTACCTTAGGCTCTTTTTGCTCCTGATTTGGTCAAAAATTGACTGCATTATAACCTCTAACAATTTTTCCATAATTTTCTCCCCAAAATTTAGTTAACTGCCACTAATTTGGGCTAGTTGGTATCAAAATAGAAACTTTGTCAAAATTATCAGACCGCTAAACTAATCCAATTTAGATTAATTAAATTTCAATAGCGCTAATTAATACAAGTTAGCGCTAAATCTATGCTTAGTGATAAATCTAGATTAGTGCTTAGTTAATGGTGATTAGAGGTTAATAATTGCAGATTAATGATTTAATCTTCACGCTTAAGGTTAAGCCCTTTTAGTGTTCTATTGTGGTATCCAGGTTGTGGCCCTGTTCATTCAGGGATGGCCCCCTTCTTTCCCCGATGACATAGCATTTAAATGTTAAATATATGTGGAAGACTGATATGGTTAAGGAACAAGAGGTAGAGGATATGGTGGCCCATGGTGTTGGAGGGGCGAAGGTCCTCTGTTCGACCTCGCCGATCCTTCCAGTCCTTTGAAAATATTTTATTGCATTGTGAGGAGGTCACGTGGTGGCCCCAGGCTAATCCACGTGTCTCCTCCTCATTGTCCTTTCTAAAAACCAATAAAAAAATGCCAAAACACCATAATTCCGAACCAACCAAAAGATGCCACTTGTTAGTCACACATTTAAATTAACGAAAATTGACCCTACCTAGTCAGCATGACATTTCAACAGTATAGACTGCTGACTGGGCTCCTTGTCATCATTTTTTTTATATGTTTAGTAAATCGAACATAACTCATTTTTGAATCCTTACAGTGTCCATTTCGTGGAAATGAGTTGCGCCAGATTCTCAATGATGAACACTATTTTGTTGTTTAGGTTTCGAGCCATTCTGAGAACTTTGGTTTTTTAGCATAAATTTCAGTACCTGATCATTCCTCCCCACTAGACGCTTATTGGACCCTAAACTCTCTTTCATTAGTGAACATGTGGAAGAGGGTACATTTCTATCACCCTTCTAGTCTTAATTCACTCGAGTTTTCCTAAATTCAACAATTTTATATTTTAAAAAAAAACTAATCTTTTTCCTTGATTCTACAGACCCTGTCTTGCTATTGTAGACACCGTCATGTTGACATTTCCTAGAATTTTCAGAACATAAAACTGTACTTGAAGAAACAAACTCATTTCCACCTTGGCCGTTAATCAAAGGAAAATTGAAAAACTTCAATTTATTCTCACCTTGAACACTGTCGACACGACAATGCTTAACATGTCTCGCCTTGTGCTTGGCTCGACTCTTGATGAAATGTGATTTCCATCACCATGCAGTGTCCCATTTAAAATACAATACTCTATGAAAACCACAAGAAAAGCTTTTTAACCTACTGCCCTCTTTGTCAAATTGTTTTGGCACTTTCTCTTTGACCTTTGCACTCTCTTGTACCTGCATCTTGTTTCCATCATTGTTCAACACTGATGTGGATTGCTGCAAATATTTTACATATTGTTTACCTCTTTTCAAAGGAAACATGTTAGAGCCCACAAACATCTTATTACAAACATTAGAAACTTCAATGAAATCATATTGTTCATTTTATGCATCATTTTGAAAGGTCTCATTCAAAACATCATTATGCTTGAACATTAACAAAGCCAAATTTTGACTTGCAGTCACTATTCTCTTCATTTCTCCTACATGTATAAGAGACAAACTCCTCTTCTTCTTATGCGCTTTAACTAT
This sequence comes from Pinus albicaulis, assembly GCA_034641835.2. Lineage (NCBI taxonomy): Eukaryota > Viridiplantae > Streptophyta > Pinopsida > Pinales > Pinaceae > Pinus > Pinus albicaulis. The sequence goes on along the minus strand of CM076577.1, from coordinate 864,426,900 downwards.
CTACTCGATTACATCACTAAAAAAGTGGTACTTATTCTCATGGAAATGAAATACTTCCCTTCTATCGTAAAGATAAGGACTTCCCAAAACACTACCTAAAATATCAAGCAAAACTACATCAAGTTCAACTTCTTTAAGAAAGTTTAAATTGATTTCAAACCTTATGATGAACTTCCTTGTTACCTGCAATTTTTCATTCTTGCATATCCAACCTAAAGGATAAGGTCTTGGATGTGTAAAAGTTTATATATTTAACCTCTTAACTAAGTCTTCATAAATCAAATTAGCTTTAGAACCACTATCAAATAGTGTGTCTGTTTTGGTATGTTTTGAAACAATTCTAATATGAAAGAGTTCAATTCTTGTATATTCATGTTGAGTTACATTAGAATAAATTGAAGAACTAGTGCTTGCTATGTTCTTACCTTTCAAACCCATTTTTGTAATCTTGGTTTGATTTCCTAAATATGAACCTAAGTCATGTTCAATGATTGCAATTGTTTTCTATTTCTATTTGGTTTTAAGATTGTTTGGCTTCAACTCTGGATGGAGTTTCCAAAAATGGTCTCCATCATGGAAATTTTCGAACAACGTTTACATGTCATTTTATCTTTCTCTACTTTAATATAACCATGTTTCTTTCTTCTTCCATTAAACTTATCCCTTCCTTTACCTTCATACTCAAGGAAACTATCACTTTTCTCATCTGCACTATGTTTCCCTTTTGCTTCTAGATCTGTTGCTTGAACACAAACCTCATCTAAGCTTGTGTGACTAAAAATGAGAATAGTATGTCTAAGATAAATGTGAAAACCCCCAATATACTTTAACAAATTTTATTGAGTAGATAAAATGACACCGAAAACTAGTGTATAATTTTGAACACTTTTTCTCTTTAGTTGTTTAAAATTTTGCCAGTCCATAATGGCCTTTTTCATGTAAGCTAGAGGGTAAAATGGCCTTTTAATGGAAATGATAAAGTTATACAAGACATTGAGATCTTACTGTGGTTTTTAATCTCATCTTCTGTCCTTGCTTCCCACCATACAAGTGTTGCTCCCTCCATTCTCAAGGAAGCCAATTGAATCGTTATGTCATCCCCTTGAAGGTTCTAAATTTTGCAATAAACCTCCAACTAACGAATCCAATTATCCAGATTTTGTGTATTCACTTTGCCATTATAGATCGATAGCTCAAATTTGACATAAATTTTAAGTAAGGGTGATTTTCTAGTTCCTTTTGAAGAATGTGGATGAACATATTGAAGGGTTGTGGTAGTGGAAGATGATGAAGATGAAGGTGAAGATGGTGGTGAGGATGATGGTGGAGTGGATGGTGGTTTCCTACCATCTCCATAGCCTCCTCCTCTTAGAGAAACCTCTCCCCTTGGAGGCCTAGAACATTCTCCTTGCATCCTTAAATTCGTTTCTTCATAGAGGACCTTTACGATCTGAGTGATATCAAAAAGTGCCTTTATGAGTGCTCTCTCATATTCATTCATGGTAAGTTCTCCTTCATGATTCATGCTCATTGAAGACTCAAATTCAACTTGAGGATGTGCTGGTGTTCAAGAATTTGGCAACCTTTCCCTTCTTCCTCTTGACCCAATAGCAAGGCTCTCAACCAACTTCCCTTCTCTACTTTTGAGTTTTAAATTGGTAAGCATGACACAACAAACCTAAAGCTCTGATACCAAAAATTATCTAAATGAGGTATGTTACTAATTATGTGCTAATTCCTCTTTCAAATTTTGAAAACAATGTCTTACATGTGCTTAAGGGTTTAAGTTCTCTTGCAAGTTAGTCTCATGAGTGATTTTTTCATGTTAATTTTATGATCAATTTAATATAAAATAAAGACTAAACAATAGAAATAAAAGTACAGTACATCACCATACAACACATCAACATGGGGTTTTGATCAAGGATTTCACCCTTCCTAGGCTACATCTCCTTGGCCCAGCTTCCATGGCTTGGGCTTCTATATTATGCTCAAATTTACAAAAGGATGTGCTTATAATGCTTTTCTCTACTGAAACCTGCACCAATGAGTTCAAAAACCTCAAACATGTTACCTTAGGCTCTTTATGCTCTTGATTTGGTCGAAAACTAACTAAGATATGACCTCTAATTCCTTGTCCACAATTTTCTCCCCTAAAATTAGTTAACTCCCACTAATTCAGGCTAGTTGGTAGCAAAATAACAACTCCGCCGAAATTATCGGACCACCAAACTAATCTGGTTTAGATTAATTAAGCCAAATTAGCGCTAATTAAGTTTGGTTAGTGCTAAATCTGGATTAGCATTTAGTTAATGGTGATTAGACGTTAATGATTGTGGATTAATGGTTTAATATTCACACTTAAGGTTAAGCACCCCGGGTGCTCCACCGTGGTATCCAGGCTCCGGTCATGTGCATTGGGGGTTGCCCCCCCTCTTTCCCGATGACATAACATTTAAATGTGAAATATATGTGGAAGATCGATACTGTTAGGAACAAGAGGTAGCGAAGACAATGGTGTGTGGTGTTGGCGGGATAGAGGTCTTGTGTTGGACCCCCGTTGGTATTTGTGATCTTTTGCAAATATTTTATTGCACTGTGAGAAGGGCACAAGGCGGCCCCAAGTTGAGCCACGTGTCCCCTCCTCATTGTCATTTCTGAAAACCAATAAAAAATGCCAAAACAATATAATTTTGAACCAACCAGATGCTACCACTTGGTAGTCACACATTCGACGAAGGAAAATTGACCAAAATTGACCCTTCCTAGTCAACATGTAAGGTCAGCAGTACGGATTGCTGACTGGGCTCCGTGTCATCCTTCATCTTTTTTGTCTGTTTACTAAAGTGAACAGAATTCATTTCTAAAGCCATATAGAGTCTATTTCGCGTGAAACAAGCCACGTCAAATTCAGAACGATGAAAACTACGAAGTCATTTAGGTTTCGAGTCATTTTGAGAATTTTTACTTTTGAGCATAAATCCGAGCTTGAAAGATAGGTGGAGTTGGTTCTTACCTTTATTTTCTTCTCGGTATAAAATACCTTATCTTACACATTGTTACCATTTAAACATGTAAAATTCAGGTTGTGTGAATTGTTCATTTTGTGTCACTATTTCTCTACTATTAATATTTTATATAAGCTAAAACTACTAATAAAATATTAAAACTACTACTAATAATATATATTAATATTGCAATGTTGGGAGTGGAAGAATATAAAGAAGTAGAGAGAACCCATAATTGATAGTTGCACTTATAATTTTTCTATTTCACTTGGAATTTATTAGTATTATGGCATAATGTTTTATATAAGGAATTTTTGATAAGTAAAACTTTTGTATGTATTTGATTAGTATATAAATAGAATAAAAGACATTAACTTTTTTCATTTCTGGTTTCCAACTTTTTTAGTTTGTATAGTTTCCATTTCTATAGAACACAATAAAAAAAATTGACATTAATAAAAAAAAATTGTTTTGAAATAACATTTAAAAACTATTAATATATATCTTGTATTTCTTTAAAATATATTTTCCATTTACAATTACTGTTTAGACTTATAAAAATAGAAAAAAATATTTAGTTAATACAACATTAATATGGATATTTCAACTATGCATTACCCAAACTGAAAGAAATGTATAATGAAAGGAAATTATGAAAATCCATACTGCAGACAACCTTTCGAAATGCTACACTCTACAGTTGGAAAGAAGGAAGCGTCTATTATATAAATTCCCCAATCTAGGATTCACAGAACCGAAACGACGCTAAATGCTAGACGAGCTTTAGATAATTTCTTCCGATATTTATAAAATTTCAGTATGGTAAAAAATTCATGAAACAACACATGGAAAATGGTATGATTTAATAACTATATTGATACGACGATAAAATTCTGGCTTGAGAAGTAAGAAGTTGTCTACCGAGTTAACAAATTTGTTGATTCAGAATTTTTTTTTTTCTTCTTTTTATAATGATGTTTAAATTGTTGTTTTTATTAGAGAAATAGATTTAGGATAATTAAAAAAATTTAGCATGTTTTTATTTTTTTATTTTAATTAGAAAGATATCTAAATTATTGTTTTTATGAAAGAAAAAGATTTAACATAATTAAAAAAATTTAACTACTTAAAACTTAAATATATATAAATATATATATTTTTTAATTATAAAAATATTTAAACTATTATTTTTAAGATAAAAATAAATTTAGCATAATTAAAAAAAATTAACTACCCAAAATCTTGAAGCTTGAAACTTAATAACTATAACTTAAGTTTTCCAATATTTCTACAAAATTTTACCCAAAATCTAAAATAAAAATCCACCATTTTGAAAGCAAACAAAATGCTGTGTAACACTTTACATTTTGTAATCATTTTAGTTTCCTGCCAAACGACGTTGTTCAGGAAGCCATATTTTGATCAGGCAGGCAGCAAAGTCGGCAGAGTACTATTTTGGACTTCATGCATTATGACATTGGTCAGTCCGAGTCGGCAGAGTACTATCTGGACTTCTTTGCTGCTCCAGACAACAGACAATGATATATATATATATATATATATATATATATAATCACTGGATTCGCATGGGTGTGTAAAGGTGATTTGCTCGAATATCCAGACAACAGACAATGATAAATATATATTTATAATCACTGGATTCGCATGGGTGTGTAAAGGTGATTTGCTGGAATATCTTCACGTTTTCTTTGCTGCTCCAGACAACCGACAATGATATATATATATATATATATATATATATATATATATATATATATATATATATATATATATATATATATATATATACTTAGTGGATTCACATGGGTGCGTAAAGGTGATTTGCTCGAATATCCAGACAACAGACAATGATATATATATATATAATCACTGGATTCGCATGGGTGTGTAAAGGTGATTTGCTGGAATATCTTCACGCTTTCTTTGCTGCTCCAGACAACCGACAATGATATATATATATATATATATATATATATATATATATATATATATACTCACTGGATTCACATGGGTGCGTAAAGGTGATTTTCTCGATATAAAGTGAAGTTTTTGTTGTATTTAAAGATGTTTTTTATTTTTAATAATTTTCGTATAAGAAATTTGTACTATTTTTAATTTAAAAATGTTTTCTATTTTTAATAATTTACTATAAGAAGGATTTGGGATTTGTTTTTGGTATAGCATGTAATTATTGAAACACGATATTTATGAAAAACATTAAGATAAGAATATAAAATAGATTTTTTTTTTCTTTATAAGATAAAGCTGATACAACATGTGTAATGGTTTTATATCTAAAGTGAGTTTACACATTTTTTTTTTTTTAATTAATAATATAAAAATATTTTTATATTAATGATAATAAAAAAAATTTAGTTTTATAATATTGGCATGATTAAAACCTGATATTTATATAAAAAAAGCTTTTCACAATATAAGATAAAAATGATAAAACATGTGTAATGTTTTTATATTCAAAGTGACTTGATAAACAAATTTTTTTTAATAGTAATAATGAAAATATATTTTAATATCAATCATCATAGCAAAAAAATATAGCTTTATAATATTTACTTTCTATTTTTATAATGATTAATATAAAGTTAATGTTTTTATAATTAATATTAAAAAAAAAAGGTGAATAACAAGAATAATATATTTCAATATAAATCATAAATAAAATATGTTCATAATAATAATATATGTGTGTAAATCTAATAGTTAAAAGGAAAATTTTCTTATTTTATTAAAATATATAAAAATTATTAATAATAATAACAATAATGACCATAATTAAAAATAAATATAGTTTTTCCCATCAGAATTAGTGCTAATACAAGGGAGATGGTGGAATTGGTTCTTCCATCATGCAATTAATAAACATATCACGCGAGGGAAGTGTTGTGGCCATCCCCACACAAGCCTCACCATGCACGATATGTAGAGGCAATTTATTTCCCATGAGAAAAGATACTTGGATAATTATGAGATAGTGATTGCTAGACTTGTTGCAATCGGAAACATTGTGAGAACCATAGCCAAGGCTCCCTCAGTAAGTTTTCGGTGGTGTAGGAGTTATTCCGGGGAGGTTACTAGATGTAGCAGTTGCATGAGGGTCCAAGTTGTCGAGGGAAAGGTACCACCTCTCTCTCTCAATGAGTGTTGGTATGTTCTAAATAGTCATCTTCTATGCAATATAAGATATGTGATATGTTTGTATTGTATATGGTCTTCTACGGTTGGTCAAGACAAGTCCTTCTGGAAGAGGGTTGAGTTCAACCCTCTAAAGGTCATGGGGGAAGGATTTTTCTGATATGTCTGCCTTTCAAGGGTCAATAGGTCTCACAACAAGATAAAAAATAAGGATTTTAGGGACTTGCCATGCCCATGAGCTTTGAATCCATGCGATAAGCTTACTTTGTGGCTTTTGGAAGATTTGAAATTAGCAACCTCTATTCCCTTCGCCTCTTCCAAGCAACCTGTTTGAGAGACAAGACCAAACTAGTTTGTGGGCACTATCGCATGTATGCATTATGAATCCTTTCACTATAAAGAAAGGCATCTGCAGGATAATGGGGTTAGTATTTTAGAACAAACCCATGAAGAAATTGTGGATATGTTCCTTCGATTTTGGTTTAATGTCTCTCTCTACAATGTATATCTCTCTGTAGATTTTGTAGGTTTTCTATATCGGTTGATTCACGTGATTCTCCATCCAAACTTTCCTCTAAAACTTAGTTTTGTGTTCTTTATTGAGATAAACGAGGGTCATATTCCGGCCTACCTGGTTTCTCACAACACACTCAATAGCAACAGTAGACAGAGAATATTGCATTTTCTACTTCGCAACGAAGTCATGCTCCTAATGTTGGTTGGGGGTGAGGTTAAGGTCATGGGCAGGGGCAATCCCAACCCACCAGAGGCTGGGGAGAAGAAGCCAGGAATCATTCCATCTTGACCGTAGTCAGAGAATTTATGACCAACACTCATCCTCGAGCCATCTAGACTATAGATTAATGGAAAAAGAATATTGTAAACCAACCTCATATAAGCGACCAAACAGTTATGGAGGAGTTAAGGGACTTGTTCCAGACCCTAGCCATATCATAGGTCATCACACTTAATAAAAAAAACATTATTCTTATTTTGGTTGGTAAAAAATCTCCTCGCGAAGGCTTTGGTGATGAATATTTTTGATTATTCTGGTTATCCATAATAAATCCAGGAAATTCATAGGGAATTTCTATTAATCCATCACTATATCGAGCAAGAGAACACACGCCTTGAACACATATAGAAGCACATGACATGTTTTTTTGGACAGAGCTAGTGGGTTCTACTGCCAAGGACCCAATGCCAGTAGAATATTTTGATAAGAAGCATGGTCATTAGCATAATATGGGAATTCAAATATCTCAGTTTTATTGGAAGATTAGAAGGGAATTTTTTTATATTTGATATAGGCGTATGATTAATAAGAGTGATAGAGACAATATAAGATAAAAATGATAAAATAGACGTAATGTTTTTAAATTATAAGATAAAGCTGATAAAACATGTGTAATGTTTCAATATTAAAAGTGAGTTAACACATAAAAAAATTAAAATATTAATAATAAAAATATATTTTAATATCAATCATCATAATAAAAAAATATAGCTTTATATTATTTACTTTCTACTTAAAAAATAATAAGAAATAAAAATGCATAATGTTTTTAACGATTAATATAAAGTTGATGTTACAAATGTTGGGAGAAGAAAAGATGACTAGGGTTCTCAACGCTGCTCTCCCCATCACCGTCGTCGACTCGCCTTTGCTCAGCCCTGCGACTCAGGGAGGCTAGCAACCAAGCTCGCTTCACCCTCCTCTCTAGTCAAGTGATAGATCATGCACTGTAGGCCGTGATGAAGCTGAACAAGGAAAGAATGCTAGAGATGGATCCAAAAACTGCACCCCCCACACGAGCTTGGACAGAGATGCAGCCTCTTGCAAGGTGCAAGTCACTGCACTCGCAGTTAAAGAGCATGGTTCCACTACGCTGCCAGACCTCAACACCCTCAGAGAGACCATGTACAAGTGTGTTGAACCCATACATAGGAACAGACACGCTCCTCCCTCGCAAGGCCTGCACATGCAACCACGTTGTTCTCCCCCTTATGGACATCAAGCTTTATTTTTTCTTGGGAGGGGTGAAGCACGATGATGTAAGGACCAGGTCTGGGAAAACGGCCCTTGATCTCACTTGGAATGAGGGTTAGATCCACAATAGCCGTAAGGTTGTCATCTGAAAACACATTCTGGCGATGGATGCTCGAGGATCAGGGGAGATCCTCTCCCATCTGGAATAGGGTCAAGACAGTAGCTTTCAAGCAGACAGCTACAAAGCCTCTCCTTTCTTCTACAATCTTCTGCTCAGAAATGCACCCTCAAGGCACAAAGGCCACAACCGCACACTCTCCACGGCTGCAGTCAAACATGATTCTTTGCTCTTGGGAGTAGCCTCAGGTACCAGGGGTACAGTCAATCATCTCTCCTTCTAGATCTAGATTTCTAGACTTTGCGGTAAAACCGTGCTCTGTTGGGTTAGATCCATAGATCTCGTGGAGAGCCTTGCACAATATCTTAAACATAAGTTGGGAATCCGTACAACCCTTCAAATATTTATGTACAAGGGTGAGAAACTTGAAAACTCTCTTCCTCTCTCTTTTTACAACATAGGGAAAAATGTTAGAAAATTAAATATTATAGAGCAATGCAACTCATAAAATATGCGGAAAATACAAGCACACAAAACACATAAAACCAGAGAGACACAGATATAACTGGTTCACCCAGTTTGGGCTACATCCACCCCGAACAGCAAATCCTTCCTTTCTATTATCCATCAAAATGAAGAGACAAAACCTACAGTAGATCCGTTGTAATATCCTCAGTTCTCTCTCACAGTCTCCCTATCTGTTTCCCGCTCAGACAATATACATACATTACACAGCTGCAATACAATACCCTTATAAAAGTGAGGGGTTGCCTTCTAGGGAAAAAAACCCTAAACTAAACATAACGTCTACCATCAGATCATCCACCTAATGAACGGTCCAAATTGACTAGAAATTACTATACTTTTACAAGGCAATTTTACATATATTTTTCGGGGGACTGCTGGCCCCCGGACCCCCCAGCCGGGGGTGTCGGCCCCCCAGACCCCGTGGGGGGAACAAGTCCCCCCCGCAACCCCCCACATGCAAGGGTGTACAATTTTCCTGGGGTATACATCCAACTAAAACAAGGATCTCTGAATCAGGAAGAAATCAGGCTCCACACCCAACAATCTCCCACTTGGAGACTGATTGTAGCAACTCCACCGCTACTTCATTTGCTGGACAATGAATCCTCTTTGGACCTGGTTGTTCCTCATCTTCATCATCATCCTTGAAGACCGATTGAAACTGAGCACATTTTCAGTTTCTCCCCGGTTAAAACTTTTGTTAGCATATCTGCAGGATTCTGGCTAGTGTGTATCTTTTCCAGCTTGAACTCTCCATCTTCCAATACTGACCGTATGAAATGGTACTTGAGATGTATGTGTTTAGTCCTGGAATGAAATGCTGAGTTCTTTGCAATATGAATGACACTTTGGCTATCACTGTATAATGTGCCCATATCATGCTTCTTACCCAATTCACCCATAAGCCTTTGTAACCAAATAATTTCTTTACTAGCCTCTGTAGCAGCAACATACTCTGCTTCTTTTGTTGAAAGTGCAACAACACTTTGGATTTTTGAAACCCAACTGACAGTTGTTCCACCTACAGTAAATACATATCATGTAGTTCTCCTCCTGTTATCTCTGTCACCTGCCATATCTACATCAACATATCCCTGTAGAGAAATGTTTGAACCACCAAAGCATAATGCTTGATTTGTGGTACCTCTCAAATATCTGAGAATCCATTTTACTGCCATCCAATGCTCTTTTCCTAGATTATTCATGTACCTGCTTACAACTCCCACAGCATGTGCAATATTAGGCCTTGTGCAGACCATTGAATACATTAAGCTTCCAACTGCTGATGCATATGGAACTTTAGACATATAATCCATGTCTTCTTGGGTCTTTGGTAACATCTCCTTACTAAGTTTGAAATGGCTAGCAAAAGGTGTACTAAGTGGTTTTTCATTGCGCATATTAAATCTTTTCAACACCTTTTCTATGTACTCATTCTAAGAAAGTGTTAATTTGCGATTTTTCCTGTCTCTAGTTATCCTCATACCAAGGATTTTTTTTGCAGCTCCCAAATCCTTCATTTCAAATGAATTTGCCAATTTTCTTTTGAGCATATTTATTTCCTGCATGTTAGATCCTACAACAAGCATGTCATCTACATACAATAACAATATAATATAGCTGCCATAATGTTTCCTTTTTAGATAAACACAATGATCAGAGTGACATATAGTATAACCTTGTTCAGACATAAACTTTCCAAATTTTAGATCCCACTGCCTTGGAGCCTTTTTAAAGCCATACAAGCTCTTCTTTAACCTACACACCAATTTTTCTTTCCCTTTGACCTCATATCCTTCTGGTTGCTGCATGTATATCTCTTCCTCCAATTCTCCATGGAGAAATGTTGTCTTTACATCTAACTGTTCAAGATGTAAATCTTCTGCTGCTACAAGACTTAAGATAGTTCTGATTGAAGTCATCTTAAAAATAGGAGAAAATATTTCATCAAAATCAATACCTTTCTTCTATGCAAACCCCTTCACCACAAGTCTAGCTTTGTACCTTTGTTTTCCTCCATATTCGTCCTTCAGCCTGCAAACCCATTTATCCTGAAATGTAGTTTTACTTGCAGGCAACCTGACTAAGTCCCAAGTCTAGTTATGCATTAAGGAGTCCATCTCTTCTTCCATGGCTAGCTCCCACTTCTTCTTTCTTTCAACCTTCATTGATTCTTCATAACATTTAGGTTCACCAGAATCAGTCAGCAATAAATAATATAATGAAGGAGAGTATCGTTCAGGGGGTCTACTTATCCTGGTAGATCTTCTAACACCACTTTCATGTGTTTGAGGTGTCTGCTTCTTTTGTGGTGGTTGTTGCTGCTGTGGTTGTTGATTATTATTATTTTCAGGAACCTTTCCTTTTTCAGTTATCTCATCAAGAACTGCGTATTCCTTGCTTTATTTTTCCTGTTTCTTTTCCTACAATTGATTCTCATATAATACCTTTTCATTGAATATTACATCTCTGCTCCTAATGATTTTGTGATTTTCATAATCATATAAGCGATAACCAAAATAATTAGCACCATATCCAATAAAGGTACATTTCTTTGATTTTGCCTCAAACTTTGTTCTATTTTCTTTATTAATATGGACAAAGGCCTCACAACCAAATGGCTTTAAAAAAGAGTAGTTTACCTTTTTACCTGTCCATGCTTCCTCTGGAATACCGTCATCCAAGGAACTTGAAGGCCCTCTGTTTATTAGATAAACAATAGTATCTACATCATCTACCCAAAATTGTAAAGGAAATCCTGCATGCAATCTCATGCACCTTGCACGCTCCATGATTGTACTGTTCATCCTTTCTGACACACCATTTTATTGTGGTGTTCTTGGAGCTATCTTCTCTCTACGAATTCCATGCTCTGAACAGTACCTATCAAACTCTTTGCTACAATATTCACCTCCATTGTCTGATCTGAGACACTTTAACTTCTTTCCTGTCTGAATCTCAACCAAAGTTTTGCATTTCTTGAAAGTATCAAATACATCAGATTTATTTTGAATACAATAAATCCAAGTTTTTCTAGTTGCATAATCAATAAACGTAACATAATAGCGAGAGCCACCGAGAGATGATACCTGAGCAGGTCCCCATACATCTGAATGCAAAAGCTCCAATTTTTCACTTTTCTTTTCTTTCCCAACTCTGAGAAATCTGACTCTCTTTTGTTTTCCATAAATGTAATTCTCATAGAAATCCAAATCAACATTCTTCAAACATGGAAACAAATTTCTTGAGTGAAGAATATTCATCCCCTTCTCACTCATATGTCCGAGCCTATGATGCCATAATGCTGCATCTGCTCCTTTGGAATTTAAAGCATTAACAGAGTTAGAAATACCATTGCATAAATACAATGTACCAACCTTTTTGCCTTTTTCTATTACCAAGGCTCCTTTGGTGACCTTCCAAGTTTTATCCGTGAAAGTTGTAACACAACCTTCAATGCCTAACTGCCCTGTTGAAATCCGATTTTTCTTTAGATCTGGAACATGCCTTACCTCCTTTAGTAGCCATTGGTTTCCATTCTGTTGTTTTACAAAAACCTTACCCATTCCAACAATTTTACAGGGCTTATCATCACCCAAACGAACTTGTCCAAAATCTCCTTGAACATAGTCATGAAAAAATTTCTTATCAGGTGTGGCATGGAATGAAGCCCCTGAATCTACAACCCAAGAATCAGTAACATTTTCAAAAGAAAGAATCAAAGCACTTGTAACACATCACCTGTCACATTTGCTTCATGATTATTTTCTTGTTGTGCATCTCCTTCTTTTCCCTTCCGATATCTACAGTCTTTCTTTAGGTGTCCTTTCTTTCCACATTTCCAACACACTATCCCCGATCTGGACTTGGATCTATCTTTCCTTGATTTACTGCGATATCCTGAGCTCTTTCCTCTTTCCATTCTTTTTCCCCTAGACTCTGCACTCAAATCATTACCCGATGTCTCACTGGAGCTTTTTTGTCACATTTCCTCGCTAAGGATAGCACCGACAACATCATCAAACTTTAAAGTACTAGATCTAGAGACAGAGTTACTAATGGCCATAACTAAACCATTCTAGCTTTCTGGCAATGAGCACAGAAATAACAGAGCTCTAAGTTCATCATCAAAGTTTACCCTACAGAACTTAACTGACTGGTAACTGTATTAAAATCATTTAAATGTTATGCAATAGATCCACCTTCCGACATATTCATATTAAACAGTCGTTTCATAAGAAATACCTTGTTTGAGGCTGTTGGGAAACCAGCTCCAAAAAGAGAAGAAAAGAGATATAAACGCCTTAGAAATAAGCCACTTCGAGGGGGCAACCTCCAATACATTACATGAATGAACAATTCTTTGGTGATACAATTTACAAAACCTCCTTTCTATATATAGGATTCCATGGGGTCATAATGTAATCCTAGTGGGCCACAATGTAATCCTAGCCGACCTAACAATAATAATTTAAGGGCACAATAATAACAAAATGGGGGTTACAAGGGTACACGAATAACAATAAGGGGTTTACACTAACAATAATAAGGGGCTATACTAGTGATATAGGGACCTAACATGCCCCTCTCCTTCAAAAAAAAGTGTTGTCCTCAACACTTGAGTAGCTCCGGGTGCTTCTGTATAAAATTCTCATCCTCCCATGTAGAATCTTTAGTGGGTAAGTTCTTCCACTTGATGAGATACTCTGAAATTGATCGATTCCGTAGTTGTCGAGTTCTTGTTTCTGTGACCGCTTCAGGTTCCAATATGATTTTTCCTTCCTCATCAAGTTCTGGCAATATTGTTTGAACCGGAAGATTTTCACCTATAACCTTCTTTAAGCATGAAACATGGAAAATTGGATGTACTCGCGAAGAAGCAGGAAGCTCCAATTTGTATGCCATAGTACCAATATTTTGCAACACCTTGTAAGGACCATAGTACTTTGGTGATAATTTATTATCCTTCTTATCTTGCTTGAGGGACATTTGTTTGTATGGTTTTAGTCGTAAAAATACTCAATCTCCTACATCAAAACTTCTCTCACTGCAATGTTGATATGCCTGTGGTTTCATTCGATTTTGTGCCAAAGTCAGGTTATCCTTTAAGAGTTGGAGAACTTCTTGTTGATGCTCGATGTGATATTCCACTACTTGAACCTTCGAATTTTCTCTTAAATATGATGTGATGGATGGTGGATGATATCCATAAAATGCCATAAATGGGGTCATTTTTGCTGTAGTATGGAAGGAAGTCTTATACCACCATTCAGCGAGAGGTAACCACTTGACCCGTTGTGTTTGTTTATCAGATACAAAACAACGAAGATATCCTTCCAAACATTTATTTACTATCTCAGTTTGACCATCAGATTGAGGATGATAAGATGAGCTATGAGCTAATTGAGTACCCAAACAAGAAAATAACTCCGTCCAAAAATTTCCAGTAAAAATGGGATCTCTGTCGCTCACAATAACGCTTGGGCTTCCATGTAGCTTTTGAATTCTATCCATAAATGTAGTAGCAACTGTACTTGCTTTAAATGGATGAGATAATGCACAAAAGTGTGCATACTTGGTAAGTCTATCAACTACCACCATGATGAAATTCTTTCCTTCGGACTTAGGTGAACCTGTGATAAAATCCATTAAAATCTCCTCCCAACATTGACTTGGAATGGATAAAGGTTGTAGAAGTCCTGGGGTCTTAATTGTCTCAACTTTATTCTGCTGGCAAACCAAACATTCTGTCACAAAATTTTGAATATCAGATTTAAGGTCATCCCAAAAAAAATCTTTCTTCACCCTGTGGTAAGTTTTTTAAAATCCCGAGTGTCCTTCTAAAGGAGAAGTGTGCAATTCTAGAAGAATATTTTGTTTTAGTTGTGAATTCTTACAAAGATATAAGTGATCTTTGTACCATAAGGAATCATTTTTCCAACTAAATGTATCATATATACTAGGATCTTGCTGCAACTTTTGAATGAGCATCCATACATCTTTTTCCTTCTTCCATTCATCTCTTGCTTCGGTTATCCAATCTGGTTGGATAATAGAAATGGCACAAATCAATGCTTCCACCTCTTCATTCTTTCTTGAGAGTGCATCTGCAACAACATTAAGCTTTCCTTTTTTGTAGATTATTTCAAAGTCATAACTCAACATCTTTGTGACCCATTTTTGCTGATCTTCTGAAGATAGTATTTGTTCCAAAAGGTGTTTAAGACTATCATGATCAGTTTTTACCTTGAAGTGTCTTCCCATTAGGTAAGTTCGCCATTTCTTTAGTGCATGCAGTATTGCTAACATTTCCTTCTCATAAATAGGTTTATGTAAATACTTTCCTTTGATTGGACGACTTTCAAAAGCAATGGGTCTTCCTTCCCGCATTAAAACAGCACCAATTCCATTTCCCGAGGCATCACATTCCACAATAAAGGTTTTTGTGAAGTCTGGCGTAGCTAAGACCGGTGCTAGGCACATTGCCTCTTTAAGATGTTCAAAGGCCTTAGTTGC
Source organism: Pinus albicaulis (assembly GCA_034641835.2). NCBI lineage: Eukaryota > Viridiplantae > Streptophyta > Pinopsida > Pinales > Pinaceae > Pinus > Pinus albicaulis. Next base: position 864,411,566 of record CM076577.1, on the reverse strand, counting down.
TTCAGGAGTCCATAAAAATGCATCTTTCTTCAATAATGTTGTTAGAGGTGCTGCTATTCTCCCATAATTCTTAACAAACTTGCGATAATACCCTGTTAACCCGATAAATCCTTGCAACTGCTTTATGGTTGTGGGGACTTTCCATTCCTTAATGGCTTTAATTTTGTTAGGGTCTACTTTAACACCCTCGTGAGATACAATATGACCCAGATATTCCACCTCTTGTACTCCAAAGAAACATTTGGATTTTTTTGCATATAATTGTTTCTCCCGCAATAGTTTGAGCACCCTGTCAACATGTTCAACATGATCCTTCCAAGACCTGCTGTAGATTAGTATATCATCAAAAAATACTAGCACAAATTTTCTAAGGAAGGGTTTGAAATGGAATTCATCAACCCTTGAAATGTAGAAGGTGCATTGGTAAGGTCAAAAGGCATGACCAAAAATTCATAATGACCCTCATGAGTTCGAAATGCTGTTTTTGGAATATCTTCAGTCTTCATTCTAATTTGATGATATCCTGAACGAAGATCCAACTTGGTAAAATAAATTGCTCCATGTAATTCATCCAATAATTCATCAATCACAGGAATGGGAAATTTATCCTTAATGGTGAGCTTATTGAGCTCCCTATAATCCGGACACATTCTCCATGATCCATCCTTCTTGTGTACCAATACTATAGGAGCAGAGAAAGAACTTTGACTAGGTTGAATTATACCCACCTCTAACATTTCTGCAATCATACGTTCAATTTCACTCTTTTGGACGTAAGGATATCTATAAGGCCTGATGTTTGGAGGAACACTTCCTGGAATCAAATGAATAGCATGATCATGATCACGAATAGGTGGGAGTCCTTTGGGAGTTTCAAACACCTTGGAATGATTGTCAAAGACTTGTTGGAGATCTACAGAAATAGATGATTTTGATGTCGGAACTTCTAGTGAGCATAATTGTGCAATTACGCCTCATTGTTCTTTCTTTAGAATATTTGTCATGACATTAGAGCTTATTATCCTTCCCGGATTCCCTTCAATACCCCGTAATTCGACTTCCTTTCCTTCTGAAAAAAAAATTCAAGAAAAGTTCTTGAAAATTAAAAGCTACCGTCCCCAAAGATTGTAACCATTGTACTCCTAGTACAACATCAGCACCTCCCATAGGAATGGAAAGCATTGGAATAGTAAATACATATTCCCCCATGGTTAGCTTGATATTATGGCATTTTCCAGAGCAATTTATAGTTCCTCCATTTGCAACCATCACTTGACATTCTGGTGCCGGGTATAGGAAACAATTTAATTCCTTGGCTACCTTACAATGAATAAAATTATGGGTGCTACCTGAATCAATCAACACTATTACCTTTTTCTTCTTGATCTGTCCTGCTATCTTGAGAGTTTGAGGAGTAGTAATTCCTGCCAGTGCATTACATGATATGGTCGGATTCATTTCTTCCTCTTCTAGGGCCGGTTCCTGGTGTATATCCTCTTCTTGTTCATTTTCTTCTTCTTCTTCACAATCTATGTAAAATAATTTCTTTTCAACACACTTATGACCTTTAGTGTATTTTCTATCAAAACGGTAGCAAAGCCCTTTTTCTCTATTTTCTTCCAATTTTTGTGCTGTCAACCTTGTAGGTTGTGGAAATCTAGGCGTAGCAACACTTCCTTCTTTATAGAATTGAGTGGTAGGCTTCCTTGTCGCCATAATTTTACATTCAACTTTTCTTGCCAACCGGAATGCCTTCTCCAATGAATCAGGTTCCAAAACGCGAACTTCATGTTGGATGTTATCCTTTAAAGTGCCTAGGAAGAGATCAATCCTGTGTTCCTCTGTAAGATCAGTTACCCTTATATTCAATTTTTGGAAGTCCTCAATGTGCTGCCCCACTAAACCCTTTTGTTTGAGATCTATCAATTGGGTAAAGAAGGTGTTGCTCTTTGTATCCTCATAATGTGCTATCATTTCCTCCGTAAAAATTGACCAAGTGACAATTTTTTTACGGGAGCAAAGCCACTGATACCATACAAATGTATTTTGTTCTAAATGTAAAGTCGCAATGCGTACCTTTTGTGTGTTTTGTACGTTATGGAGATCAAAATATTGCTCCATCTGTAGTATCCATGTTACAGGATCCTTTCCATCAAACTTCCTCATATCCATCTTTGGAATATGGTGGTTCTTCCCGCCAACATTAGAGTTTATGAAATCACAATTAAAATTTATTTTTTTATCATCATGAGGTTCTTCTACTATCTTTTCATCATTAGGAAACCTTTCTTGTATCAACTTTGTCAAACCTTCCATGTCTGTTTTTAGAACATTCTTCATGTTTTATATTTTCTCATTGATCTTAGCTTCCATGCCAGCCTCCATGCCATCAATCTTAGATTCAATGCAATCTATCTTAGATTCCACGCCTTTCTTCAAAACTTCCATGTCATTTTTTTTTTCTATTTGCGAGAGCGAAATTTGTTGCACTTGCTCTTGTAATTTTGAAATGTCATGTTGTCATTCTTCGTCTTCATGAGTCATAGTAGAGCTTTCCAAAGGCTTAATGGGTGTTGAATTCTTTTTAGGGGCCATTTTATAATCCAATACTAATATATATTCTACAATATTCCCTTGCAATCAATTCAACTTGATTCTTCAAAAAAGACTTATGCAATTCAGAAAAAAAATACACACCTTTTACTTGCTTTTGACGAGCTCAATATTGAAATTGTATTATCTCTGTGATTGCGGCTCTTCAATATTTGAAATTCAGCACTGAAATAGCCCTCTGAATTCTCTTTTGAATGCCATAGGTCTGACTTGATTTGGATTCTCCAAGACAAAGCTATGTCCAATCTCCCATAATGACCTAATTATGGACTGGTTCAGTATAGCAAACTTGTATGACTTTCCACGTGTCATTGTTTCGTCCTTCGCCTCTGAAATTGATAGCCAAGAAATTGCAGTCCGTGTGCTTGCGAACAATTTTTACGGCACTCCAATCCGATGCTCAGAGAGAGATTTATTGAAATTTTCCCACGATCACCTTTTTGAGATGAAATTCGGGAGCTTGAAAAATCACTACCTTCCACAGATCATATCTCCAAAAATGTTGCAAACCAAGCTCTGAAATTTTTTCACAAGTTTCCTTAGGATTTTAGCTTCGCACCATAAAATTTTCAGATTCTGAACCTCAGTAGAAAAAAACGTTATAGCGCAAATTCCACGATGACCTATTTAGGAGCCTGAAAAAAACCTAACTTCCACAGATCATATCTCAGAAAATGTTGCGAACCAAGCTCTGAAAATTTTAGACAATATTCCTCAAGATTTCGGCTTTGCACCCTAAAAATTTCAGCTTCTGAAACTTCGTAGAAAAAACGTTATAGCGGAAATTCCATGATGACCTGTTTGGAGCAGCAAAACACTAGAATCCAAACCTCTGATACCAAATGTTGGGAAACCAGCTCCAAAAAGAGAAGAAAAGAGATATAAACGCCTTATAAATAATCCACTTCGAGGGGGCAACCTCCAATACATTACATGAATGAAAATTTTTTGGATGATACAATTTACAAAACCTCCTTTCTATATATAGGAGTCCATAGGGCCATAATGTAATCCTAGTGGGCCACAATGTAATCCTAGCCGACCTAACAATAATAATTTAAGGGCACAATAATAACAAAATGGGGGTTACAAGGGTACAATAATAACAATAAGGGGTTTACACTAACAATAATAAGGGACTATACTAGTGATATAGGGACCTAACAGAGGCCAAGGGTTTTTCATATAGTTTTGCCAACATCTTCATCAAACCCTCTGTTGTTATTTCCTTTGAAATATTGAAGGCGACTGACGTTGTAAGGCACAACTGTACTGTTCTGAGTGCCTTTCTATTGAGAATATTCCATTCCGCGTCTGTCATGGCCGCCTGCTTCTTTGCTTTTCCATTCAATGGTAGGTATAGATATTTCTGATACAAATAATCTTCCATCTCCATCTTCCACAGCGGGAAATTTTGGCCATTAAATTTCTCGACCCTAAACTTAGCATCTTCCACCATTGCTCCCACTCGAACCAGGAACCCTTCTTTCCTGCGAGTTTATCAGCCAAATATACCTTCAGCTCTGATACCAGTTGTTAGAAAATTAAATATTACAGAGTAATGCAACACATAAAATATGTGGAAAATACAAGCACACAAAACACATAAAATCAGAGAGACACAAATATACGTGGTTCACACAGTTTGGGCTACGTCCACCCTGAACAGCTAGTCCTTCCTTTCTATTATCCAGCAAAATAAAGAGACAAAACCTACAACAAATCCACTGTAATATCCTCTGTTCTCTCTCACAGTATCCCTATCTGTTTCCCGCTCAGAGAATACACATACATTACACAGCCGCAATACAAGACCCTTATAAAAGTGAGGGGTTGCCTTCTAGGGAAAAAAACCCTAAACTAAACATAACTTCTACCGTCAGATCATCCACCTAATGAACAACCCAGATTGACTAGAAATTACTATACTTTTACAAGGAAATTTTACATCTATTTTTGGCTTCGGGGACTCTGCCCCCGAAACCCCTGCCGGGGGACCGCTGGCCCCTGGACCCCCCAGCTGGGGGGGTCAGCCCCATGGACCCCGCGAGGGGGACAAGTCCCCCCCGCACCTCCCCCGTGTGCAAGGGTGTAAAATTTTCCTGGGGTATACATCCAGCTAAAACAAGGATCTCTGAATCAGGAAGAAAATCAGGCTCCACACCCAACAAAAAATGCTTCTCTACTTTTAATCCTTCAACTGTGTGGAGGAGCATCCCGGCAGCCTTCCTCTTCCCAAGAATTCTTCTATAAGGACACAGTCCATGCTCAACACCCTAAGAAAGCTACGCATCCCCCTAAGGCTCCCAAACCCTTCTTAGTGGACAAATCAGAGGACATTCTAGCTATTTAAATCTCCTACCCATTTATTCACAACCAATCTCAACTAATGGTATAAAATGCCATTATTTTCCATTTCAATGGACTATGGCCTCACTGAGAATATCTCTATCAATGGATCCACTCAAACTAGACCAATAACAATAATTTATTTTTTTGTTCAAAGGGTTTCTTCATATTTTTGTTTGCTTTCAGCGAGGACTATCAAAAAGTATTAACAGAGGGACCCTGGTTTTGGGGCAAAGCAGGGTTATTCCTCAAACCATGGTTCCCAGATTTCGATCGCGCCATGGAAATCATCACCAAGCTCCGTATTTGGGTCAGGCTCCCTAACTTACCTACTCATCTCTGGCACTTTTTAGTCTTTCACGGAATTAGAGACACCCTTGGACGCTCCCTAGCAATGGACACCTCTAGGGGGAATTGGGCATATATACCTATGGAAAAATCTGTGCTAAAATAGACATTAGCAAAGGCCTACCAGACCAAATCATCCTGAAAGTGGGAGACTTTCATTGGAATCAGACCCTGGATTATGAGAACACATCTTTTCAATGCCATCACTGTCATCAAATAGGGCATCTTCAGAACTCTCGCCCCTCTTTCCCAACCCAAAAGAAGAAGGGAAACCAGAAATCAAAATCCAAAAGCTAGAAACCTTGTGTTCTGCCACCTATGGATGACTTCGACTCATATAGCTCGGATGAGGAAGAGATCATAGTAGATGAGGAAGAGGTGAAGGAGAAGATGAACATGACCCGCACAGACCCTAGTGAGCTCAACAGTCCAACGAGTGCTCAGAAGCGGCATCATGACACCTCCTCCACAGATTCAAATAAGGAGCCATCTCCTTTAGTCACCAACAATCTTCAGGTTGTTCTAGCTCATCCGTCTAAGGATGGATGGGTAAGAGCATCAAAAAAGAAGGGAAAGAAATGTTGTATTGAGAAATCCTCTCCTTCGGATTAGACCCCTGTTTTTTTGTATCTTTCAGCTACCATGTTCATCTTCTAGGATAACTTTGCCCCTTTCTTTGCAAATTATGGGACTGAGGTTGATGGTTTATCATTTCCAGATCCCATCTTCTCTTGCTTGTAACTCTCTATGTACCATACACTTTTTTCAATAGAATTAGTCTAATTTGCCAAAAAAAAAATTATAAAGTTGATGTTTTAATAATTAGTATTATTAAAAAAGAGAATAACACGAATAATATATTTCAATATAAATCATAAATAAAATACTTATATGTCCATAATAATAACATATATATGTGTGTGTGTGTCAATTAGTAGTTAAAAGGAATAATTTCTTATTTTATTAAAAGATATAAAAATAAATTAATAATAATAATGTAATAGTGATGATAATTAAAAATAAGTAGAGTTTTTCCCCTGATTGGGGTGAGTGGCAGTACAAGGGAGGTGGTGGAATTTGTTCCACCCTCATGCAATTAATAAACATCAAGTAAGGGAGGTGATGTGGCCACCCCCACGCAATCCTCACCATGCATGAGACATACATGTAGTTTATTTCCCATGAGCAAAGGCACTTGGAGAATTATGATATGATGATTACCAGACTTGTTGCACTTGGAAAAGCTATGAGAACCATAGCCAAGGCTTCCTCAATATTTTTTAGGTGGTGTAGAAGGTATTCCATGGAGGCTCCAGGAGGTGGAAACTGCATCAAGGTCCAAGTTACTAAGGGAAAGATACCACCTCACTATCTCAGTCAGTGCTCGTTTTTTTTTAATAGTCTCCTTCTATGCAATATGATTTATGTGATACGTTTATACTGTATATGGTCTTCGATGGCTAGTCAAAATAAGTAATTTTGGAATAAGGTTGATTTCAACCCTCTAAAGTTCGTAGCGGAAAGAGTTTTCTCATATTCCCTCCTTTCATGGGTCAAGAGGTATCACGACAAGATACCCAACAATATTTTTAGACACTTTCCATGCCCAAGACCTTTGAATCCATGGGATAATCCTACATCATGTCTTTTGGAAGATTTCAAATTAGAAACCTCTATTCCCTTCCCCTCTTTCATGCAACCTGTAGGAGGGAAAAGCCCAAACTAGTTTGTGGGGACTATTGCATGTATGCATTATTAACCCTTTCATTGGGTAGAAAGGAATCTATAGGATAATGGGGTTAGTATTTTAGAGCAAACCCATGAAAAATTTATGGAGATGTTCCTTCGAATTTGGTTTAATGTCTCTCTCTACGATGTATATCTCTTTGTAGACTTTGAAAGTTTTCTATATCGGTCGATTCACAAGATTATCCATCTAGACTATCCTCCAAAACTCATATTTTCAGCCTTTACTGAGATAAACGAGGGTCGTATTTAGCTTATTTGGCTTCTTGCAAAACCCTCAATATCAAAAGTTAGACAAATAATAGGGTATGCCCTGCTTCGTGATGAAGTCATGCTCCTAATGTTGGTCTGGGACGAGGCTAAGGTCACGGGTGGGGGCAATCCCGACCCACTATAGACTGTGGACAAGGAACCAAATATCATTCTGTTTTGACTGTAGTCAAATAATTTATGACCAACATTCATCTTCGACCCTACCATCCTATAGATGAATGGGAAACATAGATTATGAGCCAACCTCATGTAATATACCAAAAAGTTATGGAGGAGTTAGGGGGCCTAATTTCATACCTTGGCCATACCATAGGTTGTCGCAATTAATATCAACATACATTATTATTATTATTATTTTTGGTGAAAAATATCCTTGCAAAGGTTTTGATGATGAATATTACAGATAATCTAGGTTATGTAGAATAAATCCAGGAAATTCATAGGGAATTTCAATTAGTCCAGCAACAGAACACCCTCCTTGAACACATAGAGAAGCACATACCCTATTTTCCTCGGATAGAGTTGTTGGGTTCTAGTGCCAACGACCCAATGCCAGAAAAATATTCTAATATGTAGCATGGTATTTTAGCATAATATGGAAATTCAAATATCTCAGCTTTGTTTATATGATTAGAGGGGAATTTTTGTATATTTGCTATAGGCTTATGGTTAATAATATTGATAGAGACAGTCAAGTTTATTTTTCTATGCTAGACAATTTCCAGTAATTTAGATTCAGGTTGGCTTATAATGCTACCAAATCATCATCAAACCTGGTTTCCCACTAAATGAGTTGATGAGACCATCTATTTTGGAACATTGATCTTGTACTATCTACCCTATTTTAAAAACGTAATGAAAAGATCGAGCCATATATATATATATATATATATATATATATAGTATTTTTAATACTTAATACAGAATTAAAATTTTACACATAAATAATAATAATAATAATAATAATAAAACTATTATTGAAATTATTACCCTATAAAGCGTCCTTATTTGAAAACAATTTTCCTAAAGTGCCAGGTGTACCATTATGTATCATTGATTTTGATGTTAGACGATTGAAACAATGTCTACCTTAGGATTAAATATTGTTATTATTAATCCGTTATAAAAAAAAAAGTTTTAAAAATAGTAGACTTCATATTATATTATCTTGCTCAGTTATATGATCAGAGCAAGAACGACTTGTGTGGTGGACAACTTCTGTGTTTTCATTCTATTGTTTTTTTTGTTTTTTACGTATTTCACCATTGTTTTGAAGCTACGAGAGGACAACTGCAAAGCAATGTTGGCTTAAAAAATGATTGCAAATGTTATTCCTGGGGTTTTGTTAATTGTTGTGTTGTTCCTCAAAAAATGATTGCAAAGGTTGTTCCTATGGTTTCGTTAACTGTTGTTTTGTCAACTGCTGCGGTGTTCATGTTGTTCTTGTATAAATATAAATTATATTTTAGAATGTAAATGTTTCTCTTCCTTTAGAAATGATAATTTCTAATATCTTGGAAACTCTGAAATGGCAATGCCTTTTTTCTACTGCTTGTAGAGCTACGTTGTTCATGTATTTAATTTACCTAGAAGAACATGTACATCATTCATCATTAAGCAGAAACATCAGTCACCACTAAAAAAAAAAAGCAAGTACATCATTCAACATTGACCAGACACATCATCCACCTCTAGCCAAGAAGCTTCACCCATTAGCCAGTTAGCTTTAACTCCACAGTAGAGATCTCAAATACACTTAGAAATGTATACTTTTGCTCTTTACTCTATCTAAATTATTTTACATTCTATTTGAGAATGTTAGGCATTGAAATTCGATTGAAACCCCAGCCTTCCAGTTGTCCTGTGCAAAAATGCATGTGATTGCAAAAAAACATGTTATTAGTTGCTGATACATATCATACATAAGCTGTAATTCTGGTTTGATTTCATTTGTTTTAATCTGATTATAAATTTCAATAAACTGAAGTCAGATTCTATTGTTTGTTTTTTTATAAGTAAATTTTCAAAATTCATCATAAAATTGCGAAAATCACATAGGATAATTATTATTTAGAAAAGTTTTGTATTCTATTTTTGGTTGATCTCACACATGGTGTAAAAAATCGTTCATATTATATCTATGAACTACTAAAATTTAAGCATTTTTACAAGATATAAAATACCACCTGCCACATTACATTCTGTGAAAAAATAAATAATTATCAAGATTCAAATTATAACCCTATTTTGTGGTAAATAAATAATTATTAAGATCAAATAGTGGAAAAGGAGAAGCTAAGCTAGAGCATGCAGAGGCCATGGAAAACCCATGTGGAGGTTTTTTATAAGTAAAGGTAATAGGTGGTAGCTGAGTGAGTATGAATAAAAGCAAGAAAGAGGGAAGTGTAATAGTAAATTCCAATAATTGGCCAAATTTCAATCAAAACACTGGGACGGGTGTAATAGTAAATTCCAATAAATGGTCAAAGTTCAATCAAAATGTTGAGATAAATTTTTTCTTTAAACTATTAAAATTTAAGTATTTTTACAATATATAAAATCTGTATGTATAATATAAGTTCAGAAAATCTAAAATGTAGAGTAAAAAGATGATATTGGGTTTATGTTATTATGTATAAGGTTTGTCTTATTTTTATTGCAATTTTAGAGTCATGTAGGATTAAATGTTTTTAATTAATTTATTGTAGATTTATTTACTCAATAATGTTTATTTATTCTCCATTTTATATTGATTAGAATGGACAGTTTTCAATCTTATAGTTAATTTAATTTGTTAAAATGAGAATTTGTTGAAGTAAGTTTTCTCAATTTCATCATGATGAAGAGATGTTGTAATATAATGTTTAGCATTTTGACTAAATCAAATTACTATTAGATAAACATTAAGAAAAATAACTTTATAAAAATAAAATAATAAAAAATAAACGAAAATGGCCTATGGTATTGACCCATGGTATTCAATTTCATCATGATAGAGAGGTGTAATATAATCTTTAAAATTTTGATTAAATCAAATTACCATTACATAAACATTTAAAAAATGAAATAAAAAGATTAATGTGATGTAATGTAAACATTTTAATTTTGTGAAAATAAAACATAGAAATAAACATTAGCAAAATAAAAACACTTCATAAAATTCAAATAATAATAAAAATAAAAATGACCTATGGTATTGACACATGGTATTAACCCATGGTATTCATGTAGAATGTAGGCTATTTAAAAGAGGATATTAGACCAGCCTATATCCATCTTAACTCTTGATCCCATAGTATTGACGGATGGTATTCATGTGGAATGTAGCCTATTCATGTATTACTTTATCAATTTAATTGGATATTAAATTTTAATTGAACTTATGTAACAATGAAATGGCTAGATTTCTTTTTCAATTTAATTAGAAGTCAAATTTTAATTGAACTTATGTAACAATGAAATCATGAAATCTAAAGAAAACTTAAGAAATCATTCAGTCTAACCACTCATTAAAATTTTTCCTTTTTATATTAATTAAGTCCTACTATGAATTCAATGCTAAAGAGTTCTAGAACTTATGTAACAATGAAAATGGCTAGATTTTTTTGTCAATCCAATTAGAAATCAAATTCTAATGATTATATTATTCTTTTGAAACTAGGTTTCAAATATTATCTATCTAGACACCCTTATTCATACTTTGAATAAGTTAGTGATTATGATGATTATGACACTAGAGAAATGCAGATAGCTTTATATACACATAATTTTTTCTTTTCAAAGTCTTCATCTTTTCCTTGAAAATCACATAATTTTTTCTTTTACAAGTCTTCATCTTTTCCTTGAAAATCAACAATACTATTGTTTCCATATTCACTGGTATAAGATGTACTTAATATGCTTTGTATTGATTTGAATTTTTTTATTAAAAAAAATAGCAAGTGGAAATATATTTGGTAATTATGTAGACACAATGTCATTTTTCACCAATGCAAATATATTTCTTGGTTCTTCCATGGAAAGAAAACTCATTTAGTTTATGTTCAAGTAGTGGTTTCAATAAAATCAAGAGTTCATTTAAAATTCGTTTGGTGAATCATATGCAGGAATCTACATTCCAACTCTGGCTTTCAAAGTGGAATTCATTTCAAATGCTATATTACATAACAATCTTGGAATCTATGTTCCAACTCGGAAGTGGATAATTGGTTTTTACTTAATCAGACATTCCATATGAGTTTTGATTTCAAATCCTAGGTAATATGGTTTTTACTTAACCACAGATTCCATATAAGTCTTCATTTCAAATCTTGGCTTTCCAAGTGGAATTCATTTCAAATCCTATATTAAGTAACAACCTTGGAATCTATGTTCCACAATCTTGGAATCTATGTTCCAAAGGTGACTCAACAGTTAGAATCAGAAGAGAAACACAAGCAAGTTTGTCAAGAAGAGGTGTAGTTGATGCTATTGTTGGGTTCAAATTCATTGTCTATATGTGCAATTTTAGTAAGATTTCATTTTAGCATGTCTGTTCCATAGTGCATAATCAGACATCACTATGAAAGGGAAATACATCACTATGAAAGGAAAAGCCTATGTAGATTATAAAAAAACCAATTTTTTATCCAAACAATTCTCCAAACCTATAATTTCTTTTAAATAAAATAATTCATATTTATAAGTTAAATATTCAATTAAATCACATGGCATATCACATCTTTTTTCCTACATACTACTCTTTTCTATATTATTGTTTTATAGCGTTTTCTTTGCAACATATGATGCAATTACTAATTATTGAAAATTTACCACTAAACTTATTTAAAATATCACTATAAGCTTAAAAATTATGCTCAATGCTATAAAAACCCAACCAATATAAGCTTAATTTTCTAACCTAATTTGGTCACCTATCAATTTTATCAAACCAGACTGCCACTGGCCATAAAATTTTTCTAAACATATAATTTATGATTCTCCCTTCTAACCAAAATGGCTTGGTTCCAATATTCTGATATTTAAAAAAGAAAAATTAAAGTAATGATCCAATTATTCTGATATTTCTCCTGTTGCTACTACAAAAATTGATACAAAGATACAATGTCTTCATAAATATATTATAATGGGTTAGGAACCAATGGTTTTACATGTGATATGGAAAGTTCATTTCAAAGGTATTATATATTAATAAAAAAAAAATGGTTATAAATGGCAATGTAAATGTGATTTTTCAAGAAGTCTTATTTTACCAACTTGTTTCATAATATATAGATGACTTGAATTTATCATAAACAGTATTATTAAACTAATTTTTAATATAATAAAAGTTTATTTTTAAGTTTTTTTTAGAAAATTGTGTATTTTTTCCATATTTAATATAGAATCTAGATTTAATAGGTATATGAATGATATTGTGTAAAAACAATGCCTCATTACTAGAGTTCCCTGAGGCTTAGTTTAATTATTGAACTTTGAAAAGTATGAACCAACTCTCACATTTGAGCAAGGGCTATAGAGTCTATAGATGGTATAGCAAGGGCTATAGAGACTATAGATTGTATATATAGTGGATTCAGGCAACTATGTTTGCCTAATTTAACTAATAAATGAAATGGTCATTTTATGATATCTTTTCCCACATATTTTGTTGAAAATATTGAACAAAATTTTAACAATTAAAAAACCTCTTTTAAAATATTTAAGATTTATCTCCAAATAGTTATGACCATTTTTCCCTTATAGTTTAATTAATTACATAAATGTCATATGAAATTAGTTATAGGTTTCTTAAGCATGTGGTATTGGTTAATGGTATTGTAAATAAAAGTTTCCATAATTTTAATTTAATTATCAATAATATTAGGTATATGGTAGTGATTTAACCTTCACATAATATTCTAGAATATTTATAGTTGTGGATGGAAAATGAAAGAGTGAAATTTATTTTAAAAGTAGTTAAGCCTTTTCTTCCTTCTTAATTAAATTGGTTAATTAGAAAACCATGTCTCATATGAACACGAGTTAAATATTTTGGAGCATGTGATATTAGCAAGCCATGATATTGTACCAAAGTCTATTTATAGATAAAAAATCTTTATACAAAGTGATATTAATCTATATCAGTAAATATCTAGTTACATGTATCTTAAAATGCACATATATATTAAAATCATATATTAATTATTTTTAGAATCAATAATAATAGTATTAATAATAAAAAAGTTATAATTTAGTTAATTTTTTAATTTTTATTTAAATTGGGGAATGATAGATATATCATAATAGTATTAATAATAAAGAAGTTATAATTTAGTTAAGTTTTTATTTTTATTTTTATTTAAATTGAGGAATGATAGATATATCATAAGATGATAAGTATTTTGATGTTTTTATTTGTTTATGAGTTATTTAATTTATATGGTTGTTGTAAATTTAATGATGATAAATATTTTGATATTTGTATGTGCTTATGAGTGAATTAATTTATATAGTTGCTCTATTTTTAATAATAATCCAAGATAAAAAAATTAAGATTTATGTCAAAATTAGTTATATTCTTTTAATTAAAGATTTTAAATTTTAAATTTAATAAAAAACAATATCGTATTTACATATATAAATTATATTTCTATTTTAGGAATATTGCTTCTCTGATCCATAAATTGTCAAAAAAAATTTTGGTAAAAATCACATCCAAATAAATTTGGTGGATGCGTTTCAGTGTGGTTCATCCTCAAGACTTGATGTTAATTTCTATTAATTTATTATTTTTTTCTTTTAATATTAGATTAGTATTTACTATTATTATGAATTTTTTTTATTATATATAATTTTAAATTTTCGTCATTTAATTAGTTTTAGTATTATTACTTTTAATTTTAATCTAATATATTTGAAAATATTTCTTTAAAAATTTATCACTTATTTAATATTTATAGTTAACTAATGTATAAAATACTTTGATGATTATGATCATATTATTAAAATTAAATTAATATTAAGAAAATATTTTTAAATTATTTATTTTTCAAAATAGATACTTACTCGGTTACTCTTGTAATTGTTTTGCTATATATATGTTTTGCATAATATCAAACTTTTAATATATTCACTTAAACATATGTCATTAAATTAAATTAATTAATATATTAAATATTAATAATTAAATACATATATAAATATTAATGGATTGAATGAAATTAATGTAAACATTAGTCATACAACTCAGAATCTAAATACATTTCCAAGTAGTAAAACAAATATTCATGGTTGTAACATAATAATAAAAAAATTATTATTATACATTAGAATATAACAGAAAAATGTTGACCTAAATACATTGGTAAATAGTTATTCAATTGTGGATCTAAATATATTGGAAAATAGTTCAAATCCACTAATCATAACTATCAATTGCATGAGGTGTTGCAAATAAGATGCTGTAATTGTCCCATTTCTATGTACATTAGTCTATAATAACAAACAAATAAAAATACTATATTTTAAAATATTTTGGAAAAGTCAAATAGTTTATTTTCATATTCATGCAATTTCTTAAATATTCTAGATAAATCAAATCTACAAAATAATCAAGAAAATTAATTTTAACTAATATTTTTTTATGCAAATAAATATTTGAAAAAATTACACCATAAGTGAGTAAAACCCTAATCCTGCAAATCCGCTCTTGAACTCTTCAAATGTAATTGTGCTACTATATCCACACTCTTGAACATCTCCTTCAAACCCATTATTAGTCCCTTCTCCTTCAAACCCATTATTAGTCTCTCCCTTTGGCATTTCAGGGACTCTGATAGCTAGAGAGTTGACTCCTAATTACTTCAAGCAACATTTTTCTTTCCGTCTTTTTTATTCAAAGTCTGAAAGGAAAACTAAAGCAGAGGGAGGTACTTAACTTTCCATACAGTTTGATTTCTTTTCTATTAATAGATAAAAACATTAACCAACGTTTGATGTGAGTGTTTTAATTCATATTAATTTATATCAAAGAGAAAAAAATTTAACCAAAATTTTATGTTAAATAGTTTCCAAGTGCAGAAAGCATCTCTTGCATGTTATCCTTCTGCCATGTTCGTGGTGGCTCTTCGTGGTGGCTCTTTGATACAACATCTACCATGGACACTCTAATCCATTTCATCTACCTGCTTCATTACCCATTTGCTTCTCATCCAATGCTTTGATTTACAGTTTGATAGGAGTGTGATGAAGCAAAGAACTTAACCATTACACTGCTTTACATATCCATTCCATTGCTTTACATTATGGCTTGACAATTAAATAAGAGTGCAACAAAGTAAATAGAAAACCAGCTTGTATCAAAGAATGGAAAAAATGACCTTATTCAAAGTTGCTTGGCCAACCACAATAACAAACTTTTCCGACCAGCAAAAAGAATAAATATTGCATTGCAAGGACTCTAGCAATCGCTACAGCGTTGACTGCCCATTAATCTATTCTCCTTCAAACCCATTATTAGTCCCTCTCTTTGACATTGCAGGGACTCTAGCTATCGCTCGAGCCTTGAAAGCCAATTAAATCCTTGAAAGCCCATTAATCTACGCAACATTTTTCCTTCTTACTTCGTGTCTCGAGACAACGTTAGAGATAAAAAAAAAAAAAACAAACTTTATCCAAACTCTGAAAGGAAAACTAAAATAAAGAGAGGTACTTAACTTTCGTTAAACTTTGATTTCTTTATTATTAATAGATATAAAGTATTAATTGTTAAATAGTGTCTGTAGAGCATGTCTCGCATGTTCTCTTTCTGCCATGTTAGTGGTGGCTCTTTGACACGCCATCTTCTATCGACACTCTTATACGATGACTCTCTTATACGATGACTCTCTAATCTATTTTATCTACTTGCTTCACGACCCACTTGCTTCTAATCCACTGCTTTGCTTTGATTTACAGTTTGATAGGAGTGCAGCTAAACAAAGAACTTATCCATTCCACTGCTTTACCTATCCTTTCCATTCCATTGCTTTACATTATCGCTTGAAAATTCAATACGAGTGCAACCAAGTAAATAAGGCAACGACCTTCTACCAAAGAATGGAAGAAATGACCCTGTTCAAAGTTGCTTTGCCAATAACAATAACCAAAAAGAATATTGTGTCTGGTCAATCCGCTTTTCTCGAGGTGTAAAATACAACACAAATATTTTAATCAGCTGTTCTCGAAATGTAAAATACAACACAAATAAACAAAAACAATATTATGTCCCGTCAATTAGCTTTTCTCCATGTGGAAAATACAACACACATATTTTGTAAGTTAAAAATAGAATAGACATGATTTATGAATTATTATTATTATTAAAGAAATGTTGAAATTATTGATGTGAAATTTATTTATTTTTATAATGGGAGAAGAAAGCTTAAACATTAAAGAAATACTTTGTTTAAAACTGAATTAGAGTAAAATACAGTGATTTGGAAAAGATGTGAAGAGTATATAGTGCAATGGGTTAATTGTGGAACATAATTTTTAGTACAAGGTTAATATTTTTATTTAATAATTATTTAGATGTTAATTAATATACTTCAAACTTTTATTATGATTTCTATCTTGTTGTTTTAATAATTATTTAGATATTAATTAGTATATTTCAAAAGAAATACTTTGTTTGAAACTGAATTAGAATAGAATATAATAGTTTGGAAAAGTTGTGAAGAGCATACAGTGCAATGAGGTTAATTGTGAAACATAATTTTTAGTAAAAAGTTGACATTTTTTTTAATAATTATTTAGATGCTAATTAGTATACTTGAAACTTTCATTCTAGCTTCTCTCATGTTGCTTTAATAATTATTTAAATGTTAATTAGTATATTTCTAACATTCACTCTCGCTTGTTGCTTTATGTGAAAATGTGTTTGAGCTCTAAGTATTGAGAGATATAATAGCTCTCTATAACTGATTCAAAAACAAATAAGTAATTGTTAGTTCGGTAGAAGAAAATTATAAGTAATTTGAATATTCATGGAATACTTATAACTAAATACCAATCAACCTTAAATAATATAACGAAAATGTTTTCACATCAAATTTGTTTATTTTCAAAAAATAAAAAATAAAACGCGGACTACCACTGCCTACAGTTCTTGTTTCCTCTTCTGATTGACTGTCAGCAATCACCTGTATCGAAATGAGGCTTTTTAAATTACATACAAAACTTGTTCGATATTGTCTGCATAAATATTAAACAATTTTTTTCAGCTTGTCCATTGTTTCGAACTGTTTCATCCTAACGAATACAATATTGTTAGTCTCATTTGAGAGGGACACAGTTTTTCGTTCTCTCCGTCTAATAGAGATATGCAATAATTCAAAGAGACTATTTCATGACTTTCTAGTGTTATTATAGTATTAGAGGTTGTGTATTTTATTCAAGCAAGAGAATTTTCACATGTAGTCAGTTTAAATGAAAAATGTTGTAAATAATGACCTAAAACATTTTAAATCGTCTAACATTTAATTTATGATCCAGAAAAATACACAATAACAATTATAAAAAATTCATTAAGTAATTCTACCTACTTACAGGTGTCATCGCACAATACTCTTAGTTGAGGTTATTTGAACATTTTTCTCAATTTCCAACGGTCATACATCTCATCATGTTCATATTTCCTTCATTCCATGGTCCAACTATCCGTTCCGAGCTTTAGTTCATAATGAAATAGTCTCCTTGCTAAGTCTTTTGCGTGGTGATACATGGTGAGCTTTCTCTCTCTTGACCCATCAAAAGTGGAATTCATCAATAAAATAAATAGTAGGACTAAAAAAATCACATCGCCTAACTTTAACGGTAGGGCTAGGGCGCAGATGTTGTACATGTGACAGGAATACTCCACACGATTAGACAACACAAATATAAAAAAATCACATCGCCCAACTTTAACGGTAGGCCTAGGGCGCAGATGTTGTACATGTGACAGGAATACTCCACACGATTAGACCACACAAATAATGATTGTCCAATAACATTCTAATTCTATGCACCAATCTATCAAAATTTGATTTTTTTTTAATTTTTAATTGTCTACTTTTTACAAATTTGGTTTAATTTTTTTTTTGTCAACGAAAAAAATTGATGAGTCAGGACATTTTCATTTTTGGTTTAATTTTTTTTGTCAACGAAATATTTTTTGATGAGTCAACACATTTTCAAATGCTTAATAAAAAATTATTATACTAAATATTCAACACATATCTGAGTTAAATTTCAAATTCAAATTTTTTTATGCCATAGGTTAACTTTTATAAATTATTACAAATTAAAAATAATTTTATATTTTTGAAACATAAAAATTAATTATAAAAAATTCTCATAATTTTTTATATTCTAATAAACTAAATTCAATTTAAACAGATCTTAATAATCATCAGTATGATAAGATTGATTTGGTTTTAATATTATGTTGAAATATTTAAAGATAAGTATTATACATTATTATAATTAAAAAAAGGATTGTATATGGTGATTTGGTTTTATGTAAATTTCAAATAAATTTTATTTGTGAAATGTAAAATTGATAGTTATACAAAGTAGTATAAGGTGATTTGAGCTTCTAGGGTTATTTTATTTTGTCAAGTCAGATAAAATACTTTTCTTATTAAGAAGTCACTCGTTGAATTATCTCTACATTTTTATGGTCGACATGGTAAAAGTGATACTTTTAGGTAAATACAAATATTTTGTAAACCAATAAATCATCCTTTCAAATTGATCTTCCTAATACAAATATTTCATAGATCAATCTTTAATAACATGAACCACATTGAAAAAGAACCAAAACTAATTGAAAAGTAATTTTCTTTTATATCAATTTTAATTGCATTTTTGTTTTGTCATATTATATTAAAAAATGTTAGAAAAAACTCAAGATACCTTTAGACACATACATGATATTTGAAAAATCATTAATCACAAAAATATGATTCAATGTAGACTTATCATGTATCAAGTCAGATATATTTAAAAAAAATGAATATATTTTCTAAGAAAATGAATACAGTTTTGTATTTAAGGGATTCATGTTTCATCAAAGATATAGAAATATGATAAAGACGATAACATTTACATTGCATGTTTAGAAGATTAAAACTAAATCTAATATTATATTTTATTATAGACTGATATTTAATAATATGATAAACATTCATCATAAACAAGTATATATAATTTATTGTATTCATAGTCTAATTATATTTATTTTATTTTTGATATTATGTTTTTATGGATAATTTATTCCATGTTTTTCAATATCGAAAAAGTTTATATTTCACTACCATATTGTTTAAATAAATAAAATACTATCTTCTTAGATTTATGTTGAACACTAAAAACTGAGGTTTTCGAAATATCAGTCTATTTAACTTTATATGCCTTTCCACTTAAAAATTTTAATTAAATTATAAACAATCTATTTTTATGAAATGATATCAGTGTTTGGAAAATAAAAATTGGTTTGGCCCTGAAGAAAATAGGAATCTTCCAAAATTTTCTCCAACTTCAATATTACTATTAAAACTAAGTTCATGATAATTAAATTGAAAAAAATGGAATATGATATTTTCATATATGATAATAACTATGAAGTCACAGTGTAAAATATCTTGGAATATATATCAATCATTAGCTCAATTGGCATTATAGCATTTAGAAAAAAATAAATGGAGGGTAAAAAACCTGCCTTGCAAACAAATGTAGGTTTGCATTTATTTAAATATGGTATAAAAATAACCTTCTCTTTCATACTCTTATCACTCATATTATTTTTTAAGGTCCGTGTCAAGTTTAGGGATGCAATATCTACAAGGATTGATGGAGGAAGATACATCACATCAAAATGCACTTTATAACCTAAAATATCAAGATTAAATTGAATAATTTCTATCTTATTTTCATGATTGAAGAAATTATTTCCCCGTAGAAAAAGTGGTTGTGATTAGGTATCTTGTATATAAGAAGTTAAACAACATGGAAGTCAAGAGGTTTCTAAAATTGCTTCAAACTCTAACCAAATTTAGAGTCTTGGTTAGACCATTGTTAGATAAAGAGGAGATTATTTTGGAAAATAAAAATAATATTAAAATTATCATTGCTTTAAAATTTAAGGATAAATTTTGCAAGAATTATATATATATATATATAGAGGTATAATCAACCACAATTTCAAAATTTGGAGAATATTTTTTGTTTTGACTAATGTTAAATACAAAATGAATATTATTAAAATAAGAACAAATTCTCATCTCAGAATTGATCAATTCTAAACACACCAATAATTAAAAAAATATATAAACTTTGTCAAACTAAAAGATTTTAAGATGAAAATAATTCTCTTCCATACTATATGGTTTTCTAACATAAAAATAAAAATGTTAAAACATTATAGATACTCTAATATCTTTTTAATATCCAATAAACAGAATCAATTTTAATGAATCGCTAGAATCGATATATATATATATATATATAATCTCTAAAAAAATTCTCAACTATTCAAATATTTATTTTTTGATAATATCAATTTTCAGATAATTCTTTTTTATAATTTAAATATTTTAAACTAAATTATATTCAATATTAAAAGAATAAAAAAAAATAATGATCTTTATAAAATTTAAGGTGTCACTCAATAAACAGAAAATAAACATGTCACTGAAAAAACAAAAAAGTTGTTAGCGTTTGTTTATAGAATTGCGTTGAAAGAAAACAAATAATATAGCTACTCAATTTTATAACTATAATTATTATTAAGAATATTTTAAATTGAAATGTAATTATTAATAATTATAGAAATTTTATTATTATATTTATTTACAAAATATTTTAATATTATAAATAAATAATTATAAACCTTTTCACTTTTTACAATTTAAATTATACTAAATTACAGAACACTTCAGTATTAAAAATAAATTATCATTACCGCAAGTACCAGACTAGGTTTATTTGAAATTTATTTATTATTTGCGTGCGATTATTTGAAATTCACTTACCATTTACCTTATCGCACTATATCGGGATAAAGTGAGCTTTGATAGACCTTGTGGAGGCTATAAATACCATACGCTTCTTCCTTCCAATCACCGTATCACTTACAAACGTGCGTTCGATATGGTATTCCATGTGTTGCCTCGGTCTCTGTCACTCACATTGCCTGCGAAAGGCTGTGATGCTGCAAATACAGAAGCTATTGTTGGTTTATTTGTCTGTTTATTTTTTATACTTTTATTGCATAAGAGAAGGATTAGGGCCCGATTACCTCCAGGACCCTTTGCATGGCCAATTGTTGGAAATCTCTTCCAACTGATACCGCCTGCCCACCGAGCTCTTAAAGCCCTTGCTGACAAATATGGTCCCATTTTCTTTCTGCGCTTAGGCTCTGTCCCTACCGTCGTTGTTTCCTCTTCTGAGATAGCCAAAGAATTTCTCAAAACTCATGACTCGATTTTTGCCAGCCGACCTCCAAGAGCTGCTGGGAGATTAATGTTTTTCGACTCTAAGGATGTGGCCCTCGCCCCGTATGGAGATCACTGGAGGGAAATGAGAAAAATATGCGTAACAGAATTGCTGAGTGCCAAAAGAATTGAGTCGTTCAAGGGTGTGCGAGAGGAAGAAGTATCTGCAATGATTCGTTCCATTTGGGAGGAGAGTGAGCGCGGAATAATGGGTGTGAATATTAGCAAGGCCCTCTTTACTCTCAATTCCAATATAGTTTGGCGGATACTGGCGGGGAGGAAATTTCCTGACGGTGGTTTGGGTAGTGATTTCAAGGGTTTGAAAGATTTATTAGTAGAGCTGATGAGTGCGGTGGGAGCTTTTAACATCGGAGACTTTATTCCTTATTTGGATTGGCTTGATTTGCAAGGTATCAAGGGGCGCATGAACAAAATCCATAAAACATATGATGAATTTGCTGAGAAAATAATAGATGACCATGTCGCTCATCGCATGGCCGCAACCTCGAGTCACCAGAAAGAGGAGGAACGTCATGTCAAAGATTTCGTGGATGTGCTGCTCGAGAAAGCTGAGGCCGATTCCAAAATCACACGGCAAACTCTCAAGGCTGTCCTTCTTGTATGTCTCTCCGCCATTCTATTATCATTGTTGATCATTTTTTATCATCATTCTTTAAGTTAGATCAATCAACTTTTTGCATTAATTAAATTCGTATCTGTGCAGGACATGTTGGCAGCGGCTGTGGAGACGATGGCAACTACGTTAGAATGGGCAATGAGTGAGCTGCTCAGACATCCAGATGCCATGAAGAGATTGCAGGATGAAATCGGATGGGTAGTCGGCAAACATCGTCAAGTGATTGAATCCGATCTAGTAAAGATGAAATACCTCCACTGCGTAGTGAAAGAGACGCTAAGATTATACCCGGCGGGGCCGCTGGGTGTACCTCATGAATCTGTAGAGGCTGTAACAGCAGGAGGATACTATATCCCTGAGAGAACAATGGTAATGGTGAATGTGTGGGCCATAGGAAGGGATCCTAAGGTGTGGGGGGCAGATGCTGCTGAATTCAAGCCGGAGAGATTTATGGATGAGGAATATCTGAATTTAGGAGATCAATCAGACTTCCGTATGATTCCGTTTGGGGCAGGAAGGAGAGGATGCCCAGGGGCCCCCATGGCTATTCCCACAACTGAACTCGCAGTGGCTCAGCTGATGCAGATATTTGAGTGGAGAGTTGAAGGTGATCCATCGCGGCTGGATATGACGGAATTGTGTGGGCTGACGATGCCAAGGCAAGTTCCGCTGTTTGCTTATCCAAGCTTGAGGGTAGGCTTTCCACTAGTATACTCCAGCGATGAAGCGTAGGAAGAGGCTAGGTACCGTGCGGCTTTACTATTTTTGCTAGTACGCTACAAGCTATTCGAATTTCGCTAGCCATGCCTTCCCTACATATTATTCTAATTTAGCTAGTTTATTGTATTCCAATGTTGTTCTAATTTAGTTTATGGAAATTGCGTTACTTAATAATAACGTTACCGTGCTTCTTTTGGTAATTTAGTCACTTAATTAGGTTACCGTGCTAATTTTGGTACTTTACCTTATCACTGGTGGCTGGGATTGGTAGCATAGAACTTGAATGTTGATAATATAACCGGCTATCCGCAACCTCCTTCAAAATAAAATTTGAGGACAATCAAGTTAACATTTCCATATACCGAAGCCGACACCGAATATTAATTAATGTTCATGAAGTTACTTTAACTCATTTTTATAAATAATTTAAACAGAATGTAGATATTTGGATTTTGATTCCGGTAATTCAAAGATAATTTATAGAAATTGTTTTGGTGATAATCATACTAGAAGGAATTTTGTTGATGCTTTTAGAACTAACCAGTATTCAAGATAAGATAATAGAACAAATCTAGTCATTAAGTTTAAATAGATGTAGAGAAAAGAAACTAGTTTATTTGAAATATTAATTTAAACCTATTTCATTTGTATGTGATTATTTATTTTTGTGATTTATAAAAATTTTACATTTTTTTTCGTGATAATCATATAAAATCAAATTTTATTCAAACATTTGGAACCAACCAGTATTGAAAACAAAATAATAAAACAAATCCATAACTAAAAATAAATTTAGCATATTTCAATTATTAATTTAAACCTATTTTAATTATGATTATTTTTCTAACCAATTGAAAAATATATATATCCAAAATTTTGTTAAAAAATAATTAATTTTAAAGAACTAAACTAAGTGCAAATGGTTTTTTTTCACATTAACTATTTGATTAGTAATATTTAATGTCACATAATCACATTTTATCATGTAACATTTATTTAAGTGAAAAATGTCTCCCTTTTTTTATATATAATTGTTCAATTCTAAACTGATTTTGTGTTCGCTTTTTAAAACAAACATAAAATGTTCTATAAATAAAAAAAATGAAGTATACTCTAATAAAAATTAATAATGAACATACATGTTTTTGTTAGTTTCAGTGATTTTACTATCCCCACTTCATATTATAAGTAGATTTTATTCTTAATCATAAATAAACTAGCCATTGTATCATATGTTGCAAAAGGAATGCCTAAACACAATAGTATATGAAAAAATAGTATGGATTAAGACATATGTGATATGTTACAATTTGAGCTATAATATGTCATTTGACGGAATCTTTAGCAGTTTCAACAGTTTCAACATTGTACTCACAACCTGTCAATTTTTTTTGCTTCACTTGTATTTTTTATACCATGTACATCCTCTTCCATAAATACTCCCAATGATTTCTTATGATTTCTTTCTCTTTAGTGAATTTTCTTGCAAATATACCAATTCAAACATTGAGAATGTATAAGTGATATCATCATATATCACTTTTTTTTGGTCTATAATTTTCATTAAAAGGCTTTTGAGAATAACCAAAAAACCAGAGTGACAACTTGTTATGGTCAATGCATTAAGGCAAGCATACAATACTCAAAAAAAAAAAAAAAAATACCCATAATAAATTGTACTAGCTTGTAATATAACAAATAATAACATCAAAAGTACAGTAAAAAAAACCTCAAAAATTGTATCAAAGTATAATAAAAAGCCTAAACGCTGCCTGAAAATGAGCTCCAATCATTGTCATTTCTTCTGGAAGTTATGGAAATCACATTTGATTGTCAAAATGATTTTTCCAAGTACTGAAATTTGTTTTATTCTTTTTCTTCAAAACATAAATGCACCTCTTCGTGGCTTACTTTGGTGAAGTTTAATTCACTGGGTTTGAAGCCCGAAACACTTTGTTTATTTGAAATTCATTAGGACGTTCCTTAAGATGAGTACCTTGACTGAGATGAGAAATAAAATTATTATTTTCATATTTAAGTGAAAATGTATTTTTCTATATAATTGTTCAATTAGTATAAGAATGAAGTGTGATTTATGTCTTCACTTTTTTAAAATAAATTTTTACATTTTTTTTTATTAGTTTTAGTTATTCTATTGTATTTCTTAACTCACTTGTAGTAGTTTTAGTTATTTTATTGTATTTCTTAACTCACTTGTAGTAGTTTTAGTTATTTTAATGTATTTCTTAAATCACTTGTAGTTCACACTCTCGAATATAAATAAAATATTTCAATATTCGTATGAAGGGATATAATTTCATAACAAATTTAAATAAAAATAAAATAATTAAAAATAAAAATAAAAACTTTATATTTTTTCTTTTCAGTATTAAAAATGTATAATTATTATAATTTTCTAAAATTATTTCAGTAAAAAATTTAAATAAATTGTTTAAATATGAATACCATTCTATATATATATATATATTTCAATCTATAAAGAGAAAGAGAAAGAAATAATTTAAAGTAAAAAATTTAATTGAAAATAAAAATTTTCAATTACATCCCCATGATTATAATAAAAGAGAGATAGGTAAATCTCAATCAAATTTTGAAATAAAATTATTTTTTTGGATTTAAATAATTATTAATAATAGTAAAGAGTTCAACGTGAGACATAAATGCTAGCAATTGCACTATATGTTGTAAATGAAATATTGTAAAGCAATAACATAGGAAAGAGTAGTATAGAGGAAATGCTCCCACATGAATTATGCGGGATAGCTATAATGCCTGTGGTGATGAGGAATGCCAATGAGAATCTGGTTGGCTAATAAGTTTGAAGCTATGTTTGAGCCCTGAGACTGAGCCACTAAAAAATAATAATCAATTAGGTAAACAAAAAAAAGAACCCCTACAAGGATCTGCAAGGAAAGAGATTGTAGTTCACCTCAATATTTTCTTACATGAAATAGAAGAATAATGGAATCTTCAGCAAACCCCTTTAATTTAAAAGAGTAAAACTAAAACATGCATCAAGTAAATTTTTATTAAAACTGCTAATTTTAAACTAAAAATTAGTTACCATAGTAAGACAGTTTACGAAAAATACAAATATTAATATAAACAATACTATTCTAAACATGAGAAAATTTACAAAGATATTGTTTTCCAAAATATATGCGGTTTCTATTTACAATTTGAAATAACAACATACAAAGACAAATGTAAAAAGATGTATTTTCAAACGTGGGTCCTGTTGAATAGTTCACTCCAAATTCGTTCCTACTTTTTTCGTTTGACAAAACCAACTGCTCAATTTCTGAATTTTGTTTTCATATAAATAAACAACATAGATGTATTGGTAAATAAAATTCTCATTAAATTGATGGATTTTATATAATAAATGTATATATAAACATTAAATTTGAAGTTATTAATTCAAGAGTGGCTTATAATACCCATTAAATTTAACCACTGATTTCAGCGCAGTGGGATAACGGGCACCCAAAAAGCATTCCGGCGCACTCTAAAGACTAGGGTAATGGTCATTCAAATTGTTCTTCATTTTGAAGGGATGATTTTATCTTGTAGCAGTCATATTAACAAACCAAATTTGTAATCCCCTAATTTTGATATAAATGTTTACGTCATCCCTAAACAGTGGTTACAAGTTCGCGGTGTAAACCATATCTGAGATCCTGACATCAACATTTTGTGAGCATATTTTTAAAATTAGTTGCGAACTTGCCAGGAATATCACATGCCATTCAAAGATCTCCTATGAAGCATTTACTGCGCAGATTTTAAAATGTAGTTGCGATCTTGCTGGGAGTATCCAAAAAGGTGATTGCGATTTGAAATAATTGCGTCTGTTTAGATGTAAGGAAAGGGTATCGCCCATTTGTGTAGTACTTTTCTTTTGATTTAACAGTTTTAGAATGAGACAAATCTTGAAACAAAATTATAAAATGTATGGAAATTTATCTGGTGAAGCTTCCGTCTATGTTTGTGTAATACCTTTCTTTTGATTTAACAATTTAGAATGGAACAAAATTATGAAATGTTTGAAAGTTGATCTGAAGCTCAAAGTATCGTTGAAAATGTGACCACCTTTAGCCTTTTTATAATTTCAGTGGACTCTTTTGTGGCTATCAGAGCTTGTGGCTGTCGGTGAAATTCCACATTGCTGCCCCACTATACTTCGGTCATTTTAAACTTTGAATAACAATATACAATTATTTTATCGAAATTAGGTGGATTGGATGACCTTGAGGTAAGTGGTGGTGGTAGCCAAGGATCCTCATAGAGAGTGGAGAGCATCTAGGTCATGTTGTTTAGTGTTTTCATTTACTTTAAACTCATTTACAGAATGTCGTGGTCTACTTGTTCCAATTAGTTTGTAAGTTTATTTTTCTATATTTTTTTTTCATAAAATTTTTGATGAAATCTCGTTGAAATTTTAGATTTTTTTGGAATTATAGGGTTAAGTTATATATTCTACCAATTTCACAATTTAAGTGACTAAAATATCTTCAAAGAGACCTAGATTTGATGGCCTCCACAGCTACCGAGAATGCTCCTGAGGAAGTAGTTGTTGTAGTCACCGAGGAAGTTGTTACGTCGTCACCTGAAACAAAGGGCAAGGAGCCCAAGGCCGCTAAGAAGGTGAAGGCTCCCAAGGAAAAGAAGCCCAAGGCTACCAAGGGTTCGAAGGCTGCCCCGACACATCCTCCATACTTTAAGATAATCAAAGAGGTGATTTCTGCCTTGAAGGAGAAGGGAGGTTCAAGTCCGAGTGCTATTGCTAAATACATGGAAGAGAAGCATAAGGCAGTTCTGCTCCCTAAATACAAGAAGATGCTCACCGTACAGATAAAGAAACTCGTATTGGCCGACAAGCTTACAAAGGTGAAAGCTTCTTTCAAGCTTGCCGAGGCAGAAGCCCAAGGCTGCCAAGGGTTCGAAGGCTGCCCCGACACATCCTCCATACTTTCAGATGATCAAAGAGGTGATTTCTGCCTTGAAGGAGAAGGGAGGTTCAAGTCCCAAGGCTATTGCTAAATAAATGGAAGAGAGGCATAAGGCAGTTCTTCCCCCTAACTACAAGAAGATGCTCGTCGTACAGATAAAGAAACTCTTATTGGTCAACAAGCTTACCAAGATGAAAGCTTCTTTCAAGCTTACTGAGGCAGCCAAGAAGGCTCCTGCAATGAAGCCTATCAAGAAGACTGTGAAGCCTAAACCTAAAATTGTTTCCAAGACTAAGGCTGCCCCCAAATCTGCCAAACCTGCAACGAAACCTAAGAAAGTTAAGAAGGTTGCGAAGGCTCCTACTACAAGTAAGACCGCTGCTGCTAAGACAGCCAAGGTTGCTAAACCAGTTGCCCCAGCAAAGAAGCCAGCTGTGAAGAAGGTCACTCCTGCTAAGAAGCCTGCTGCTGCCAAGCTAGTGAAGGCCAAAAACCCTAAGTCAATCAAGTCTGCTAAGGCTCCTGCAAAGGCAAAACACGCAGCCAAGGCTCCTGTGTCCAAGAAGGCCAAGAAGGCCTAATTTTGTAATAAATATGTTGAAAAAGAAATCCATATTTCATAAACACTCCCAGGAATTCTCCCATCCATTTCTGCAACATGTCGTCGATGCTGGTTCTCTCCTCATGAACTTGCAAATAGTTAGATTTAATTTAAGGAAAGAGAAACAAAATACATGGATTAGTATAAAAATAAAATGCACAGAGTTTAATTTAATCTGGGAAATGAAAATAGAAAAATAAATTGTATGAAATTACCTTCAAAGAAACCCAGATTTGATGGCCTCCACGGCTGCCGAGAATGCTCATGAGGAAGCAGTTGTTGTAGTCACTGAGGAAGTTGTTATGGAGGAACCTAAAACAAAGGGAGAGGAGCCCAAGGCCACTAAGAAGGTGAAGGCTCCCAAGAAAAGAATCCCAAGGCTGCCAAGGGTTCCAAGGCTGCCTCGACAGATCCTCCATACTTTCAGATGATCAAAGAGGTGATTTATACGTTGAAGGAGAAGGGAAGTTCAAGTCCCAGGGCTATTGCTAAATACATGGAAGAGAAGCATAAAGTGGTTTTACCCCCTAACTACAAGAAGATGCTCGCCTTACAGATAAAGAAACTCGTATTGGCCGACAAGCCTACCAAGGTGAAAGCTTCTTTCAATCTTGCCAAGGCAGAAGCCCAAGGCTGCCAAGGGTTCGAAGGCTGCCCTGGCACATCCTCCATGCTTTCAGATGATCAAAGAGGATATTTCTGCCTTGAAGGAGAAGGGAGGTTCAAGTCTGAGGGCTATTTCTAAATACATGGAAGAGAAGCATAAGGTGGTTCTACCCCCTAACTACAAGAAGGTGCTCATCGTACAGATAAAGAAACTCGTATTGGCTAGCAAGCTTACCAAGGTGAAAGCTTCTTTCAAGCTTCCATAGGTAGCCACAAATTCTCCTGCAAAGAAGCCTGTCAAGAATACTGTGAAGCCTAAAGCTAAAACTATTTGCAAGACTAAGGCTACCCCCAAATTTGTCAAACCTGCAACGAAACCTAAGGCAGTTAAAAAGGTCATGAAGGCTCCTACTGCAAGTAAGACCGCTGCTGCCAAGCCAACCAAGGCTGCTAAACCAACTGCCCCAACAAAGAAGCCAGCTGCGAAGAAGGTTGCTCCTGCTAAGAAGCCTAAAAATGTAACTGATAAAAAATGTAACAATTTTTAATCGTAAGGTAGAGATGATTTGAATCGTCTAACATTAAAATCAAAATCTCATAATGGTACACGTAGCAATTTAGGAAAGTTGTTTTCAAATAAGTACGATTTACAGCGTAATTATTAAAAAAAATAGTTTTTTATGTAAAATGTAGTGTATAAACAAAATATCTCACTTCCCATATTAATATGTAATAATATGTATTAGGATTGTAATAATAAAAATAATAAAAATTATTTTATATATAAAGGTGTGAAATTCATATGTGATATAAATAGTATTATTTTTTAGAATTAGTATAGATCCATCTTAACTCTTGATTTACCAAGCACGTCGAGGAATCAAAAATTTGATTTTTCTGTGAGCTTGGTAGATCTAAAGTTAAGATGGATCTATTCTGTTAACATTCACAACTGGGTTTATCTTGAGCTGTTGGGAAGAATTATTGGGACCATTTCCACACATGTTCAATTCCTACAAGTGACATGATGAGCTTCCTTGGAATCCAAGTTACATGATGATCTTCCATTTAATGGATTTATGCTTTGTTGAGAAGATTTAGTAGTTCTATTCTTGGACATTTTTTCATTCAATCAAGTATTTGTTGGAATTATTAAATTACAAGTTTTAGTTGTGAAACCCTATTTAACCCAAATACTTCTATAGGTATCAATACATAATAAGTATCAAAACACTTCATCATACATCTTATAATGCTAAAATAAAATTATGATTTTATTTTTAATTAATAATAATTATAAAAAGAATTAATATATAAATTAAACATATATACATTTAAAAAAAAACAATATGGAACAAGCTTCTTAACCATGTTTATTTAGCTTCACTTTACCATGAAAACACATAATCATTAAATTGGCTTTGTTACATTATCATGGGCCAATATGATACTAGTTCATATGATTTTTTTAAAATTAATCAACTTAATTAAAAGGGTAAGAAGAGCATAACTACTTTGGAAATAAATCTCAATCATTGATTTGTGTATACTAATATCAACATTCTTCTAATTTTCCAAGTGGGTTAATTTGCCATGAATTTTCAAATTTGCATTTCTTCTCAAAGTCGCCCAAATTATATGGAATTTTTATATAAAATAATTAGAAATTTGGATACTTTTATAAAGATATCAAAAAAATATTTTATAGTTTTCATATCAAACATTAGTGAGATTGGCCAAGATTTATAAACTTTAAATAAATTGTTATTGTTGAGAACTTCTAGAAGCCTGTGTATTTCGATTGAAGATAATATATGATAGTAAGAGTGTTGGACCACAATATATAGATAAGGGGAGAAAAGTAGTAAAAAAAATAAGGAAAATTGATGAGTTGACTAAGTCAAAGAGAGGTTATAATTATTTAACAATTTAAAATCAAAACTAAAATTAAAATTAAGTTATTTAATCAATAAAACTAGCCATTAGAGATGGATAATAATGTGAGTGATAATAAATTAACTAAATCAAAGAGATGATTAAATTTAAATTTAAATATAAGTTTTTTTTGTAAGTTTGGTTTTTCCTTCCAATTTTCTATTAAACGAAATAAAAAAGCGGGTTACAATCATAATATAAGCTAGATGGCCTCAACATGCCTGCAAGAAACCATGTATGTTGGCCACCTCAAAGATTTAAAAGCCACCCAAAATTGATAAGGTTTAAACCTGACCCTATCTTCCTTCACTAGTCCGTTACCTATTACATCCAAAGACTTAAATAGAAAGTAGATGATATCCGTAATATGCATCAAAAAACAAAAGTAATAAAAAATTAATCATCAAATGATTTGATAGGCACCAAGTCTTTAACACTGGACCCGACTATGTCAACTTGGTTCATACTCTGCAGTTGATGTTCCATTCGGCCCAGCCGGACATTGTCGTGATGTTGCAGAAGATATTTTTCCTAGATGTCCCTGTGCATCTTAGCTAAAATAGATGTCACTTTCGAGTCACCACCTACTTCTTGAACATTGATAATGCCCTTAGCTAATATGCATTTCATAGTTTGGTATGTATGAATGGATTGTTTGAATAAAGACATTCTACCTCTAGTCGTACCTAGATCAGTTAAAAGGTCCATCTCTTCCTATGAGATGTCTTCCTCTTCCTTTGTTTTAGGTTCTCGTTCCCATCCTGAGATAAGGGATTTCACATTAGCAGGTGTGCCTACCACGTAGGCCTGGAGGATATTTTACATAGTTTCATTTCCCGACTTTCTTCCCCTCCTGCTTGGGCCCACCTTTGACTTTCCTTTTTCCTTTTCTTCTTTCTTTTTGCTCGTTGACCTTTCACCATTTTATCTTGAAGATAGTCAGTCGGCACAGGAATTGTTTTGATGGGCTAGAGCGGGTGCCCCACCAAGGATCTGATAAAATCTATATACGAGCTTAGAATACCTAAGGATGGAAACATAATTTAAACATTTGATTTAGCTAAACAATAGAGAAAAATATCCTGATTATTGAGCTAACCTCCTGGGTATCATCAGCCCCTCTTTCCTTATTCCTGTGAATTATGAATTTTGTAGAAGCAGGTGATTCAGGTTGCGGAAAACACAACAACTCATTGGTCAGACCTGAATTTCTATCAGTTACCAGAATAGGGCCACCAGGAGTTACCTCTATTTTCCAATGAGGGATGAAAACCTTAACATACAACAACGAATCATGCAGAGACAAAGTGTTTCCATACTCCTGCAACACTCGAACATAGACATGACGATAACCCCAAAACAATACTAGATACTCCCTGCTTGTGCCCCTGAGACTACGAGATACTCCCTAGTCAGACCAGTGCAAAGAAGAACGCAATCCTCTCTTTTTTTAGCAATAGAAATGTGCCCCCCCAAGAGATAAATTAAAAATTATCTTAACAATTTGTGTATGAGACAAGACTCTTATCCCCAAAGGATCATTGTAAGTCATACAATTAATTTTATGGAGTTCCCGGGCCAAACAATGGAGGTTTTAGATAGGACAGGAAGGATATCTAGAATTATTAAGGTGAGAATCTAGAAGAAACAACAAATTGTTCTCAGATCTAGGAATAGAGTCAAATGAAAAGAAAGGGAAGCAATCATAATCTAGAAATTGATCAGCACGCCTGTAATTATGCCATGTAGTGTCGAATGGAGGAAATGCAAAGTCATTCAAGAAATATAGCTAGTAGGATAGGGCAAGCTTCAAATTTTCTGAAATGCTACCCCTACCACCTTAACCGCTTACATCATGGCCAAGAAATTAGGATTATCACAACCCACAACTGCAAAAGAGGAAAGGAAAACAAGATTACGAGAATTCCAAAGCCTAACCTCCATAGCATACAAAGCGTAATTCATGAAAGCATCCCAAAACCTGGACATCATAGTAAAACCAAGATGATTCTCATATCCTTCAAATGCAGATAACAAAAATAAAGTCAAGGAACTGAGGCCTTCCTTAAGCGTAGTAACAAACATTCTAATGATGAAGCCAAGGCATACTCGATGGAGGAATTCGCAGCCGTTTCTGGAACGTTCGCCTTCTCGCCAACATCTTGTTTTGTTCCCTGGTCAATGGATAACCACAAATCCAACTTACCAACCTTAACAAGCCTTTCCTTCCTCCCGTGCTGACACTTTTTCTAAGCTATGTCCGACAACATGAGTTGTTTACCATCCGTATTAAATACCACCATTATATGGTGTTGGTGGTACCGCCCACATTCCTCCCCACATGTTAGCATGCTCTGTCAGTGTGGCCCACATGCTCCCATGCCACCTCACACCTTGTGCGAAACACCTGGCACCACAATCAGGGAAAATTTAAATATAAAAATTATCATAATAAAAAATAAAAAGAATATTTATTTAATAAGTGATAACCATGGATGGTTAGATTTATAAAAGAAAAATATGAAGATTGGAAATAAAATTTATTAAAAGAATTAAATTCGATTGAATTTATCAAATTTCGAAAATGGATTAAATAATCATACATAGATCTATTATTCTGTTGAACTTATAATATGATAAGATTATTGAATTCAATTCAAGGAATATAATCGAATATTAAATCTATGAATATGAGTTAGTATATGGTTAGAGCATAAATAAAATGGTAAAGAAATGACAACTCTGGAAGCAGGAGGGGATTTTTGCATTAAATTGATTAATTAAAAAAATGATGAAGAATTGACTAAGAGAAGATGAATATAATAAAAAAGGAATTTAAAGGATTTAAAGGTGCAAAAGATAGACAAAGAGAAAAGGAATACAATCAAAAAAATAATTTAAAGGATTTAAAGGTGCAAGGGTGAGAAGGCCTAGGAAAAGCCTAAAAAATATTAGAATTTGAATTTGAATTAGAGAAAAAACATCTAGATGATAGAAAATGGATGATGAATTTCCAAACTCGATACCGTTGGGCTCTATATGCACTACCTTTCCTATTTTAACTAGTAAGCTACAAGCTATTCTAATTTCCCTATCCATGCTTTCCGTACATGTTGTTCTAATTTAATTTAGTTCATGGTAATTTACGTTACTTGATTACCTTACCGTGCTGATTTTGGTTATTTAGTTTATGGAAATTGCGTTACTTAATTATGTTACCGTGGTGATTTTGGTACTACCTTATCATTGCTGGCTGGGATTATTAGCATAGAACTTGAATGTTAATAATATAACCAGCTATCCGCAACCTTAAAAGAAAATTTGAGGACAATCAAATTAACATTTCCATATACGGAAGCCGACACCAATATTAATTATTCTTCATAAAATTAATTAACTCATTTTTATAAATAATTCAAACAAAATAAAATAATGCAATGGACATAAATAATTTAACATATTTTATTTATTAAATTAAACCTATTTTAATTATTATTATTTTAATAGGTTGATTTTTTTTATTTTTTTAATCGAAAATATTGTTAACAAATATTTATATTTAAAGAACTAAACGAAATGCAAATGTTTTTATTTTACATTAATTATTTGATTAGTAATATTTAATATAATATAATCACATTTTATCATGTAAAATTTTTTTAACTGAAAATGTCCTTTTCTAAATAATTGTTCAATTATTGTAAGGACGAAGTGTGATTTATGTGCTCGCCCTTTTCAAATAAAGTCATACATGTTTTTAACAATTTCTTTCAAGTGAAAAGGACGAAGCGTGATTTATATGCTTACCCTTTCAAAATTTGTTTATGTTAGGTTAGTTTTAGTTATTTTATTGTGCTTATTGTTGATATTCTCATACGTAATAAAATATTTGGATATTTATATGAAAAAATATAATTTTTTAATAAATTTTAATAAAAATAAATTAATTAAAAATAAAAAGAAAAACATTATAATTTTATATTATTAAAATTGTATAATTATTATAATTTTTTAAAATTATTTCAATAAAAAATTTAAATAAATTATTTAAATATCAATATCATTTATATTATTATTAATTTCATATATATAATGTTGACTATGATAAAATATTTTAATCTGAAAAAAAAAAAGAGAAGAATTAATTTAGAGTAAAATGATTAATTCAAAATAAAAATGTTCAATTACAACTTGATAAGCATAATAAAAGGGAAATACAAAAATCATTCAAATTTTCAAATAAAATTAAGGTCTTGGATTTAAATCATTATTATTAATAATAAAAAGTTCAATGTAAAATATAAATGAAATCTTTCAATATACATAGTTAAACAACGTTAACATGTATTTAAAATTATACTAGTAAGAATAGTTCACCATGTAAAAGGTAGTGTATAAAAGA
Source organism: Pinus albicaulis (assembly GCA_034641835.2). Taxonomy (NCBI): domain Eukaryota; kingdom Viridiplantae; phylum Streptophyta; class Pinopsida; order Pinales; family Pinaceae; genus Pinus; species Pinus albicaulis. Next base: position 864,375,865 of record CM076577.1, on the reverse strand, counting down.
AATACCTCACTTCCTATATTAATATGTAATAATATGTATAAGAATGGTAATAATAAGAATACATAATAAGAATGTTTTTTATATATAAAGATGTGAAATTCATATGTGATATAAATAAAATTATTTTTTAAAATGTGTATAGATCCATCTTAACTTTCTATCTATCAAGCACTTACAGGAATCAAAATATCATGATGTGGGAACTTGTTCTCAAGTTTTGCACTCAAAAATTTGATTTCTCTGTGAGCTTGGTAGATCTAAAGTTAAGGTGGATCTATTCTGGTTAAAATTCGATTGTGTCAATTGGATTTATCTTGAGTGGTTGGGAAGAATGATTGAGACCACTTCCACACATGTTCAATTCCTACAAGTGACATGAAGAGCGTCCATGGTATTCAAGTTACATGATGATCTTCCATGTAATGGCTTTAAAAGCTTTGTTGAGAAGATTGAATAGTTCTATTCTAGGACATTTTTTCACTCAATCAAGCATCTTTTGGAATTATTAAATTACAAGTTTGAGTTGTGAAAACCTATTTAATCCAAATTCTTCAATACGCATCATAAGTAACAAAACACTTCATCATACATCTTATATTGCTAAAATAAAAATTATGATTTCATTTTAAATTAAACACACACACACACACACACACACACACACACACACACACACACACATATATATATATATATGGAACAAGATTCTTAACCATGTTTATTTAGCCTAGATTTACCATGGAGAGACTTAATCTTTAAATTGGCTTTGTTACAATATCATGGGCCAATATGATAATAGTTCATCTGACTTTTTTTTTTTTTTAATTAATTAACTTAATTAAAAGGGTAAGAAGAGAATAACTACTTTTGGAAATAAATCTAAACCATTGATTTGCATATATTGAATATGAGCATTCTTCTAATTTTCCTAGTGGGTTAATTTTCCATGATTTTTCCAAAAAAGAAAAATTCCCAATTTCCATTTCTTCTAAAAATCCCCTAAATTATATGGGCTTTTTCTCTAAAATAATTAGAAATTCGGATATTTTTATAATGATATCAAAATACATTTTATAGTTTTCATATGAGACACTAGTGAGATTGGCCTAGATTTATAAACTTTAAAATAAATTGTCGTTTTTGAGAACTTCTAGAAACCTGTGTGTTTTGATCAAAGGGCTTCACGTTTGGGGTGAATACTTGACGCGTATTATAAGTATACAAAGCGATACATACTCTACTCCCCTCTGGTTTTGAATCTATGACTTCTTAGGAAGAAACACAAGTTGTATCAAGAGAGTGTTGGACTAGAATATATAAATAAGGGGAGAAAAGTAGCCAGAAAAATAGGAAAAATTTATGAGTTGACTAAGTGATAAAATAATTTAAATTTTAAAATTAAAATTAAGTTATTTAATAAATAGAACTAGTCGAGATAAGGAATAATGTGAATGCTAATAAATTAAGTAAATCGAAGAGATGATTAAATTTAAATTTACATTTACATATAATATATGTAAATTTTAATTATAAAATTTGAAATTTAAAAATTATTTATTTAACAGGAAATAATTATGATGGTTAGATTTATAGAAAGAAAAATATGAAGATTGCAAATAAAAGTTATTAAAATAATTAAATTGACTTAAATTGAATGGATCAAATTAAATAATCATATATAAATCTATTATTAAGTATCTATTATTAAGTTGGATTTATAATATGATAAGATTATTCAATTAAATTTAAGGAATATAATGGATTAAATCTATGAATATGAGTCATTATACAGTTAGAGAATAAACGAAATGGTAAAGAAACGACAACTAATAAAGTAAGAGGGGATTTTTGCATTAATTTGATTAAATTAATTAATTAAAAAAGTGATGAAGAAATGGCTAAGAGAAGAAGAATATAATCAAAGAAAGAATTTAAAGGATTTAAAGGTGCAAGGGGGAGGAGGGTTAGAGAGAGCCTAGGAAATGTTAGAATTTGAATTAGAGGAAAGACGTTTATATGAAATAAAGTGGATGATGGGTTTCCAAGGTTTTCTTGGTTCAAAGGCTTCTTTAATGACCTGATTGGAGTGATATGGGGAAGATGCTAAGATTTTAGATTTTTCAAAAAAATAAGGTGTTTGGTAGAAAATTAACTTTCTATCATTAAAATTTTTTCTAGAAATGTCAAATTTTATATTATCAAATTTTGCATTAATATTATTCTTTTATTATATACTTATAAATAATGATATTTTAATACATTTCATTATTATCAATGCATGCTATTAACTTAGATTTATTTACACTGATATTATTCATTTCCTTTACACTTATAAATCATAGTAATTTTGTACACAGGAATGTTATTAAGTGTATGGTCCAGATTTAATGTTTATATCATATTTTAGAATATTTTTAGTAGCATACACAAATAAAAGGTTGACATTTATTTCCAATGTAGTTATGCCTCTTTTTAGCTATTTATTTAAATTCATTAATTTAAAAAAAATGGTTACATGAACAAGTGTAATGTAAAATAAGTTACTGTGTTTGGGACATTTGGTATTGTTGAGTCATGGTATTGTAACAAAGTCTATTTACATATTAAGAATATCTCTAATGAAGTGGGGTTGAATCTTCACTCTTAAGAACATTGTTACATGTTTTTTATAAAAGCATATATATTTAATTTATATAATAATTCTTCTTACTTTAAATTATTATTATTATTATTATTTTAAATAAAATTATAATTTAGTTAAATTTTATGATTTTTCAATTTTAGCAATTTGATATGTATAATAAAATAAAGTTTAAATACTTATTTTGTATTAATGCTCATCAAACTTTATCACCTACTCATTATGATTTCAAAAGAAATTAAAAATATCACAAAAATTATTATTACAAATAAATTTGATCACAAAACAAATATTTTAAAATATTGAAAACAATTATCAAAATGAATATACATGATAGAACCAAGAATCCAGAGCTTACCTCATCATTGTGTCCAACAATAACCACGTTAACAATTCTAAAATTCTATATCAAGGCAAATAGCCAAACGCATAAATGAAAAGAAGGCAATGTAGGTAAATAGCCAAACACATATAGGAACAAAAGGAAATGTGCAATGTATCCCTTCATTTTCAACATGTTGCTCTTGGTAATGGATATTGACTAGCTTGTAAAAGACCAGCCACTTGGACAATATTTTAAACTTTGAACCAGTTGATAAATGTATTACAATAATGAAAAAACATTTTAAAATTTTATTTTTTCTTTTACATGTATTATTACGTGGCTAATAAATAGTCCAGTTAAATTCTTCATCTTTGTAGTTGATAAGAAAACATTGATAAATGATGATGAAGAAGGATTCCTTACTGGACATTGATTATTTCACGATGAATTAAATAGTCTAGTTTTCTCATCTTTAGCAAATATTGATGAAAAAGAATGCGCTCCTGAAGAAGAATAAATAGTCCAGTTAAATTCTTCATCTTTGAAGTTGATAAGAAAAAAACGTTAGTAAATGATGATGAAGAATGCCTCTACTCGACATTGGTTATTTCACGATGAATTAAATAGTTTAGCTTTCTCATCTTTTCAATCGAGAAAGAAACTTTAACAAGCATTGATGGAAAAGAATGCGCCCCTAAAGAAGATATTATTGGTTCATTTTGCAACAACTTATTATTCAAATCCCCACTTATCATTGATATGGAATCAATTAACCATTATTTCCGCCGCTGGCTACTACCATCTATGTAGTTACTATGATGCCTTCTCCGAGGATTGGAAAGTTATTACTCTCGTAATATCTTTGATTTTAACTATGATTAATTGAGTTTGGACTAATATAATATATAAGGTTTAATTTTATAAAATATAGATTTATTTTTTAACATTATTAAAAAATTAAGTTTTTAAGTATTTGATTGGTTCATATTTTGAAGACCTTATTACAATTTTTATGTGTATTTGAACATAATGAAGTGATTATTCATTCAATCGGATTCTATGTCACTGCCATTATTTCCATCAAGGTTTGTGAAAATTCCACCGCTATCATTACGACGTAATCATTTTTTTCCATTCTCTTTGTTGGGTTCTACAAAACTATCATATAAATTAATATCCATGAAATGTATCCTTTGTCGTAATATGCAACAAACCTTTTAGGAAATTTATAATTATTGTGAGAAAAATGACATATATTCCCCAAAGGTCATTATCCAGGAATCATTATATATTCATTAATTTTCTATCTGTTGAAGGATGTTGACAAAGGAATCAAAGTTGTAAGTCTCCAAAACTACTCAATTTATTTTATTAGATATAGTGTAATATTTTGATGTTACTGATTTGCAAAATATTCCAATTTGGAGGATTTTTTTGATAAGGTCACGGAACCTGTGGAATTAGATGATTTGAGAGATATACTCGTATGCCCACCTAGCATCACTCGATTATCAACTGACCAAAGGAAAAGGCTAAAAGCAGTTGTTGAGATTGCTAGAAATCCTTCTATAGTTTTCATGGGCGAGCCCACTTCTCATTTGGATGCGAGAGCAACTACAAATTTATACAAACTATTTGTAATATAATAGACACTAGAGTACAATTGTATGCATAATTTATCATCCCCAACATTAACACCTTTGAATATTTTTATGAGTTAAACTAATGTATAGATTACATGTTAACTTATATTGTTTATTTATGAGTCGTGTTGATCTCTAACTTATCATAATGGGTTCAACTATTATTGATGAAATGAGGAGTCAAGTCACTTAATTAACGATGTTGGGCTAGAATTCTCACAGGATTATTGAATAGTTTGAGTTAATCACTTGGAAGTGTATTGTAGTTAGAAAAGGAATGATTTGAATAGAGAATTGTTAATTCAATGTCTAAATGTGAGTTAATTTTCTTACTTTCACCATCACAAACTGTAGGTTTTTCTAGGAATACCAAATATCAAAGACAAATACAACCCGACTATATGGATGTTGCAAGTTATCTCTATTTTTGTTAAACATCATTTGGTGATACACTTTAAAAGAGTTACAAAAAAACTTCCGGCCATATGTAATCATTAAATTTATCAAACTTTTTGCAACACAACCCTTCTACTTACAATAGAAAGCATTACAACAAGTTTACAAGATACAAAGATATCCACTTGAAACTCACATTCTAATATTTCATCATTTTCCTTAGAAATAAGGGTGGAATAAAGCCTTGGTTAAAGAAATCAATGTTCCTTCTCTGAAAGAAAGGGATATATGCTTTTCTACCCAATACTTGGATTCATTCTTTAGATAGTTCACATCATATTTATGAAATAAATGGTGGAATTACGCTGACTCTTGATTATAATGTTGTTAGATGATTCTTCACACTTTTTTGTGTTTTTCTCTTTAGAAGGATATTATAGAAGGTCAACAAAAAATAATATGTACTTGAAATTTAAGTTGGTAATACAGATTACTTCCCATAACATTATGTTGTTTGGATAGAAAATTCGACAAAAAATTGACGCTCTCATTTTGTATCACATGTATGATATAGACTCTTCTATAATAATAAGCAGTAGGTTACTACATATAAAGAACAACATCAATGATCTCCTTATCATTGTTATGGCTTTTTTTAGAGCAAATATATTCTTAGGAGCGAAAAATTGTTTAATTGTACAACCTATCGTTGCAATTGAGAGAAATATGTTCTAGAGAGAAAGGGTTGCAGGAATGTACATTACACAATCCTATTCTATCGTTCAGGTTGGTCCGGTATCATTTTTTCATGTTATGCTATACGTTCAAACTCTTTATTGACCAAAAATTAGAATATCTTCGTATTTGCATGTAATATTTGATGATTGTTTTAATAGGTGGTGATTGAGCTACCATACATCCTCTTCCATATAGTTATGTACACTCTTATTGCTTACATTATGGTTTGGTTCAAGTGTGCAACTAATAATTTTGGTTGTGTCTTTATCCTTAACTACTTTTCATTTCTTTATTTCACCTATTATGGGTTAATGAAAGTTTCCATTATTCCAAACCCCCAAGTGATTTCAATATTAGGAATAATGTTTTATTCTCTTTTCAATCTTATTTTTAGATTCTTCATTCCCAAACTTCTTCCAATAATCTTTCTCCTATTTATTATATCCAAGATAAGTCGGTTATGACTAAATTAATTATATAATCATATTATACTAATGGGTTTTGAATGAATATCAAAAAAGGCCCAAATGGTAGATTTGGTACTATAGGATTTTATGAGTTTCCTAGAATGTGTATTGCGTCATTGCTTCATAGTATGGTGAGGTTACAACTTAGTATATGTACTAGAAAAGGGACGAAAACCACTAAATAAATTCATGAAGGATTACTTCGAATATAAGCATGTTTTCTTCGGTATATTCAGAGGAGTCTCGATCGAGTTTTTTGTTTTATTTCCATTTATGTTTTCTTTATACATCAAGGTATTAAACTTCCAACAAAGGTGCATGTAGAGTAATGAAAAAATACATAATTCTGTGATTAGGATATTTTGATTTTTCAATATTTTGGTTTCAGGATATTTGCCTGAAACCTACCTTGATGAAAAGCTTTTGTCATGTAATAATGGATATACAAAATATGTAGCAATATGATACACAAGAGTTATAATGATAATTATTTTTTTATAAATATGTAGCCTTAACATTTGAATTAATTTATAAAATAATTTAAACTATTATTTAGAAAAATAGATGCCAGGCTCAAGTTTTTCCATTACCTATCAATTTCCTTCTTAAATACCACTAATTCAACTTTGACCGAGTTATACATTATAATATGTTTAAGTTTATAAAATATAAAACATTAAAACATATTTTTTCAAATCATTACTCTTCTTAATTTACAATCATCGCTAGTTACAAATATTTACTTATTTCCACGATCTCCACCAATGAGTTAAACATTTCTAGATACCATAAATACATTCACCCCTAACAATTTTTCATTTAAATTAATTTATTACACTACTGTATTTAATATTAATGGTATACTATACATTCATATTTTTTTCTTTTCGCATGAAGAGAATCGAATTCCCCACATCATTAAATATAGAGGTTTATTAACATAGGTTTTTCCCAAATAGATCCTAATAAAATTCGTTTGAAGCGGGATGCATAATTATTAAATATAAAATTAAAATTTTGTGTTTATGAAAATTTATAACTAAATGGATTTTTTTTTAAATAATTTCAAAATAGTGTATTTAAAAAAAAAAACAATCATAATTTAACATTTATTTGTATTCAAATTTATTTGGCAAGGACTACGGTGTAAGCAATACCCGTTAAAAAACAATATTACTTTCATAGAAAATGGAGTAAAGGGTGAAGGCTACACATTTTTGTCATGAATGACCTTGTCAGTTATAAACATAAATATAATGTGAAGACACATCTTCCACAAAGTATCTCCAATATAGCTTTAACAAATATTTTTAAACAATTTATGCATTTATAACATTTGTTTTAATATATATATATATATATATATAAAACAAAATCACCATGTTTGGTTTTGGGATGGTATATGGGTTTTCAATTTAGAGATAAAAAAATTATTATTTCGCAAAATAAGAATATTTTTAAAAATATTATTATATTAAAAGAATTGTGAAATTAGGATGGCATTTGAATATTTGATTTAAAGATATAAAGGAAAATGTTGTTTTTCAAAATAAAAATAAAAAATAAAAACTTTTATTACATTAAAAAAATGTTAGAGGGAAAAATATACCTTTATCTAGATTGTAAATTCGTTCCTTGTCTATATGACTTAGTGGATCACCCTTATCTAAATTCTATTTTTTTTCAATTTTATTATGTGACTCAATAGACCCCTGTCGAGAGTTGTTTTGGACAATCGACCCTTGCCATAAACTCCTTTAGTTGAAAACATACAATACAGCACCCTGCATGTGCACCAATGTGTATTTCAAAATTCTTTGTACCATATGTACCCATATTGGATAGAGGCTCATGTCAATCCACATTGCCTCTCATGCAAGATACCTTTAGGAATAAAACCACCAAAGTTCAACATGTTCCCATGACATGTTCAAAATTGGGTTATGTTAGAAAAATATCTTGATTTGCTAGATAAAGTAGGACATTCAAACAAATCTATACCCATTTCTATTGGACTGATTAAACCTCAAAACCCTAGGACTCGTGCAGGATGTGGTTAGGTTGGAACAATAATATATACCTATTTCTATTAGATTAATTGAGCTTTGAAAATATAAGACTCTTGAAACACGTTGTTAGGTTAGGATATGGGACATCCTCAATATCTCGTTCATGCTATGCCCATCTTCATCTTCCATAGAATTTCCTAATGAGACCCTTGTTCTCCACTTGCAACTAGCTTCCTACCAGTTTCATGAGATTGTTGACTCTAAACTCAGCATGTTAAATGTCTTTCTCACTAGAACCATATATTTTTTCACATTTTGTAGGTATCGTGCACATGAGCTCTCAATCCCATCAAACAAATTAATATATCCCTCTCCAAATTGTAAGATATTGAACACAGATGACCCAACTTGAGTTTGACTCCAACATATATCTATGTCTAGGGGAGCAGGTAAAGCAAGGCTTCATAATTTTCTCAAATTTATCCATCTCTTTGTTCATGATGATCCCAGACATCTTAGGCACCATGTCCTTTTTGACATATGAAGTTTTTTACACTTCACCCAAAAACCATGGAACCTCACTAGGCATGTGAGATAATGGGGCTAGGCACAATGTTTTACCCCCTAAGTGTTCTAACTTATCATTTATCTACATAATTATTCACAACAAGGAGCATATAAAAAATGAAGTAAATAATTCAAAATTGAATAAAAATTATGATAATTATAAATTTATACATCAAATATATAAAACTGTGTACACATGCGCAATGTATAACAACAAATCAAAAAAATATTTGAACAATAACACATTGAAACTAAAAACAATTTTTATAAGAAGATTAAAGTAATGCTTCATTAGCCAAAATGCTATGCAAACATGTAGCAAACTACTTCATAAATATATAAATAAATTTTAGTGAAAATTTTGTTGCTATAAAAATGAAGTTTCAGAAATATATGCACAAAAAATGGCTGAAAATGGCTTATTTTTATTGATAAATGAGAGTACAATTGTTTTTTTGGATAGTCCTTAGAATATATATTGTCTAGAATTTAATTCATAAGTTTTTATAACTTAAAATACTAGTACAAAAACAATCAAAGGAAAAAATATAATAAAGCAACATTAAAAACCCTTTCAGGGCCATTATGATATGATTCAATTAGGAAAGCTTCTCTACAAAACAATTTAACTACTAGCACTTGCATTAAATCCCACAACTTCTATAAGCATAAAGAAATGTAGTAAATACAAGACAACCTAAAGAGAACATATAATTAATGGACATATCTGCTTTCCTTCTTGTCTCACCTTTGAAAGAAATATGTTTCCACCAACAAGTTAACCTTGTGTACTCACAAAAAAATTAAATTAGAGGAAAATAATGACAACTGTAAAATACTAGTACAAAAACAATTAGAGGAAAAAATATAATAAAGCGACATTAAGAACCCCTTCAGGGCCATTATGATATGATTAAATTAGGAAAGCTTCTCTACAAAATAATTTAACTATTAGAACTTGCATTAAATCCCAAAAATTCTATAAGCATAAATAAATGTAGTAAATACAAGACAACCTAAATAGAACATAGAATTAATGGATGAACATGCTTTCCTTCTTGTCTCTCCTTTGAAAGAAATTTGTTGCCACCAACAAGTCAACCTTTTGTACTCATGCAGAAAAAATAAATAAGAGGAAAATACTGACAAATTTAAGATATTGTGCACACCTCTCCTCACATATTATGGATCCTTTTCTTCATATTATCCTTCTCTTTTGTACCCTCTTCAAACAATTACATAGACTCATTATTTTTGGAATTAGTTTCTCTTCAATTTCTTTTCTTAAAATATATTTTATTAACATTAGGGAAGAATATTTCTAAAATATTTTATTTTTAATAAATTACCTTTATAGAATGCATTTTTCTATAGGTGGGGCCCCTCTTATGCCTTTCACGAACTTAAGCCACCATTTTCACTATTGTGATGTATGCTTGGCAATTACTAAGCAGGGGGGGGTGAATCAATAATTGTATCTTTCCAATTTTTAGCTCAACTTAATTTCATTTTTCTATTATCTTCTTATGCAACTAATGAATTATGTGTATATAAAATTATTAATGGTTCCTTTTTCATTTACCAAGGAGAGACATTTTCATATATACTTACTCATAATTGAATAGCATTGAAACAACATTCAACATGTAAGACATGAAGACACCAGATATAAGGGGAAACCCATAAGGGAAAAAACCACAAATTTTTTGTTGAAAGTGATGTGAATGAAAGCTCCTACTCACATATTACCTCAAATTTTATGTAGGCAAAAACCAATAGGAGGTTTCTACCTCAAGGAAGCTCCAACCCCCAAAAAATGTTCGACGGGTTACAACCTAGAAGAGGCTCCTACCTGAACATGCTACAAAATGCTCTTTAAAAACCTACAACTTAAAAGAAGAATGCAATATCCCAATCATAATACAAATTCAAGTTTTCTTATTTCCTGATATTAATTTATGCTTTATTTCCTATTGCCCAAAAGAATGAAATTAAAAAAATCATCAACGAAATCCTCGAAGCTGGTGATATTCGTCCTAGCACCATCCATTATTCATCTCTAGTGGTCATGGTTGTTAAGAAATATGGTGAATGGTGCATGTGTCCAGAATTTAGGGCCCTTATCAAGCTCGCAATCAAGGACAATTTCCTATCGTATTAGTTGATGATATGCTTAATGAACTTCATGGCATTAAAATTTGTACCAAACTGGACCTTCGCTCATGCTATCACCAAATAAAGATGAAGGGAGTTTACATTCCCAAGAGAGCCTTCCAAACTCATGAAGGTCATTATGAATTCCTGGTCATGCCATTTGGTCTCTGTAATGCCCCATCCACTTTTCGAAGCCTCATCAACCACCTTCTAAAATTGCATCTCAGAAAATTTATCCTAGTAGTTTTTTATGGCATTCTCATCTACAACATAACATGTGACACTCACTACAAGAAAAAAGGACATTAGTGAGGGGCAGAAAATGTCACCATAAGTTCATTGGTGAGGGTCAAAATATCCTTCGTCACCAAAGCCTCAATGTCACCAAAGGTGGCATCACTGAAAGTATAGGTGTTGTGGTGACATTAAAGGTCTGTGACCAATAATTATTTATAATGACAGATAGTGTCTGTCACCATTTCATATCAGAAATGGTGATGGACAATTGCCTTCGCCACCAAAAAAACTAAACATCACCAAAGGTGGCGTCGCTGAAAGTATGTGTTATGGTGACATTCAAGTTACGTCATGAATATTGATTATAATGAAGGATAGTGACCGTCACCATTTCATATGATTAGCAATTATTTTTTGTGATGGATCTTTGATGGTCGTCAATATTAGTGCATATACATGGCGATGTTAATTGACCATCACCATTACATATTTGGTGAGGGTCAAAAATTTTCATCATAAGCTCATTGGTGACATCAAGGTCCGTCATGAATAACGACTCTAATGACAAACAATGACCTTCACCATTTCATATCAACAATAATTTATGGCGACAGACCTTTCATGGTGGTTATTATTGATGCATATCTATGGTGGCGTTCGTTGACCATCACCATTTCATATTTTGGTGAGGGTCGAAAAATGTCACCATAAGTTCATTGGTGATGGTCAAAAGAGCTTCTATCACCAAAAACTAATCGTTGACATTCCATATGAATATCAGGGCATGATGGAATCGAACCACCAACCTCCTGCTTGTAAGGAAGGTGCTCTTCCATTGAGCTAGCACCCTTTAAAGAATTATACTTTTAAAAAATATATCTTCAAACTTTATAAATTGTAAATTCTAAAACTTCCAATAGATTAAAGTCTCAACAATATTTTACTAAACAAGAAAAACATCATCGAAGCTACAGGGCCCTACCTAATGGTTATGAAAATTATGAAAAATGGGTAGATGGAAAGATAGTTACATATAACAAACTTAATATTTTTAGTTGAATACTCAATTAGTATTTAAATTTTGAAGACATTTGTAGCCTACACATGTCCTATAACCCACAAATGCACCAAATATTGCAAAGGAAATGTCATAAGTGGATAACATATGGAAGAAGAGCATTGATGAATACAAATGCAATATATTACAGGTTGAATGAAAGAAAAATATCAATGTTGTTTTTGGTGGGTGAATTTTTATAATTGGGACCTTTTTCTTTCCTTTATCATGTAAATATTCAAATTAGAAATTATAAATTTTAGATATCTGAATGAAATCTAAACTTTTGTGCAATTGTAACATGGATCTCAACTGAACCATAGGGAGTATATCTATATCTATATATATATATATATATATATATATATATATATATATATATATATATATATATATATATATATATATATATATATATATATATATATATATATATACATACAAAAGGATGTACGTTTGGAATTTCACAAGTCTGCACTCAAAACATGACAACAACTAACAAATAAAAAAAATTGAAACTTATCATAGTAAGAGTATCTCTTTTCAACAGTGAACACTAAACAATAATACAATAATTAGTTCACTTTAAGACTAAAAAACATTGGAAAAAAACAATGTGTTCAATTATCTGTGAGTACAAAATGGACTTAATTGTAATGAATAAAAAGAGTTTATAATAAATCACAAATAAAAATTACCAACAACAATGTAAATTTTGTTTTTTCAAGATCTTTCCAACAGTCCAAATAGAAAATCCCCTCCATCAATGTTTCTAAGTGGATTTATGATGTGGAGAATTTAAGATTTCAATTTTAAGTCATGGATTATAAAAGACTAATCATGTATTATTTGCAATGCAGCGGTTTATGAGAATTGTGTCAATCTAACAGGGTTGAATTGTAATGACCCCATACTATAGAATGTGAACATGCTTTGCAAGTTTTGTTAACTGAAAGCCCAAGGCAAAGGCCCTACTATTGAATGGTCATGAGTCATAATGGCAAGCAAGCTAGGTTTTGATGGTATTCTTAACTGTTATAAAACCAAAGTATAATAAATAATATAATAACATCCAAAAATATTTCTTTAGGAGTAACACAGGAGCTGAATCCAAGAGTGGAAGAGCGAAAGGGAGTCCTTGGGAAGGTAATATAGGTTATTTAATGTCCAAAAAGTGACCAAAATTACATCAAAAACACTGCTCAATTCATAAGTGGTAATACAAATTGGGTTTTCAAAGGAAACCCCTATAAAATCTAGAATATGTTGTACTTAAAAATATCTAAGCATGAATATCATAATTCTAAGAAGAAGAAATAGAAATCTCTCAAGCCAAGTATAGGATAATGCTCAATGCATCAAATGCCCACTATCAAACACACGGTACTTCTTTAAAGTTGAAAGGGAAGTTCTCCTACCATCTCAGGATATGGATAGAAAGTTGGGTAAAAGAGATGGATCTGGTATGGGGGATGTCTCTCTATATGGAAAATATGGCCCTTTACATGGACCTGATAGAAGGGAGTTGCCTACAAATCTAGCATGAGTTATCTTGAAACCCCATATGAGAACAACACATGGGATTTCTTATCAAGGGTTGGGATGCCACTTATAACCCAATATATCATTGGTGCCCTGTGTCGCTTGTAGAGGTTCTAACCATGCTATATTAAAAGCTCTCTTGCCTACCCTGTTGATCATCTGTTCCAAGTCCAATCTAAAACTGTTATATGGAAGAGACATGATCCTCATGCATGGGAGACATAACATATACTTTTTATTGGACAGGTTCTTTCCTTTTATGGAAGACACGTGCCTCTATAGCTAGAATTTCATATAACCAACCCAAGAAGCCAGTGATCTTGAAATATGTGTGAGTCTGTGCCATGCTACAGGGGTTGTGGTAGAAGTGTAAGGAAGGCATTGTGTTTGAAGAGAGATTTGTAGAGTAAGAAACACAAAATCTCATTACTCACTTGTTTAAATCAATGTTGACTATAAATGAGCTAAGGTATCATTGAAATCACATTATCCACTTGTCTGATTCATCACTGCAATGATCCAAGGTATATGAATTTTAGGGATTCCCAAAGAGCACCTAATAGCTCAAATTATTTATGCCAACATTGTGGAACTAGAGGGGATGGATTTAATTGAGATCATGACCTTGTGTTGTGTTTTTCTAAGTGGAAGATATTTTTCACTATTTGAACGTTGGGTGAGATACCTAAATATGATTTGAATGAGGGAAATAAATGTTGGTGTTTGGTTGTGGCTATATTTTTTAGTACTGTGCATTGGGATGGATGAGAAATAAATCCAACAACCATCCTTCATCCTTGTGGTATCATAACCCAGTTTGGGGATGGAATTTATAGAAGATTCATGTGGTTGGATAGTTGATCAATCATTTGTCACTAATTTTATGGATATGTTCATGGAAAAAGTGAGGGATTATTATCATTCTTAAGCCAGTTTTTCAGCAAATAATACCACCAGACCTCCACAGGGATATTTGTGTTTTTAGCATCATTTCTAAACACAACAATCTCTTTGGTTTTAAAAAAATTACCTACAACCATTATGCAGTAAAATAATAAGTTGTGTCAGTAGATGGTGTAAAGATAAAAATTTTGGAAACAATTGTGGAACCATATGACATTATATGGGTCAATGGTTTAATTCTGTGTTATCCTTGAAGACTTGTGTTTTTATTTGATAAAAAAAATATACACCTCCTCACAAAAACTTTCAGAAAAATCCTATCAATATTTAACAATTAGATGCCAATAGGTTCATGAAGATTCATATTAGAAATTGGAAGACTATTTGATCATCCATAACCAAAATAGGAAAAAAATAATGTGAAGGAAAAATAACAACAATAAAATATATTATATCTAGACAATATCAAATGTAGAACTAACCTACTTCATAATTTAAGTATTTAGTAACTCTAATTGCCTTCATCATCCATGGGGTCTTCGATAGACAATGATCAGGTGTGTTTTTAAAGCACTCCTAGATGTTAAATCACTTGTTAAATTCCCCACCCTATTTGGGTGTTATTATTGGAGATAACTATGATGTAGCCTCGCCAATGTCAAACTCACAAAACATAGAAAAACTTCATCAAAATCCAATTTTCACCTCTTCCAAGGACTGTAGAAGGAAACATGACCTTTGTAACAAAGATGGAGTGGTCTAATATTCTAACTATAAAATTACATCAAAAGAAAATAGATAAAAAAAATAGATGCCATTTCACATGCATGATGATGATGTTACACATAAAATGAAGGAACTGTAGTTTATAAATGACACATCATCACAAAATCCCATCCACGTCATCATTAATATTTAGCAGAAAGACAAGAAATTTGAGAGTAGAAAAGCAAACATAAGAGGTTTTGTTCAAATCAACCTTAATATCTATATGGACAAGTATAAATCTTAATCGAAAAGCCTTTGAAAGAATAAATTCAGTATAATTTCCCTTGTAATATGTGATATTTATGTTAAAGGAGATGAAGAAAAAATTAAAAAACTCAATTCAGTCCTTTAAATACAGCCAAGATCCCATAAGTCTATGAAACCCTCGGGTATGAAAATTAATAAAAAATAATAGAGGCCAACTAAGAGACAGATGATGTTGCTAATACAATTTTGAGTCACAGGTCCATAGTCTCTACAGATACTAGTTTTGTAAAATATAATATTTTCTTCATGGATATATTATATGAAGCATAATTTAGTGCCTCCTTTCAATTCTCCAATGAAAATCCCCTTTTCCTGGTTGTGGAATTTTGTTGGTACTTGCTACTCGTACAGTAGTGTTTTGAGGAGGTTCTAACTTCACACAATCCAAGTTCAACATTAAGGGGGGAAGGTCCAATCTTATAGACTAATCCTTTCTCTTCCTTCCCTCCTCTCTATGTTTAGCGAGGATATTGTGTATAGGGAAAACCCTATGTTGAGATGGGTATTCATTAACCTTATCACTTATTTTCACCATTTGATTCTTGAAAATTGGAGAAGTGATTATGAGCTTGAAAGGAAGCCTAAAGAAAATGATTTTTGTAGAAATGATAGGTTTTCAAGTGGTTCACTTCATTCTCAAGGGAGAATGGAATCTAATGCTTATGTAATGGTATTACCGCCAAGATTCATTAATAGGGATACTAAAGACAATATATCAAATACTTTGGATGGTAACTTGAAAAACGGAGTAGAAAATGATCTCAAGGTTTTTTCTCCATACCTCTTTCAAAATAATGATTGTATAATGAAAGATAGAATATGTTATGAAGAAGTAGAGAAAGGCTCACAAAATGATGATAAGGATTGTTCAACTTCTCGCTTGGAATCACATTATCAGGGGAAATGGGAAGGTCAATAAAACACAAGTTAAAAGGCATTAAGAGGTGCATTCACAGAGATGAAGGAGAGAATTGTCAATATTTATCAGTTTTAGTTGCTTTGAACTATGGTATTCATGGTGGGATTAGTAACCAATATTTCATAGTTTCACAAAAGACTAGACTTCAAGCAGGAACTGGTAAATCAAGAGTCAAGTTTCGAGACAATAATAATATATTGAACACATGGTAAAAGCAAGAGAAAAGGGTAAGGATAGTTGACTGAAAAAAAATATAAAGAATGCGTTACAGATCCCTGATGAACAATTTTAACATATGTGAGTCTACCCTATAAGATCAATCCTAGGGTTTGGACAAACATCATGTATATAGAGGCTGGAAAAGAACATTTTCCTTCCAAGGAAAATTTCAAGATGAAAAATAGCCATTAAAATATTTTTATGTCAAATTCCTAGAGCTAGACTTCTCTTGTGAAATGAAACTATGTTGTCTTCATACTTTATATAAAACTTTCACCGACTAAGATTTTGTACAAGGAAACTCTCATGCAAGACTGAAAAATTTAGACAATCAATCAAATATCCAAATAGAAAACATTCTAAAGGTTTGCAAACAACCTTTACAATTGTTCATCCCTTTTAAAGACGGATCATCCTTATTTTACTCATCCACATTATCATCCACTATCACATATATCTTTTTCTTTATTTTCTTCATTTAACTTGATTCCAAATTCACATGCCCTTCATGCAATTTTTATTTCTTGGATTTTCTCATTTGTGAAAAAAAAAAACAGCTAAATCAATATAGTGATAGTCCTTCCATGAATTTCCTTTGTACTACCTGTTGCTAAAAAAATCCAAAATCGTAGTATGAGATGCACTTTATGCTTTGCGCTACCAATCTTACTACCATTTTCTAGGGTCATATAAATGATAAATACGATAGGATAACAATAAAAAGATAATGCAAATTTCCACAAACAATGTTATTTTATGAGAAGAGAGGAAAAATTCCCAACCTAAACATGATGTTATTGAACTTCAATATCAACACGCTATACATTGAAAATGTCAAAAGTCCAACATGCTATACATTGAAAATGTCAACGGTCCTGAAAGAAGGGTACTATATCCCTCCATCTTAATAATAGAAACATTTACAATAGAATAAAAGTTGTTAAAGACAAAAAAAAATTGAGACCCTGATAATATTACAATTTATCATAATTTAATTGTTGATAAGAACACAAGCAAAGGGATGGCATGGATGTTTTCTCCTGATGTCTGTTATAGATTTCTACCTATCATGTCCATTACATTGGAAGGCTATGGCCATCCAACTTAGAAATATGCTTGCAAAAGGTTCCCCTCTATAATGAGACAATTTATTTTATTTTATTCATGAGTCTGATTACCCAAAAAGTGAACAAATAGGATACCTACTAAGAATATGGATAACTTACATCAGATTAAAAGATAAAATGTAGTTATAGCTTTCAAATTCTCACCAGTCCTTGCACAAAATCTGGCCCCCAATCTCACTAATTATGCCCTGGTTGGAAAATTCTCTTATCGCTAGACAATGCAACCATTTTATATTCATGGAACTTGATCTCGTTGGGATACGGATTTACCTCTTCCTCCCTCTCCAAAAGATAATTTTATATTACTTTATTTTTTCACAAAGAGGTTTGAGACCAAATTTTTGAAAGGGAGCCTTGGTTTAGACTCAAGGCACCTACTAGATTTACAATCAAAATTCAACAAGATGGATGATCAACAACATGTCTCTCATTATGAGAGGGTTAAATAAAATGTATTTTCCATGTTTTTTTAGTGTCAGTTGGTCGTTTTTGGAGGATCTACAAGATGGTGAATTTAGAATGTTGTAACGCCTTTGTTCCTACTCTAGGGCATATATCATAGTTTAGAATTTTGTATCTTAACACGGTGTTGATTAATTTGGACCAACAAGAAATACTTGTAAAAATTATACAATTGTGCCCCAACAGAGATTCTATGAAATATAAATATAATTTCAGTTTGAATTTTAAAAAACATAATTTTCTTACCAATGTCTAATTTTTGACATGACATTAGAGCATGTTTGTTGAAACCTTCCAATAAACCTTGTTTGGACAGTAGGACTTATAATTATAATAGGAATTTGTAGGAAGGTTTCAACAGTGGGATTCCCAAGATTCATGCTTCAGGAAAGTACTATGGCCCTATGATAGTTTGTCTTTAGGTAATTGATCTATTTTTTCTAACAATGTAATCCAAGAGTAATAATTTGACTACATTCAATATCTCATACAAAAACAGATTATAAGGTCCCTCCAAATTCATACCATGAAAGTGAAAATATAGATGTTGTTAGAGGATAATGACCTCTAAAATTTTGTAAAGACAAAGGTTGAATGACATACCAATATATAAAATTGGTAAAAAAGATAAAAGGAAGAGATCCAAAACAAATTAAGTCATCCTCGACTCCATGAAGGATCCCTCACATTATCAATAAGACCATCATTAAGGAGATGTTTGATGCTATCTTCATTCTATATCGGGGTGACAACATCAATTTAAATATGCTTCTAAGGAACAAGCTTAGAGCCACAGAAATGAACAAAATATATACCCCAGCCACTTCTTTGATAAAACTAAATAAACTCCATGATCAATTTGCAACAATAGGAAAAGAGGTCAAGAATGAAGATTTAGTACACATAGCCTTGAATGGGTTTTCATATTCTTGGCAACCTTCTGTCTAAGGTGCCTATGCCCGAGAAAGAAATATATCTAACGGCCCACTTGGTAGCAAGGTGTTGAGGAAAATTGTCCCATGGTGGAAGTAGTAGATCCCTCATAGTTGGTAAGCCTTGAAGAAAAGAAGGAAATGCCAATCAACATAGATTTGGATAAAGTTGAAGCAATATGTGACGGTATCCTAAACCTCCACAAGGGAGGATCATAAAGGTCAGTCATTGGATAGAATTGAAGAGGGAAGGGAAATCGACCCTTCTAAACTCCTGAATAATAAGAATAGATCAGACTTGGATGAAAATCAAAGGATATTTGGGTGAAGTTGAAGCAAGATTTGATGGTATCTTCAGCCCCCGTAAGAGAGGATACAAAAGGTGAATCATTAGATTAAATTAAAGAAGGGGGGGGGGGGGGGGATGGACCCTTTTGAACTCTTGAACAATGAGAATGAATCAAACTCAGTTAAAAATATAATTAAAACAAATGAAAAGGAATGGGTCAAAGTAAAGAAGGGAGAGGAAAATAAAAAAATCGATCAAGTGACACTGTTTTCACAAGACATATATTTTATCCCCATATCATGGGGTATGCAATATTGGTGTGGTTAATTATTTTTCTATCTTGGTATGAAATATTTGTGCGGTTAATTATTTTGATATATTGCGAGATCTAATAGTTAATTTATCCTGTCGTTCATCTTGCACAATGTATCTCTAAGAGATTCGCATTACAAATACATGCCCTTGATGAAAAAAATTACTTGGGCAGCTTCATTGGTGGCAATTATGGTCCACAAGGAAATCGTTTCTTTTCTAGCTCTCACACTAGAAACATCACTAAAAGTTTCATCGCCTTCATCAAATTGTTCACCGATCATGGGCAACAGTTGGAATCAGATAACAAAATATATATGAGCAGAATTTAATCTACACAAAAATGCCTATACACACACATGTATGTATGATATTTTGAGTTTTACAATGTTAAGCCATAGTCGATCCAATCCAGCCTTGTCACCTCGGGTGTTAGTGGCAGTGCACATTCATCTGCGGGCACATGTAAGGTATTCCCACTTGGGCTCTTACCCGCTTTAAAGAAGTGGAAATTTTCCGCTGAGGGCAACTTGCTTGGAAAAAAGACGTTGTTGTATAAAATACACAGCTTGATCTGGGTGATACAGGACATGAGAAAATGGTAGAGAAAATCCATGAACCACATATTATTCATTTTGAAGATCTGAAAGCACTTACCACCATAAATCTTCAACCGTCTTGAAGGTATATACTGAATGAAGGGAGCTGCCACATGCTGCTGACTTGGATTTCCCTGAAGGGTTGTCAAACCAGGAAGTCCATGCATTCCCCAATACATGATTCTTCCCGCCATCAATAGGCTTCTCTATCAGTTTAACTTTACCTTCTGGGGTTCGTCCCGCGCGTCGCACCTTGAAATAAAGTCCTTGACTTCACCCATTCAAAAAATAAAACACTCTATGTTCAACCATGATTCTTCCCGCCATATTTAGGCCTCTCTATTAGTTTAACCTCACAAACACTGGGAGAATCAAAGTCCTGATCATTTGAGCCGAGCTAAAGTATTTGAAACCCTAGAAACCTAATTTTTCGGTCTTAGAAAGAAGAGAAGCTACAATAAGGCAGTCCTTAATTGAAAATGAATTAATTAATACCTTCACGCTAAGGAATTTAATGCATATTGAATTTGAGGAGACATAATTTATGCCGGGGTGGACCTCTTTGAGCCCCATGTATATGATGACTGGTGCAATCTACACTGGAATGAAACTGCGTGATTTTTTTGAGAACAAATGAAAAAATTGTTCTGGCCAGAGCACTGGATTGTGTCTTCCTCTCTTTGAGGTGAAATTAATCAGTTCCCCATTTCTTCTGCAAGTATAAGCTGCTGATGATGTCTGTGTTGTCTTTTCTTCCATTTTCCCTTGAAATTTCGTAGATTATTATTGGCCAGTTTTCACAAGACGTGGAGTCCTTCAATTCAAATTTTTTCTCCAATATAGAATAAAGAGAATGCAATCAAAAACCTAAAATTCTAGGGAAAAAAATTTGGCTAGTGAAAATAAATCGTTGTGAATGAAATTTTAAAAGAAACTCACCAATAAAGGGACTGAGAATTGAGCCTACGACTGGGGGCCTTTCTCTTACTTCCAAATGGATTTTAATCACGAAGAATGGATGAGATAATTTTCGCTGAATTCCATAGCGGGTTTGACTATGGACACAAATGTCAGAATCGGGAGAGGAAACATTAGATTGCAAGCAAAAGTAGCCACTGGGCACTTGACACTTATTTGTAATAAAACACTCTGTGTTTAACCATGCTTCCTCCGACCATCCATATGCCTCTCTATCAGTTTAAATTCAATTTTTTGGGGTTCTTCCCGTGCATCACACCTTGAAATAATGTCCTTGACTTCGCCCCTTCGACAAATAAAACACTCTGCGTTTAACCATGCTTCTTCCCGCCATCAATAGGCCTCTCTATCTGTTTAAATTCACTATTCTGGGGTTCTTCCAGTGCGTCACACCTTGAAATTAAGTCCTCGAATTCTCCCCTTCCAAAAATAAAACACTTTGTGTTTAACCGCTGAAAACCCCAACCTTAGAAGCAAAGTCTTTTTGACTTTGAGAATTTTAGGTTTTCACTTCCATATATTTATTTTTATCTATAATCCCTTTTAGATTTGAATTTTTTGAACTCTCAAGTATATTACATATCCTTAAAAATTAACTATTAGGGTCATTCAAGTTGTCATCATTTTTAAGGTATGGTTGATAACTCTATATGTTAGACAAGTTTTTGATATAATTTTTATAAAGGTGGTAGTAGTGAATTTACAATCCCTACATTACACTATGTATCATTCTTGGCACAAATACAAGTGCAAAAGAGTTTCCAAAAAAATCATTCATATGATTAAAAATTGAATAATATTTGTTTAAATTTATCCTAACTTTGTATTTAAATAATGAGAGACACTTGCTACAACCTAATATGAGAGAGATGTGTAAGGAAACATAACAATTATATGACATGTGCTACAGTACTTTAGTCAATTGAGTGTGTCCCAAGTGATTGGGAGGTTTTAATGATAACCTCCCTACCGAGGTTCAATTCTCATTGACATGAATATGTATGTATGCTTATCCTAAAATATGTTCTACTATCCACCTCATCATTGAATTAAGCGGGAAGAGGGAAATCTACTTTTATAAAAAAAAATAAAAAATCTTACAATAGTATTTAAAAATGAATTAATAAAAGTGCATTATATATGTTAATATCAATCAAAATAGTTGATGGGTTTAAACCAACTAATTGTTAACAATGTCATTAGACATTAGGCTACTTCCATGACAACAAGTACATTGTTTGAATATTTTTGGTGATGGAAAGAATCTAAAAACTTAGAAACAAAGGAACTAACTTACTTAATCATTCTTATAAATTCCCATGTACTTGAACATTGATAATGCTATTGGGACCTTAATATCACAAGGTTATCCCTTGACATGATCCATGCACCTCTTCTTTCCATGAATTGTTGTTGATAAAGGAAAATCGTTCTATGAGTTGAAAATAATCATTACAAAAAAAAGCAAACACTCTTCCATCAATGTAATTATAATCATGAAATCAAATTGCATGAAGTAAAATAAAACAAAAGGCCATTATGTTCTCATGAAGTGAGCTTCGTCTCCAAAAAATCAAGGAAGTAAATTACACTATAACAGCATAAAGTAAATCAAGACGTGTTATATATATAATTGTAAAATTACAATATATACAAGATAAAATATCAGGAAGTTTTATTTTATTTCATCATAATATGGAATATGCTCTAAGAGTCCTCATTTTGAATGAATAAGGCACTCTTATTTATATATAGACTTAGTTTGAAACTAAAATAAAAAATATCAAATGCAGATTCAAATTTTCTTCATGTGGTTATTATAACATCAAATATTGATTCGTCATTTAATTTGTAAAATTGTAATTAATTATGTTGATGACATTGTATGTGTCAGCATTAATGTGTAGTTAGAGCAACAAAAATGAATTAGATAAATCAAGGAACAATTTATATGTAATATAAATTGTTGATTAATCAATATGATGACACAACTAACTTGGAACATATGAGCTACGATACTATGAGTGTAAAACAGTGAAGGTGTTCCAGGGAATTGTCTTGCTAAAGCCTTTCCATGAATTTCAAATTTGAATCTAAGCCTTTTTCCTCTTTCCCAATAACCAATTTATTTTGAAGGATTAGATAGTTGAACAATCACCCTCATAAATATGGGACATTGGGTGGAAACTACAATAGTTCTTAAAATTTTAATGGAAGGAATGGGTTGAGTGTAGCCCTTGGATTTTGAAGTTGATCCATGGATTGCCTAAGAGACTAAGGTAAATGTGCGACTATATTATTGAAAAATATGGAAAGCAGCAGAGACCCAGGAAGGAAAAATTGGGTTTAAGACATTCATAGATAGATAATTTTTTCCATTCACCCATAAAGGGATACATGCATAAGGGAAAAAGGCACACAAGTTCTTAAGTAGTGAAATTCACAAGTGGAATGAATGATGAAGCATTCTAGGTGATTAAACTGCATTTTGAGTGCCCATATATGCCAATAAATGTACCAATTGCAAAAGGTAATGACGTTGGTGTGTTATCGACTCCCTAAAAATGAATGTTTCTTGTCAAACAATAGAAAAACAAGTTATGGAATCTAGTTGGGCAAAGTGGGTTGTGATTTGTTGTGTGTTGGTTGAGAATGATAAGCAAGAGGTAGGGAAATTTCTAAGGGACTTTAGAGATAAAAAGGGAATTACCTTGTTTTATTTGCTAACCAAGATGAGAGGCATTTAGAGATCGTGGAGGCCTATATTCAATTGGTAAAAATGATCCATAACTTTGATTTATGTGTGAAAGAGAGTTTTTTTCGCGTAGTTATATACTAGTGAGTTATTATATTTCCCCTAGTGGTATCATGTCCTAGCTAAGGGGTGGCTACTTATAGAAAGTTGATGTGAAATTGAGCTTATGGTTGGGTGGAAAATACTCATTCCGAGATCAGTTTCCAACTTCAAAAAAAATCATATCTAAATTATCTTTGAGATTGATATATCTTAAGGGAATAAATTGATGTTTGAAGTGGACAAATTAAATTACATAATCCTCTTTCATAATCATGTGAAAATCCTTTCTTAGATTTTTGTGGATAGTAACCTCAAGTAAGTTTGCGTGTGTACATTTTACTCCTATCTACTTATATACTAAGGAATGATAAATTATGGTGGGCAGTAACTTTGGTAAGTATGCTCATTTTCATGTGACTCCTACCTATTTTTGTGCAAAGAATAGCTTAAGAGAAATGTCTACATAAAATTTAGGGTTAGTGAAAGTTGGCAAGAAATATTTTTATATGAGTGAATGTGGATATGCATATGGTCACTTATATTCATGAAATTTCCATAAATGAAGAAGAAGGTAATTTTGGGCAAGATTTTTACCCAAAAAATGATCATTTACAGGTTGATTCTCTTCGTAAATTTGATTGATTTCCCTTGATAGAGATAATCCTCTCTAATGTTTAATGAAAATTCCTAGATTTGATGCAGGAAGTGCAAAACCTTCACTATCAACAAAATGTCCAAACTTTTCAAAGTTAAACTCCTTGATTTTTACATATGTAAATTTGATTGATTTCCTTCAATAGATATATTCCTCCCTAATGTTTAATGTAAATTATTAGATTTGCTGCACAAAGTGAAAACCCTTAAATATCCACCGAATGTCCAAACTTTTCAAAGGTATACTCCTTGATTTTAACCTATTATCATTGTTTGCGGAACTCATCGATGGCATCGACAATAGAGGAATGACTTAAGGGTTTAAAATGGTAAAAGTATTAAATTTCACCCATAGCCGGTAATTTCATCGGGGATCAACGAGATTGCATTAACTTTTCCATAATGTAAAGTGTTGAATTTTATCGATGGCCAACACAATTTTTCAAAGGGTAACATATTAAATTTAAACGATGGTTGATGAATCCATCTGTTTTCAATGAACATTTTGGGGTTTACCTCATAGACAGGTTGTAAAAAAGTATGTGGTTGACCTCATAGTTAGTTGGTAAAAAAATTTCGGGTTCTACCTTAGGGGTTGACCTCATCAACAGTCAATCAAAATTTGGAATTTTACCCCATTGGAAAGGAAATATGTTGGGTTGTGCTATCAACAACTTGTCGAATTTTGCAGAAGAAACCTTTGACACTTTGGAAATATACATGTGGATTATGATTACATATGAGTTTTATTTGCACTTGGGGTTTAATTTTTTTTTAAATAGGGTTAAATATAAATATTTACATAGAATTGATGGATTAAAAGTTTTATTTAAAATACCAATTATGTAAATGCACGTAAATTAAATTAATTGGAGCTAGTAAAAGACATGGTAAGTTAGATTGCCATAATGCTCACTCAACACTCCACTTGGTGTGGCATGTGGACTAAGATGCAATTTCATCTACCATGTGGTATTTTTTCATTAGCATTGACATGGCACTAAGGGTGAAAATCTTCGGATGATTGTATCTTAGTGATTCAAACTTGAATTTTAATAAAGTTTTGAAAGCTCTTAATGAGGAGAATGTGACGGTGCTATCATAACACAGTTTAGAATTGAATTAGGAAAAAAAAAATTGATACATATACTCTCAACAAGGTACAAAGGGGTTTGGCTATTTACAGAGTGGTATCAGAACAGGGTTCAAACAATGGACGTGGATGGGCCAAGAAATATACCAAAGAGAGTTAAGATATAAAAATGATATAAGCTTGATAATGATAATTAAACATGGAAAGTTAAGTAATTGATTGTGAGAATTGCACTGGAATGCCTAATAGAGTGCATGAAAATGTACTCAGGCATGTTAGATATTAAATGATGGTGTAAAAATATTGAGGCGTGTTATTTTTACTGTCCCAATAAGCTAATATAATTGTGAGTTTTCTATGTGTTTAGGAATGATTGAACATGATGATAATGCAATTGCTTGATGACCCCATACAAAGGACAAGGGAAAATGATTCTTGTTGGAAGGCTAATCATGGGAACATATAAGCTTCCAAAGAGTATCAACCATGTAAGGAAAAATAAATAATAATGAATGCAGTTATGTAGGTATGGATTGGTCATACCATTACAATAGGTAATTTGAAGGAATGGGAAGCATTTCTTTAGGGTTAATATGTAGCTTTATTTATATTAATTATGATTAAATGCACATCAATGATCAATATTTGGGTAAGTTGTGGTAAATTCAGGAGATTGGAAACACAATGATTAGCAGAAATTTTGGTGATATGTGTTTGCATGGAGTTATCGAGATGGAAAATGGTTAAGAGAATGAGTAAAGCACACATGTAATGGATTTTGGATAGAAGTGTGAGAGTTATTATTGATAACAAAATGATAGCTTCCTTTCAACATATGTGATATCCAACTAAAACAATTGAGTTATTAAAGTGTGTAAGAATATTTTTTAGATCATTTAAAAATTGTTGTACATTTGGTACACGTGTTAATAAGGGCATTACCCACAAACACACACCCTCGAGACCAATACCTAGTTCTCTAAAATTAAAATGGTACCAATATTCTTATTTAGAGGTGAATTAATCTCCTAAGAGGCTATTTTGTTGGTTTGAGGTGCTGTTTTTTTCCTTGGATACTAAGTGGCTAAGGTCTTCAAGACTTAAGAGTTAAGGGCCAAGGGCTTGGGGGGGATGGGATTTAGGGGTTAAAAGCTTAATAATTAAGGGATTTAGGTGTTATGGGTTAAGGGGTTAGGTTTTAAGGTGTTCAGAGGTTATGGATTGAGGTTTAAGTGTCATGAGTTAAGAGAATAAGGGGTTCGTGCTTAGGGGGTTCATGTATTCTAGGTTACGAATTGATGGCTTAAGTTTTAATGCATCCAGGGTTTAAGGGATTATGGATTTGGAGTTAAGGGATAGGGAGTTTAGTGGTTGTGGGTTAATAACTTATTGGTTGTGATAATGGGGCCCCTAATCCCCTTATCACCACTATGAGGGGTTCCCCTTTCAACTTCTCTTGTTACATTCCCTATAGGCCCCCTAGCCCCTATGAAATTAGGTTTTAATCCCCCTTATCACTCTCTAATGCATGGATTATAGATCTTGTTAAACCATGCTTGGACATCCCACTTAAATCCATCCATGCTACATGTGTGTCCCCTAGTCCTGCTCAATACACAGCAAAATACTCCTCCCACCTTTTCGGTCATATAATTAAACTTATCCTAACATTATGGGTGAAATTGGTGTTTATGTTGTAGATTGAACAAAGAAAAAATATTACTTGTTTTCTATTGAGAAGTTGTAGAAATTAATTCTCATGATTGGAATGTGCATGCATCAATCTACATTGGATTATTTTCGAGTTTAGACATGAATAATCATTTGTTCATACTCCATCCTATTGATGGAGTCTGATATCACAAAGGTATCAATGGGTATTTTGAGATATTCTTTTGAAAGCTTGTGTGTTGTGGTATTTAGCTCATTGAGAATGTGTCTGAAAGATAGCTAGTCTAAAGAGTTGGGGGAATCTATGATATCCTGTAGGATGGGATGTAGGTAGATGTTTTCTTTCACGAATTATTGACCCAATTGATCATGATTTTTTGAATCCCCCATGATCTATAGGGATTTGAATCTTTTTATGGATGCAATTTCCAAAAGGGTATAAAGAGCAATGGAATCAACTTAGTTGTTGGAGCCTTAACTTTGGGTATATTTTTCTTTCTCTCTTTAAGACTGGGAGAGGAAGAGTACCACACGCACTTTGTAGCTCTGTGGGATAACTTGTGAAACATCATCAAAGAAGTCACCAAGGAATCCAAGAGGGAGTGGAGGAATTACCATAATCCATTATTTTTGTGGTTTATGATGAGTCTTGTCTTCCAAACACTGTTTTTTAACAATTCAATTGTGATCTTTGTTAGAATTTCTTGTGAACAAAATGTGTTTTTTTTCCAATCCTGCTAGATGTTGCCGATTAGAATGCATGGGAAACCTTTATAATAATCTTCCATGATGTTGAGTAACTAAGTTTTGAAATTTTCTTCTAACCTGAGATAGTACCACGAGCCTATCATGTTTAATTTTTCAAGGGTGGTGGTGATGATATATACTCTGTTGGGACAAGAGATAAATACATGTGAAGAAATGTCATCATATCACTCGCATAAAGGATAGATGTTGGGGTGATTCATAAAATATCATGGTTATTTCTCGTGAACAAAATGTGTTTTTGTTCCAATCCCAGCAGATATTGTTGATTAGAATGCATGGGAAACCTTTTTAATAATATTCCAGGATGTTGTGTAACTAAGTTTCGATTTTTTTTCCAAGATTAGATAGGACCATAAGCCTATCATGTTCAATTTCACAAGGGTGGCGATGATGACCTACACTATGTTGGGACAAGAGATAAATAAGTGTGAATAAATATCATCGTATGACTTGCATAAAGGATATATGTTGGGGTGATTCATAAACTATGATGGATATTTCTCGTGAAAAAAATGTGTTGCTATTCCAATCCCACCAGATATTGCTGATTAGAATGCATGGGAAACATTTTTATAATATTCCATGATATTGTGTAACTATGTTTTGGAATTTTCTTCCAAGCTTAGATAGGACCACAAGCCTATCATGTTCAATTTTGCAAGCGTGGTGGTGATGACCCGCACTTTTATGGGACAATATATAAATAATTGTTGTTGGTTTGAGGGGTCCTGACCCAGGTTCAGATTTTATGGATAAACCAACAAAGCCTCCAACTACTAGCCCTTTCGAAAATGGTCTGTTTGCGCAAACAAAAGTCTCACCTGAAGCAGTATGGGGGGGTGTTGGAACTAGGTTTCTGCGGCCTAAGGGAGGAATTGATGAGTGGTACTCGGTAAAAAACCACAGCAAATTTATACAGATGTGCGCACAAAGACTATGAAAATACTAACAGGATACCACATAATCACTATCACTTTGGCACAGAAAAACATAAAAGAAGTCAATCCACATCACATGAAAGACTTAAACAGATCTATTATGTACCAGCAGACAAGTTATCTAAAGAACTTGTGCAATAAATTATAAAAGAGCACAAAGATAGTATCATGGAAATAAGGTTCGCTTAGCATAGAAAATAGATTAGAACTAGATCTTGCTATTTCTTAACAAAAGTCAGTATTCATACATAAACATATCAATTACTTCTACACATTTATAAGTAAGAAAATAGATAGTGTGATCTCATCAAAGCGTAATAGTAAGCATCAAAAATAAATAGACATATAAAACAAAGCTTTCACCAAAACAGTTCCTTCTATTAATCCTTCAAATCTATCAATACATTGTCTTTTCCTTCAGAAACCCTTACAAAACCCTTACTATCCCTTCCACCACATAGCCAACAAAATCCGCACAAATCCAAAACTAGGTCTTCGCGCACACAGCTACCAGGAGCCTTTTACCCAACCCTAACCCGAAAAGACTCTTACAGACTATTTGTAAGCTAAAATCATAACATATATGTCACCATTATGAACTGTTTAGCTTAGACATCTTCTATCTATTTATATGTGCCTAGGGCATAGATACTATGGTCTCACACAATTGTTTGAGGCCCACACTAACATTTAAGTTTATTTACAAAAAAATAGGGGACTTTGACCACTCCCAAAGCCCTTTGACTCCCTTTTCACCACGCGCAAATACAATATTACCAAAAATGGAGCTTTTAGACTTGTGCCTCAGGGGACCCCGCTCGAACAAGTGTGAAGAATTTTCATCATATGACTTGCATAAATGATATATGTTGGGGTGATTTGTAAACTATCATGGATATTTCTCATGAACAAAATGTGTTATTATTCCAATCCCACCAGATATTGTTTATTATAATGCATGGGAAACCTTTATAATAATTTTCCATGATGTTGAGTAACTAAGTTTTGAAATTTTCTTCAAGCTTAGATAGGACCGCGAGCCTATCATGTTCAATTTTGAAAGGGTGGTGGTGATGATATGCAATGTGTTGGGACAAGAGATAAATAAGTGTGAATAAATATCATCTTATGACTTGCATAAAGGATAAATATTGGGGTGATTCATAAACTATCATGGATATTTCTCGTGAAAAAAATGCGTTGCTGTTCCAATCCCACCAGATATTGCCGGTTAGAATGCATGGGAAACCTTTATAATAATATTCCATGATGTTGTGTAACTAAGCTTTGAAATTTTCTTCCAAGATTAGATAGGACCACGAGCCGATCATGTTCAAATTTTCAAAGGTGGTGGTGATGACCTGCACTGTGTTGGGAAAAGAGATAAATAACTGTGAAGAAATATCATCATATCACTTGCATAAAGGATAGATGTTGGGGTGATTCATAAACTATCATAGGTATTTCTCGTGAAAAAAATGTGTTTCTGATCCAATCACACCCGATATTGCTGATTAGAATGTATGGGAAACCATTATAATAATCTTCCATGATGTTGTCTAACTAATTTTTGAAATTTTCTTCCAAGCTTAGATAGGACCATGAGCCTATCATGTTCAAATTTTCAAGGGTGGTGGTGGTGACCTGCACTATGTTGGGGCAAGAGATAAATAAGTGTGAAGAAATATCATCATATGAATTTCATAAAGGATATATGTTGGGGTGATTCATAAACTATCATGGATATTTGTCATGAACAAAATCTGTTGTTGTTCCAATCCCACCAGATATTGCTGATTAGAATGCATGGGAAACCTTTACAATAATCTTCCAGTTTTGAAATTATCTTCCAAGTTTAGATAGGACCACGAGCCTATCGTGTTGAAATTTTCAAGGGTGGTGGTGATGACCTGCACCATGTTGGGACAGGAGATAAATAAGCATGAATAAATATCATCATATGACTTGCATAAAGGATAGATGTTGGGGTGATTCGTAAAATATCATGGATATTTCTCGTGAAGTCATTTCTGGTTAGAATGCATGAGAAACCTTTGTAATAATCTTCCATCATTTTGTCTAACTAAGTTTTGAATTTTTTTTCCAAGCTTAGATAGGACCATGATCCTATCATGTTCTATTTTTCAAGGGTGGTGGTGATGACATGCACTCTCTTGGGACACCTAGAGATAAATAAGTGTGAAGAAATATCATCATATGACTTTCATAAAGGATATATGTTGGGGTGATTCGTAAACTATCATGGATATTCCAATAGAAATTTCATCATAACAGACCAGATAAAGCTATATTTATAAATGAATGAATAAGAGTTTGCGACAGGAAGTGTTAGTGAGTTTTTGGTGTGGTAAGGAGGGAGTGACGTCAAGGTATTCTAAGCAGTGCTAAGGCCTGCTAGAGGCCAAGGAAACATGCCAAGATGTGTCAGGTGCTAGGGTATGCCAATGCATGACATGCCAGAGTGTGTAGGGGTGCCAAGGAAAAAAAAATGAGCACTAGTCTCAAATGCATGAAAATGAATGAATGAGAGTGTTTGACAGGGAGTATAAAAAAGTTCTAGGTGTGTTAAGGAGGGAGTTAAAAGGTATGCTAGATAGTGCCAAGGAATTCTACAGTGCGAGGGCGACATGCCAGGATGTGCCAAGTGCCAGGGTGTGCCAATGCGTGCTAGGGAGTGCCATGGAAACACAAGGGAGAACTAGTTCAAAATGCATGGAAATGAATGAATAAGAGTGTGTGATAAGGAGTGTGAGTGGGTTTCAGATGTGTTGAGGAGGGAGTAGCAAGGTTATATGCTAGGAAATTCCAAGGCATGCTAGAGTTATAGGGCATGTCAAGGAGTGTTATTGTCTTCTAAGGAGTGCCAAAGAATGCCAAGGAATGCAGGGGATGCTAACACGTTCCAGATAATGTCAAGGTATTCTAGGACGTGCCAAGTGATATGGGATGTTAAGATGTAAACTTTATTTCTTAGTTTTTTTACTACCATGGTTGGATGTTAGCCTTTTATTGGTAAATTGTTAAGTTGGATGAGTTGATATTGGAAATGAGTAGCATAAGATGAGTTATAAGTAGTTCTTAGTTGAACAAGGCATATGTTCAATTTCCATGATACATGAGAATCTGGGTTTTGTCTTAGAATATTTGATGCAAACACACTCAAGAGCCACAACACATCTACTTTAATTCAGAATGAAATCTACAAAAATCATGGAATCTGTTAGCACTCAAATCTACCTCAGGCTGAAATGAAGTAAAACTCAAGGCTACATCAAACCACGCTCAGCCTCGTAGCTAGCCCTACGAGGACAGGAGAGGGCTCTCTCCGTCAATCTCGAGAAAATAAGCAATAGGATGCGAGATGACTTGCAATAAGAACTGATTTTAGGCTAGTAAAGAGATAGGTATGTTTGATTTTTGGTTTTTTTGGGTTTTCGCTGGAGTAATGGGAAAACAAATTTTGGGTCCGGGGATAAGGTCAGACCTCTGCAGAGTTCAAGTTGGGGCGAGGTAGGTGATGATCTTGATGCTTTGAATTGGATATATGGATAGATTAGACTGACGAGGAGCTGAAGAGGGCAAAGAAGAACTTGGATCCTCTCCAAACAGCTGAAAACATATAGAACTAACTGAATTCAAAGGCTAAGCACTGTAAACAATGGATTCAACCTTAATCACTCATTCAACTTAGTTCAGAAGCATAATGAAAGGATGGCGTACATTAAACATGAAGAAACTTACAGTAAACAAAGGAGAAACATCATCAAGAACAGAACACCACAAGGATCCCAACAAGTGCCGCAAAACCCCTGATCTTTCCTTAGCCAAAATATGAAAGTATGTACAATAGTATCAAAAGTATCCCAAGAGTCCAACCTCTCCAACCTCTGAAAATGATTGAGAAATTACAATATATAGATCACTCTAACCCCTTCCCACACCTCTAGGGGTCGAATTCCTCCTTCAGGGATCAGTTTCAACAAATTCTAATCATGGAACTACAATCTAGGCATCTAAACAAATTGCCTCTAAAAGAGTGGAAACTGATTCATTTACATGATTTTCACTCTTTTGAGAGTGAATCTTCTAGAATAGATAAAAATAAGCCAAAGTTACATGCCCAACATACATTTACATCATAAAAACCCAAAAATTCCATCCACAAGCAAAACTGGTCCAAACTGGCCGAAAATCTGAGCTGGAAGTTGAAAATTCAGCCAAAAATTTAAGTGGGTCGCGCCCCTGAACTGAGTGGGTCGCGCGCCTTTCAACTTGATTTTGAAGTACTTTACGGCATCCAAATTGAGCTCATGATAGCTCTTTGGAAATCCCTGGATGTTGAATATCCAACCCAAGTGGAATTTCGGAATTTGGAGCTCATTTGACCCTCCAAAACTTCTTTCTCCCAGAAGTACTTCCTGCTGGTGCAAAAGGTGGCAGAGTGATTTTCATGGTGTTTTTGAGCTTTTTGACCATCCAGATTTTGATGAAATGCTTAGTTGATTTCTGAGGATGCATAAATTTCCATGACAAATCCAAAAATATAAAGTTTTCCTCCAGCAAGTGTCCCAATCATATGGGTCGCGCCCCTGAGCCAAGTGGGTCGCGCGCCTTTCAGCCCGATTTTGAAGTACTGCCCGACATCCAAATTGAGCTCATGATAGCTCGTTGGAAATCTCTTGAAGTATACTTTCCAACCCAAGTGGAATTTATCAATTTGAAGCTCATTTACCCTATCAAAACTCAAATCTCCCAACACTACTTCCAGTAGGTGCATCAATTCCCTTGAGGCAACGGTATTTTTGACATTTCTCCAAAACCATGATACCTGTGTAAAACGTGAAGGAGGTTTTTCTTCCTTGGCATGTTGTGGACAAAAACCTCTCTCAGTTTTCCAAAATTCATCTTTTATTTCTCTGAAACATCTTTTGAGTGAAACCGATCCCGATGTGTGGAACAAGGGATTTTGTCGAAATGAAGCGAAATGAAGGGGATAGGGGGCTTCTAAATTCTTGGGGAAATTTTGGAAAGTAGGGAGGGATGTTAGGAAGCAGGGGAAAGTGGAATCTCAGAGATTGAGTGAGGGGAAAGGGTCCAAAAGGGCAAAACACAGGCCTAGCCTAGAAAATTGCCAAGTTGTGGCAAGAAACTAGGGTTTGTGCAAAAATGAGGAATTTGGGGGATCTCAGTGATGGGAAGTGTTTAATAAAGTATATTAAGGATAGGGGAAGGTGTGTGAACATCAGGATACAAGTTTTTTCGATGATTTGACCATCCAAGAGAAATTACCTCCAAAACCCTAGGAGAGGGAAATGGACCTTACCTAGGCACAACTGAAGCATGAACAAGATGTAAAATGGCCCAATGGAACCTGACATGATGATGAAAAACCTCTGAATGATGGCACACTCAGCTGAATGGTGACATGGACCGGCATTTGGACAACTTTGGAAGGAATGAAAGCAAACCCTAGACCTAATGCCTAGTGACCAAATTTTGCTTGAAGACTCATTGAAACGACAAAATTTGACCTTGACAATTTAAAATCACTTTGAAAGAGCATGTTTGATCACTGGAGGAAGGCTGCAAAGGCTGACTCTAACATTGGCTCCAATGGGGATGGTAGCTCCAGCTCCGTGGAGGTGCCAAGAACGACAGATCTTTGGGAGAGCAGACCAGTGCCTTCATCCATTGGGCGATGGAATCATTATTTGAACAGATAACACAAAACCTTTGACACATTTATTGAATGAAAACTTGACTGAAAACTGACTGAAACTTGACTGAAACTTGACTCAAACCGACTCGATGGCAAACTGAAATAACTTGAAAAAACTGACTCAACAGACCAAACACAAATGACTCATGACTGACTTAAAACAAAACTTTACCAAGCTTTTGAAAAAAGGCAGCAGTCCATCAAGATTTGGAATCATGATGACAACCACCTGCATATTAATGAAATATGTACAATCATGTATAATTGGCTTTCCAATGTAACCAGTCAAGCAGATGGCTTCTTGACTGATTCTTCTGATCAGATCTCCTGGTCAACAATAGATACTGGTAACTGGGCATCCAAAAACATAGCTGACCATGATATCCTTCATCACTGAACACTGCAATACTCACCTTTACTGCTGACTGTAACAATTTTTCCAATGGATCATGAAAAACATGAAAATTTACCTCCTGCTGAAAGAACATGGTGTCCTTCTCTTCTGATTCTGATCTTCTTTCATCATGTACTTCAGTAAAAATATGTTCCTGGGCTTCAAAGAATTCTGAACATGTGAATGAGAAGATCTCCTCTTGTAAAAACATTTCAACACATGAGACAAATGAAGAATCTGAATGGAAATCCTGAATGTTTTGATCTTCTATAGTATGAATGTACTGTAGGTCATCTTCATATGATATGACAGTCAGATTATCATGTTCCTCATTGCATCCATCAATCATGAGAAAAGAAACTTTAGATGATTCTTGAAACCCAAACATGACATTCCTATCATCTACCATAAATTCATCCAAAGGAACTGTTTCACTTACTTGAACACAGATTTCATCTCGTTGTTCATGAACTGACTGAATTACTTCTTTCTGAAGGTTGTGTTCTAATGAATTGAAAACATTTGAATCCATACCTTTGTTTTCTTCTTTCCGGATGATCTCAACAGCAGAATTCTCCTTGATGGGTTTCAGCACAAGATATGCTTGGTCATCACAATCTGAATGTAGATCTGAAATAGCTGGCTGGTCATTATCACAATCTGAAACTGAAACTGGACTTACTTGCATGCTGTCTTCTTCCGTGGGCAGATCTGAAATGACACTTTCTCTTTCATCACTTTCAGCCATATAGACATCTTCAACCTGCTGATCTATAAAGCTGCTTACAGGACAATCATCCATTTCAGAAAAGGAAGAAGTTCCACCATCACCTTCTTGACCATGTTCACACTGCAGATCTGCGTTAACCTGAGCTGGAACATGACCTTTCAATAGCTGATCTATCTCATCTTCAGATAGAGGAGATAATACCTTTTTTTTTCTTTTGCTCAAACAGTGATTGTCTTCATTGATTTCAAATGAAGGAGTATACAGATTTTCCTCATACTGCTGATCCATTTCATGTAATTCCCGTTCACTGTCAACATGCAAAATTCCTTCATCTTCCACCACACTAAAATCTTGATCCTGCTGCAAATTTTCATGATCGTCTTTATGCTGCTGAAATGGATTTTTATATAGGGCTTCCATGATCTCATCATCCATGAAATTATCATCTTCATAATATTTCTCAAGGCTTTCAATAAAAGTAGAAGCATGTTTGCAACATTCATGAACTAAATTTAATGATGGATAAGATATTTGATATCTTTCAATGAACAGGGCATGAAAATCCTCTAAACAATAAATACAGGCCAGCGGCAAATTTTCATACCAAGATTGGGCTTCACCTTCCAGGGTGGCCAGGAATATCTTCATCAAGCAATCTTCAGGAAAATCCACTTTTAACTTGCGAATATGCATGTGAAATCTAACCAAATGTAAAGCAGCATCTTTCTTACCATCATCGTTAAACGTAGGCAGATTCCTGGACCAATCTACCTTGGGCATCTTATTCGGAAAACCTGGAATGTGATCTCGGCTCATGGGAGCATATCTTCTTGTGATTCGGTCCATCTTGAAAATCTCACGCTACCGATCTTCCCCAAAGGAAGCTCACCATGAAGCATCGATTTCTGGATTTGTTCAGTGAATGAAGTCACCAGGTGAATGATTTCAGCCTTGCGATGTCTGACCGTTGTTCACCATCAACGATCAGATCTGAACTTAATACATGTACTGGGGCAATTTACAAGTTAAATACTACGATTACAGGTTATACCGGAGATCGACTGAAGCAGTGTTTATCTACTTCGCTGATGCATAGCAACAGCATTTCGAAGGCTACCTGGCGTGACTTCAGACTCCGTCTATAACAAGCAAACATTTTGAGTTTCTCCCCAGTATGGTCGCCACTATGTTAGCACTCAAATCTACCTCAGGCTGAAATGAAGTAAAACTCGAGGCTACATCAAACCACGCTCAGCCTCGTAGCTAGCCCTACGAGGACAGGAGAGGGCTCTCTCCATCAATCTCGAGAAAATAAGCAATAGGATGCGAGATGACTTACAATAAGAACCGATTTTAGGCTAGTAAAGAGATAAGTATGTTTGATTTTTGGTTTTTTGGGTTTTCGCTGGAGTAATGGGAAAACAAATTTTGGGTCCGGGGATGAGGTCAGACCTTTGCGGAATTCAAGCTGGGGCGAGGTAGGTGATGATCTTGATGCTTTAAATTGGATTTATGGATAGATTAGACCGACGAGGAGCTGAAGAGGGCAAAGAAGAACTTGGATCCTCTCCAAACAGCTGAAAACATATAGAACTAACCGAATTCAAAGGCTAAGCACTGTAAACAATGGATTCAACCTTATTTCACTCATTCAATTTAGTTCAGAAGCATAATGAAAGGATGGCAACATTAAACATGAAGAAACTTACAGTAAACAAAGGAGAAACATCATCAAGAACAGAACACCACAAGGATCCCAACAAGTGCCGCAAAACCCCCGATCTTTCCTTAGCCAAAATATGAAAAGTATGTACAATAGTATCAAAAGTATCCCAAGAGTCCAACCTCTCCAACCTCTGAAAATGATTGAGAAATTACAATATATAGATCACTCTAACCCCTTCCCACACCTCTAGGGGTCGAATTCCTCCTTCAGGGATCAGTTTCAACAAATTCTAATCATGGAACTACAATCTAGGCATCTAAACAACTTGCCTCTAAAAGAGTGGAAACTGATTCATTTACATGATTTTCACTCTTTTGAGAGTGAATATTCTAGAATAGATAAAAATAAGCCAAAGTTACATGCCCAACATACATTTACATCATAAAAACCCAAAAATTCCATCCACAAGCAAAACTGGTCCAAACTGGCCGAAAATCTGAGCTGGAAGTTGAAAATTCAGCCAAAAATTTAAGTGGGTCGCGCCCCTGAACTGAGTGGGTCGCGTGCCTTTCAACCTGATGTTGAAGTACTTTCAGGCATCCAAATTGAGCTCATGATAGCTCTTTGGAAAGCCCTGGATGTTGACTATCCAACCCAAGTGGAATTTCGGAATTTTGAGCTCATTTCACCCTCCAAAACTTCTTTCTCCCAGAAGTACTTCCTGCTGGTGCAAAAGGTGGCAGAGTGATTTTCATGGTGTTTTTGAGCTTTTTGACCATCCAGATTTTGATGAAATGCTTAGTTGATTTCTGAGGATGCATAACTTTCCATGAAAAATCCAAAAATATAAAGTTTTCCTCCAGCAAGTGTCCCAATCATATGGGTCGCGCCCCTGAGCCAAGTGGGTCGCGCACCTTTCAGCCCAATTTTGAAGTACTTCCCGACATCCAAATTGAGCTCATGATAGCTCATTGGAAAGATATTGAAGTCTAATTTCCAACCCAGGTGTAATTTGGCAATTTGGAGCTCATTTACCCTATCAAAACGCAAATCTCCCAACACTACTTCCAGCAAGTGCATCAATTCCCTTGAGGCAACGGTATTTTTGACATTTCTCCAAAACCATGATACCTGTGTAAAAAGTGAAGTAGGTTTTTCTTCCTTGGCATGTTTTGGACAAAAACCTCTCTCAATATTCCAAAATTCATCTTTTATTGCTCTGAAACATCTTTTGAGTGAAACCGATCCCGATGTGTGGAACAAGGGATTTTGTCGAAATAAAGCGAAATGAAGGGGATAGGGGGCTTCTAAATTCTTGGGGAAATTTTTTGAAGTAGGGAGGGATGTTAGGAAGCAGGGGAAAGTGGAATCACAGAGATTGAGTGAGGGTAAGGAGTCCAAAAGGGCAAAACACAGGCCTAGCCTAGAAAATTGCCAAGTTGTGGCTAGAAACTAGGGTTTGTGCAAAAATGAGGAATTTGGGGGATATCAGTGATGGGAAGTGTTTAATAAGGTACATTAAGGATAGGGGAAGGTGTGTGAACATCAGGATACAAGTTTTTCCGATGATTTGACCGTCCAAGAGAAATTACCTCCAAAAACCCTGGGAGAGGAAATGGACCTTACCAAGGCACAACTGAAGCATGAACAAGATGTAAAATGACCCAATGGAACTTGAAATTATGATGAAAAACCTCTGAATGATGGCACACTCAGCTGAATGGTGACACGGACCGACATTTGGACAACTTTGGAAGGAATGAAAGCAAACCCTAGACCTAATGCCTAGTGACCAAATTTTGCTTGAAGACCCATTGAAATGACAAAATTTGACCTTGACACTTTAAAATCACTTTGAAAGAGCATGTTTGATCACTGAAGGAAGGATGCATAGGCTGAATCTAATAGAATCAACTAGTGAACATGATAATTTTACCTTTTTCAAACCCTTCTTCATTATATTACAAACTACAATACAAAATGCTAGAGCTCTTGTACCATGGATCATGACCCTTTACAATCACACTAATACAAGGAATACAACTAGGGATTCGTGTTAATCCTTCGGCAACTAATATATCCTGAACAAGGCAACACTCAACCTACTTGCTGATGGTGGCCACAAACAACCCTTTCAGTCCACAGGTTTAATGAGATCACCACATGTTTAATGTTTGGATAACAAGGGGCCACCCCCTTGTCCAACACTTTTTATGGGTTCCATGCATCATTATGGCACTCATGGACCCCATCATGCCTCCTAGAAGGCCCTATGACATGAGATGACCTCTTATGAGGCTTATTATTCCATGTATGATATAGTTTAGTGGGATTGTCACCATAATTTAGGGTTACTTGCATATTATTTTATGTTTAGGGGCTAATGTAGGCACATAAGCTAATTTTATCAATTCCTAATCAATGTATAAATAGGAGTTGTTTGGATTCATGTGTACCATCACTTGACTCGAGATCTCTCTATATTTAGAGAGCTTTGCATTTTTCCTTGGAGGACTATTTTGGATGATGGATGCATTTTAATGTATGGATTTGGGATATTTTTATATTAGAGCTTTGCTTTTGAAAATGTGAAGCTGGTTGGATAGACTCTCTAACATTGTGAGTGAAAATTTAACGTTATTCTTCTTGTTGCTGCATACTATTCAATTTCGTAATAACTAGGGCTAGTTGTTGCATGATGGAAATGTGGAATTATGTGTCTATATATTTATCTTATATAATTTATGGGCCATTGTTATACAAGTGAAATTTATTAGAGATCATTTTATCTCAATAATATTGCACCATTTGTATGAGGAATAAATTCTTGAAGCTCACTTTTCATTTTCCTCTAAAATTGGAGGAAGTTGACTTTCTTGGCCTCCTTGATCAAGAAACCGAATTATTATTCATTATCATCCCTAACTCCATATCCCCAAGTCAATTAGGCACTAGTCCCTCAAAAATGGTGATGATCCCCCCCCCCCCCCCTTTTTTCACAATTTTCTATTTTTCCCTAGTTCAACCCCATTAGGTCTCTCAAGGCATCAATTTTTCAGGAATCTAGCCAGAGAAAAGCTTTGATATCCCAGAGGAAACTGCATTGGTGGGTCCCCTCACTCTCATTAGAATTTGGGCCAATTCTAACGGTCGAATCTCCGGATACCTCAAGCCCTATCTCTAGGATCAAGTTTTTCCTAGGTTTTCCCAAGGCTAGAACCTAGTATGATATATTTGACCCATCGAAGTAAAAAATATTGCTTGATCCTTTCCCCTCACATTTTCCAGGATAGGAAAATTATTGGTTGCTAACTTCCATCCCCGAACCTGGGTTCGGTCCACTTCGCCTCGTGTCATCCCATTTGGTGTCAAAGGAATTTAATCAAGGACCATTTGGGAATCCAAGATCCCAAAGGATTTTAGGGATTGAGAAATTCCTTCATAAGTCTTATTCTTCTCCCTCAACCCTTAAATCTCCCCCCCCCCTCTCTCCCTAGAATATCAAGTCCCTTTCTTAAAAGGAAAGCAAGTCTCACTCTTTATTCTATATTAGGGAAAGGGTTTCTAACGTCATTTCCCACCTATTTATTTACATATACTATACATGTGACTTCCTAAACTACCAGGACTCCTCCCATTGGTGAAATTTCATGAAGAGCAAGGAGCCTTAGATGTGGTGACAATGGGCTAAGCCTCCACCGCTGCCCTTGTTTTGGCAGTTTCCCTCTTAGGAACTTGTTTTAGGTCCACTACTAGTTGGAGTGGTAACAAGTTGTTGTTCACAATCCCATTTGTGAAAAACTCTTTGGTATGCCCAATTTTTCCATACTACGGCTCCAAGATGAGAATTCTATGTCTATGGAGGTTTCCCTTCTTCTCACGGAATTAATCCTCTACAATATAGTGAACTAGGGCTAGTTGGTTGTCCCACTTGTTACACCAATTTTTGGTCATCTAACCTGTTACTATTGGATGGAACAAAGTACACCATGTAAGACCAATTTTACCCTAAATAAAATTGCTTTCAATATGAAAAATAACTTAGTAAAACACATTTATTAAGGTGTTTATTGTATAAAGAGGAAACCCCATGAGGAAATATTGAATAAATCCACATTTGTTTGATTTTCCTCAAGGAATAATTAGCTAAATAACAATTTAATTAATATTCCTCATCATATTTAACCCAAAACAAGAAAATTAATTAGATAAATCATTATTTATCTTATTAATTTCTAGGAATAATTATTTAAAACTTACTTAAATAATATTCCTTGTTAAATTTGACTAAATCATTTATAAATAATTGAATAAATCATTATTTATTTAAATATTGCTCAACCACATCCCTAAAATAATAAATAAATCATTTATTTATTTATTATTTACAAATAAAGAGATTTGACCAAAGTCAAATTCTTTTTCCCTCCAACAAATATAATAAAATATTCCATAAAAGTTTGATCTAGATTTGGTTAATAATATTTTAATTATGCACCAATATCTAGACAAACTCAATATTTGGTTATAAATAGAAGGGTTTTTCCATTCATTCACTACCTTTTGTTGCCTAAAGATTACTCTGGATCTATACTTTTGGTCTGACTTTGATCTACCATCATTGTCATATTTTGCTACCATTTTTCTTGTATGTTCCATTTGAGTTCCATTTTTGTCTGGGTTTTCCACACCATCAGGAGAGAGATTTTTTAGATTTGAAGTGTCGAGGAATTACAAGAACCTATCCCATTGAGGGGGACTGGTAACATATTTCTATGTTCCCTTCCCAGGTGTTAAAAAATATAAAAATTCTTTAAAACAATCTTGTCTTGTCTATTGGATGCATGGAGCAACTCTTTCTTTTATTTACTACTTGATGTCTTTTAATGCATATATCTAGATTTTGCAGCATTTATCTTGGTCAAATAATTGTAGATCTAAAGATATTGGCAGCCATATTTCTTGTTTGGTCCATTTCTTATGCATGGCTAAAGTGAGCCTTTTTCGTACGCTTGCGATTAAGATTCATACTAACAACTGGCGACTCCACAAGGGTTTACGATTACGATCGCTATAGTTTTTCAGATGTCTGCATATCCAACTTCTTCAAACACTAGGATTTATATTTATATTCTTGTTTTGGTTTTATTGATGTTTTTTTAACCTATACAACCCTAAAACATTGAAAATTCTAACTTTCGTGTGTTTTCGGATGTATTGCGCAGGTGACATGCATCAGCCGAAGATGAGACGAAACATTTTTCTGCAACATGCTCCCAAGAGTGACGAAACTGTAGGTCACACTTTTTGGGCCAAAACCTATGATCTGAACCTCCAGAGCGTAGAAAACAGGCCAAAACCTGCGACCTCTGCAGAAAACAGGTCAGAAACTGCGACTTGAACTTTTTGCGGGAATTTTTCTGGGTTTGTCTCGTCATCTGTTCAGGGTTGTCTTACATTTGTCTCCACCTATTTTGGACCCGTACTTGTTTTTTTTTTACTCAAAAAAGTGGGAACCTAGCCCCCTCGGGCTTCAGTACCCTCCACCTTTTGTGGAAGAGTTTTAGATGTTGCAGGTCATCTGAAATTTCAGTTTGTTCAGCCATTTTTCAAATCTGATCCCTTACCTTTAGATCCACTTCAGATTGGTTATTTATCTATCCAAAATACCTCCTTTAGTTTTTTTTGGGTCTTCCTTTAGGGTCCGTTCCGTTTCCCTCCAGGTTGTAGCCTTTCGCCACCTCATTTACAACAATTTTTCCTCTGTTTTTTTTTTGTTTTTCTACACCTATTTCCAGCCGATTTTATCTTTAGATCATTTTCCCTCCTGAATTTAGATCTACTGGAAATTTTGGTGTGTTTTCACTAGATTTTTACCCACCTACAGACTAGTTATTGAGAGGCCCACCTCCTTGGGTTTAAATTAATGCATAATTAGCTGTTTATTTTCTGTTATTTCAGTTTCATATACTGTTATCTGCAGTTTTATTTACAGTTATACAACACACTTTTTATTTCTCTCTACAAACGTCTCGGTTTAAAAATTAAAATTTACACACTTAACGCACACACCCTAAGTGAAGAACAACTTAGTTAACACTACCAGGAAA
Organism: Pinus albicaulis; assembly: GCA_034641835.2. Classification (NCBI taxonomy): domain Eukaryota; kingdom Viridiplantae; phylum Streptophyta; class Pinopsida; order Pinales; family Pinaceae; genus Pinus; species Pinus albicaulis. The sequence continues at coordinate 864,331,753 of CM076577.1, read as the reverse complement.
AGAATTTAACATTGTAATCAATTGATCCTACACCTCTTTGCCCTTGTCTCAACATTGTAATCAGTTGATCCTGCACCTCCTTGCCCTTGTTGGTCTCTCTTCCCTTTTTCTCTTACTTGTGCTTTCACCATTGTGCCTCCAAGGCATTTATCCTGGAGGCTTCTTGGATTTCATACTGAATTTCTGGTAGGAAGACTTACTCCTCCGTGTAGGATTCGAGTTAATCCTCCACCAAGTCTGCACTCTGACTCCTCTTCTGGTTCTGCCTCGAGTTCTCCCCCTGTCACCTTCACTGTGTCTAGTTCAGGACCTAACGCTGGTGGTAGCCCCGGTCCTAATGCTGGGAATACTACTTGTGGGACCGCAACAAGAACTAACCCGGATTCTCCCTTGCTCCCCTATGTGGCAGGCCTCAGTCTTACCGATTTTAACCAATTGATCAATGGCGCTATATGCCATGATGCTGGTTGGCCTACTATGCCAACCAAGATCCCTTCCAACATTCCCAAGTTTGAACATCTTGCTCGAGAAGATCCTACAAATCATGTTTGATCTTTCCACATGTGGTGTTCGTCTAACTCCATTACCGATGACTCTGTCTATCTTTGGTTGTTCCAACGTACGCTTACTGGTGAAGCTTCTGAGTGGTATGATGAGTAGGACTCATCCTCTCATACCACCTTTGCAATTCTTGCGCTGGGTTTTCCGTCTTATTTCCAGCTTCCCCTTCGTTATGACACTAGTACCAAACTTTTGACTTATTTCCGTCAATCGTCGGCGACCCACCTATCTGATCAGGTCCAGGAATGGCAAAGAAGAAAGAGCCTATATTGAGTAGCTACCTTTGAGGACCATGTCTACATGGACTGGTTCCTTAGATCCCTTTTTCCTGCTATCAGCAAATATTTTGCATCTAATTTCCCTCAAACCGAAGAAGCTTCTCTCAATATTGCCTTAAAATATGACCTAATCTATGCTCAGTTGGGTTATGTTTATACAGTTCTACCTGATGTTCCTAGAACCAGTGGTGCCAACGCACTGGGGGCATCTAATGCTGCCGACGGTATCGTTTGATCTCTTTCTCATCCATAAGCTCAGCCTCCCATGGGCTATGGGTTCCCTCAGGGAGGGTCCAACACATCCAACACTTTTCCTCCTCCTGGTAGCACATATGCAAGATACAACATGACTCCTCATTTTTTCCAACCTCCTATTCACCACAATGTTACTCAACCTCATTATTATCCATATCCGCAGCCTAGTGCTCTAGCTCCTTCAGCATTAGCACCTCCACCTCCCTTGCCTTCTCAACCCTTGCAACAGAAGCCACCGCCCCCTCAGGGGCAGGTGTATGCATATTAGGGTGCGACTAATTCTCTTCCCTCTAAAAAGAAGAGGAAAGGCACTCAAAATCAATCTGCCCCTGATAATATCAGACCTAATCCCCAAGGTAATGCTCCTAACACTACTAACCAGCAACAGGGCACTCAATCCAATCCAGAAAGGCCTTTTTGCATGAATAAGCCTTGTTCATGTTGCGGTGTCTATGGAAATTACTCCATGATTGTCCTCTTTTTCCACAGATGCAGCTAATGTGGGAGACTCAAGTAGCATTACAAGGACAACAAGCCTCCCCTTCCGTCCCTCCAAATACTACGTATACTCAGCCGAGTGTGTTTACTAATCCTTTCCCTCAGCAAGGATTCGTGTCTACCCAACCACCTAAAGGTCACACAGCCACTCAGCCTCCTCCATCTGGTACCTCTAATTACCATATTGTCATGATGAACTCTGACCAACCTATAACCGTCGACCTCAACATTCAGACTCGGTCCCATCAGTATAATAAGCCTCCCGCTACATCTGCCCCGGAGCCCCCTTCTTCAAGTTCTACACAGACTCTTTCAACAACCAATATTCCTTTGCAGATCCCTCAGCCTAAGGCAGAGGTTCATACCAATATCCCTAAGGGACCATTCCACCAAAATGCTGCTTCTGGAAAAGCTGGCCATTCATATAGTATAGTAGATGATTTGGCGCAATCTCCTGCTGCCATCTAAACACTAGAACTCCTCCACTCGTGCCCTTCATAACGAAAAGATATACTATCTGCCATGGGCATTGTAGATCCTTCAAATGATTGCTTGATCTTCTTCGATGTTGACCGGTCAGAACATCCTCCTCTCCCTACTTGCGTCGCCTTCCAAATCCCAGTCAAGATTTGGAACACCAACGTTTCTCGTTTTATCATTGATGAGGGGGCATCCACCTGTGTGATGTCCACTTCAGTTTGGAAGCAACTTGGATCACCTAAGTTGGACCCTTCCACTATCACTCTCCGAGTGTGGATGGACACTCCTCCAAGCCCATTGGCATGTTCCACAATTGTAATATTACTCTTGTGGGTAAGACTATTTGCATTGATATAGAAGTCATTGATTACAACATTTTATTGGGTTGTAGATACACCTATGCGATGTCTTTTGTCTCTTCTGTAGTTCACTGCTAGATGTCCTTCCCTCATAATGGAAATATTGTCACCATTAACCAGTTGAGATATTATGAACCGAACTCTCAAACCTCCCCTCAGTCAATCATATCTTTGGTGGCCAATTAGCAAACTATCGAGCCTTTGACCAGTGTCTCACCCAGAGTCTACAAAGACTCCTCTTTGCTTGGTACATTCCCTAGTCTTCCTGCTCCTGTCTTTGATTCTATCTCATCGAATGTTTTCATGATGCAATCGTCTCGAGCTTCCCTCAAGCGGCCCACTTCAGCTAGTTAGCCGCCCTGCCCTCTGCAACCTACTCCTAGCACTTCGATTCAGCCTTTGGGACCCCCTCCTTCTGGCCCTTCACCTACAATTGGTATCCATGAGCCTCTCTACCCTCCTGGAATGGTTCCTCCAGGCCTTAACCATCTTGGAGTCATCCTGCCTTGCCATTACCGCTCTAGTCAGATACCGTTTCTAGCTCCCCCTCCCCAAGTGTTCTCGGTACTTGTCATGGCTACCTTATCCCTCTCTAACCTAACCGTGGCGATTCCCGTTTGGTACATCAATCCCCTACCCGCTACCCTGCCTGGTCAACCCAAACCTTATCTTTCTTTGACCCCAATTCAACCAGTCCCCATGACTCCTCCTTTTGCTACTATGCCTCAACCACCTCAACAGGAACCTTCTCCTATTGCGAAAACTTCAGGTAAAAATGGAAAAGCTCGTAAGAAGGCACCAAAAGACAAGGCTGCCCTTACTGAACCTACTCCTCCTCAGCCTCCAAAGCCTTGTGCTTTGTGTGATGTCATTGGTCATGCCAGTCATACTTGTCCTTAGTTGCCTTGTATCAAGCTCATGGTTAATGTTGCGTTCCTTGAGTGTATGGTCCCTAAAGCCTCTGTTTCTTCCTCGACTACAACCAAGAACCCTAAGACTATTCACACCAACCAACCTTGCTCTTTATGTGATATCCATGGCCATTATTCCCACCATTTTCCCCGCCTCATGCATTACCACTCCTCTTTAGAGGTAGTTTTGGAGTACGAGATTGAACAGAACTAGTCCGCCTCTCCCGTCTTTCTGTAGTATGCTTCAGGCCAGCCTGAGGATTTACTTGCCCCCATTAATATTCCCCCTCCTGATGTCTACATGATGGAGCTGGCAGGAACCATCCTCTACCTATCATCATTCATGAGACCCTCGATGGAAGCTCCTTCTGAATCTTCCCCTTCTGTTTCGCTCGACCTCCCTTTAGTGATCACCCTGGGCTCAACATTGGTAGATATTTTATCTGCTTGTTATTCCGTCATCCCCCATAACGATGCACATGTGAACATTTCTTCTCATGATGATGATTCAGGTAGCATCGCCACACCATGTGGTCTCCCTTCCTCTAGTCACTCCATCTTCTATTGTGATGATGACATCATGAAAGCCTTGTCCACCCCTGACCTCATCTTTCCCGCCCATAAGAAGAATGACACTGTACATGTCTATGGTGACTTTCACAGCCTGATCATAAGCCACCCCCAAGGTATCTCCCACACACCACCTTCCCGTCGGTGTGCGGGTGGTAGACATCCTACCTAGAACACTCCATCTTCTAGTGTTTGTTCGATCTTCAAGTTACCAGCATTTCTCATCATCTTCCCATTTGTTGTCCTGTGGAACCTTTCAGATGGACATCCCGTCCACACCTTATATCGATTATGCCGATTGTGCAAGTCACTACTCTCGAAATCTATCTTTGGCAGATTGGGCCATTTTTACCCCTTTATATTCACTTGTTCTCTCGAACAGTGTATGCATTGGTACTTCCACCAATAATCAGGCAGAATATGATGCAGTGTGAGGTTTATTAGCTGATGCTCTTTCCCATTGCATCCTCCACCTTCATGTTTTCTTATATTCCCTACTTCTTTTCATGCAATTGAATGGTGTCTATCGTGTGCATAATCCTATCCTTTTTAGAAGATATTTATGACTGAGGCTTTTGATGCATGAATTTGAAATCACTACATTCAGTCATGTACCTAGAGAAAAAAATCACTATTTAGATAACATTTCAAACAATAATCTAGATTGGCACTTAGCACACACATTTAACAAAAGACAATAACATAAAACGATCAAAACGATGCATATCCATAATATGTGTCATATAAAATGTTTTAGAGTCCATTAACTCTGATACATATGACATACCCATAGCATGTTACAAAAACTCAAAACTGGGGGTACCACTTGCCCCTACACCTAATCACTATCTGGAGGATCTCGAGCCAATGGCTCTACTCCTGCAGCTCATATATCACGCATACCCTGTCCAGCCATCGCCATGCACCGCATGAGCCCTCGCCACTCTGAGGGTAGACCAATACATGGCTCTATGTACTGGTCATCTAAGTCTTTCCATCCATGCTCCAAAACACTGGTCAATAGCCTCTCACATCTACAACGGATGTCCTCTAGGAGAGCCATTGCATCCTCATTTTGTGGCACTCTCGATCCACTAGGTCTTGCAGCTCTTAATACTGCAGGGCGTGCCATGTACCCGACTAGTTTCACCGGTACTATATCTGCATAAAAAAAGTGAAAGAATCAGGACCATATACAATATTCTGGAACTTTAGAATGCACACAAAATATTAGCAACTTTTCACTTACAATTGGGCCGCCATACTCGACCAGGCAACAATGGCAAGTCCGGGTCCACACGATAACTCATCCCACTATAGGGATAGTCATCTATATAATGGCATATGATCCCAATGAGGAAAGAACTCGGGTCGGAACACCCGTCCGACTGCCCCACCTCCTCCTCTACATAGTATTCACCCCCATCGGCACATCCTAGGCTCCCTCGGGCCCCCATCCTGGAGCTATATGCGTGGTTGAAGTGTCGGTATCTTCTCAAAGAAGAGCGAGCACAAAACTGCACCATATACATAGTTATGGTTCAGTTTCCACTTGCATAGTGACAACTATCGTTTCAAAAACGACAACATCATCTGGGCCCACCCATCGTAGTTCCCACTCAACACACTCTCCATAAGCATCATCTGCCCTCTAGTGATGTGGTGGAGTGCCTAATTTCCCAGGATCCACAGCGTTGCTGCAGCCACAGCATGGGTCTCTAACCTCTCTAGATCCCCAATGGGTATCTGTGTCTCCTTTACATGGAGACCTGGTTGACAATGGCACTCTACAAACTCCATGATGTTCCACCCTCGCGGTAACCCTGGCTGAGTATTCCCTACCATCCCAAGTGGTGGGAGATTAGTTATAAAATATATATCCTTGACTTTCAACTCGATCTGGTGCCCCTGCACTATACAGACCTCATGGTCTGAATCCCAATAACTGAGAATCTGGGCCAATAAGGGCTTTCCAGCTCTCATCAGAGGGTTCTCCACAAAATTCAAAATCCAAACCTGGCCAATTCATTGCGAACACCTTGATCCTCTCAGATCTCCGACCGTAATGTGTCCAGGTCATGCTCTCTCCAGTTGATCCACAATTTTTCCATATCTGCAAAAAACCATCATATTTGTTAGTGTGAAAAAAGGAAAGACTGCATTTGAACACAAAAACCCAGCTCTCAGCCAAAAAAAAGCATAGAAAAACCCCTCTCTGACAGGTCGCACTTCTCAAGAAAATCCTGGTACAGGTCGCACTTTTTTTCCCAAAGCCTACTACCTAGGTTGAAGATATTGCCCCAAAAAGTGCGACCCAGTCATGAAGAGAAAAAAGGGTCTGTTCCTGAGCTCTGGGCACCTAAATTGAACTTTTAATCCACTAAAATGAAAGATTAGGGTTAGGCCTCTTACCTGCAACTGACAAATCTCAATTCCAACTATCAGTTTGTCTTCTACGATCACCACAAGATTTAGGGCCTTCTCTCCTATCTACATTCACCACAACTACACTTGCAAATAAGTGAATTTGGAGGGAAAATTCCTTATTAAAAGAGAAACCGATGTTTTTTCTTCTGCCTCCTATGGCCAAACCGTAGCTCAGTTTGAAAAAATATCTACACTGTTAGAAAGCTCTCACCGAGTTCTCAAATGGGTATCTGTTAGGTTTTTGCGATTTGATACTTCACCACGACACAGTTTTCCAAGAAGGGTCACTTTACCACTCCTCAAAATCAAATTTCTTCACTTGTGACACTTGTACTTGGGGCACCACCTTGCCTCCATACTTGTCCATGCTTGTGTTGATTTTCGTCATGTGTAACCATCTTGTACTCATGTTTTTATGGTCCCCACGAGAACTTTTTTATGTGGTAGCATCATTGAGTCGCCCTTGTTTAGAGCATCCGAGTTGAGTCATCATCGCATTCATGGATTCTATCCCGAGTCCCTTTGTATCCCACTAAATTCCTCCATCATTCATTTCTTGGTCCCTCTCATGTGTCGCACATTATGGCCTTCATTGCCACTGTCCCCTATCCCTTTGATATTGTGTCAGTTGCTGCGAGGTCATCCATGCCCTTTATGTTCTAACAAGGAAAGTTGTTAATTCGCTACTCAGTAACCCCCTTTCCATCATCATCCCTGGTGTCAGTCTATCATTCGATCTACTATTTCCTCTCGTACCTTAGTTGAGGATCCCTTGTTGCCTCACCAATAACAGACCTCCTTCTTTCGACATCAGATCATTCATTCCAGAAGATAGGTCTAGAGAGTGGTGTACCTTGGTTCCAGCTTCCACTCTTGTTCGGTGCCTCATATTAGGCAAAGGGACTCCTCATAGCCCTTTTACTTGATTGTTTCTCAGGTCCTGCTCCTTACATCATGATCAAGATCCGTATACTTGATGGATCAGTGATGTAGCAGATAGGACTAGTGACTCTTGGGTGTGTGTGATATGTTTCAGACCTCATGAGGGGGTGGCCCTTTAGCTAGCCCCCCACATGCCCGGATGACCTCTTCCTTACAGCCTTTGATGCAGCTCCATTTATTTGATGATGTCGGCCTTAGCCGCTTGCAACGCCATTTTGTTTGCATGTATCAGTCATATTTTCAGAGCCCTTTCCTATTTACAGGGGCACTTTCATTATATTTATATCTCATGTACTCAGATATTATTGTATAATTCTTGGCTGTTATCCGAGGCAAAATATGTATGTGGTATTCATTATCATGTTTTTATCTGGCTCATGTTTATGCCAGCATGTACTATATATTTTTTTCCCTTATTTACTGGACGCATTATTCTTTGTACTTTGTCTCGACGGGCATAGGCATGCCTCCCCCACCGCCTATAACACAAGTACTCACTCATAAAAGATACTTGCCGCACCTGTAAGCCTCACGTACTCACGGTTTATTTATCTAGCACTTTGGTCTACCTTATATTTCTATCTCTCTGACTTCCCCTTCGGTGTCTGATGATTGAGTTCTTACAACGTACTTCGGTCATAATATTAGCTCATAACGCTCGCACGTTGGTGGGTAATATGTTAGACAAATTTTTGGTCATCTAACCTGTTACTATTAGATGGACCAAAGTACACCATGTGAGACCAATTTTACCCTAAGTAAAATTGCTTTCACTATGAAAATAACTTAGTAAATCACATTTATTAAGTTCTTTATGGTCTAAATAGGAAACCCCATGAGGAACTATTGAATAAATCCACATTTGTTTGATTTTCCTGAAGGTATAATTAGCTAAAAAATAGTTTAATTAATATTCCTGGTCATATTTAACCCAAAACAGGAAAATTAATTAGATAAATCATTATTTATCTTATCAATTTCTAGGAATAATTATTTAAACCTTATTTAAATAACATTCCTTGTTAAATTTGACTAAATCATTTATAAATAATTGAATAAATCATTATTTATTTAATTATTACTCAAACAAATCTTTAAAATAATAAATAAATCATTTATTTATCTATTATTTACAAATAAATGGATCTGACCAAAGTCAAATTATTTTTTCCTCCAACAAATATAATAAAATATTCCATAAAAGTTGGATCTCGATTTGGTTAATAATATTTTAATTATGCACCAATATCTAGAGAAACTCAATATTTTGTTATAAATAGAAGGGTTTTTCCATTCATTCACTACCATTTCTTGCCTAAAGATCACTCTGCATCGATACTTTTGGTCTAAATTTGATCCACCATCATTGTCATATTTTGCTACCATTTTTCTTGTGAGCTCCCTTTGAGCTCCATTTCTCTCTGGGTTTTCAACACCATCAAGAGAGGGAGATTTTAGATTTGAAGTGTTGAGGACTCACAAGAACCCATCCCATTGAGGGGGACTGGTAACATATTTCTATGTTCCCTCCCCATGTGTCAAAATATATAAAAATTCTTTAAAACAACCTTGTCTTGTCTATTGGATGCATGGAGCAACTCTTGCTTTTATTTACTGCTTAATGTCTTTGAATGCATACATCTAGATTTTGCAGCATTTATCTTGGTCAACTAATTGAAGATCTAAAGATATTGGCAACCATCTTTGATTTTAGGGTTGTTTGTTATGCATGGCTAAAGTGAGCCTTTTTCTTATGATTGTGATTAAGAGTCATACTAACACCACTTGAACGCTACTTTAGTCCTTCAAATTTTGCACATCCTTAGGCCTTATACACCTCCCTTCTACCAATATTGTTGTCCTTCACAAGTAATAGAGTTAGGGCTCTTCTTTGACAGTCACCTAACATCCCTCCAACTGTACTTGGACTATCATCAATCTACCCAACCACAGTCAATTATTTTACTGATCTAGGGCCCATAATATTGTCCTCATCTAGGGCTCTTCAAATATTCCACCTAACAATGGTTTGATTCCTCTCAAAATAATTGTTCTTGTGTATCAAAAATTTGATATTTTTTGTCCAATATATGAAAAAATCTGAACTACTCCTCTTATCGTCCTTCTAACAATATGTAGATGAATTAACTAGTGTCACAAATCAACCACTAACAATCCATTGACTATTTTTTTATAGGTTTATTCAGTTCTCCGTCTAAAACTCTATGTCAACCCATCCTTCATATGGCACATTTCTTCTGCATGCTCAATCTTCTGCTCAGGTTCTACCCTCCTTTGGATCTGCTATCTCCACACATACTGAATCTGCAAACCATCTTCTAGATCTCTGGTCTATATTTCATAAATAAACCTCGCTCTAAGGGTCACAACTGCTCTTCTTCTACGCAAATTTGTCATTGTCTTAAGGGCATACCTTATGACCTAAACATGCTAGGAAATTTGCCTAGCTAGGGAATTATACTTATGTAATTCTAATTGTTATAGAACAAACCCTATCCACCTATAGAGAAAACCATGAATCTTTCCTCCATAAGGGACTCGACGTATCTCATATGGATCCATAGATTCTAGGAATTTATTTGACTAAATCTTGACAGGAACTTTAGATCTCAATGTTGACCCTCGAACTAGGGTTACCTCAGTCAATATTACGCTTGCAACTACTTCTGTTCTAGCTCTAAATTATAGTGCAAGCCCTCCTCCATTTATGTTGATGTTTATCATAGATCTTGTGGCCTACTAACCACCACAAGATGAGATTGTATCAACCCTCTCTTCTATTTCATGTATAAAATATAACCAATGGGATTCAATCTGATCTTGCAATGTACTAAAACAAGATACTGAACCCTTCCTACAATTTTCGGAAACAAAACACGATCACACAATCGCATATAAGTAAGAGAAAGAAATTATCAGTCACACAACACAAGATGAATCTGGGGAAATAAACTGCTCAAAACCCCTCTATCTCTATTGTGTATTAAGTGAAGGAATCATGGAACAATACAATTCGTAATCTCTCATGATATTCTCCACTACTATGCCAATTGTCTCCTACTGATCTATGAACAATCGGTCTAGTACTTAACCAATTGTCAACCTTCCTTCAGTCTTCCTTGGTCACGCAATTCCTAGGGAATTATATCCATATTAATTAGGAAAATCAGCCTTCCTTTATTGGGAAATCCATCATTGCATCCCAACGACTTTATGATTGCACATGGCCCAATTTTGTATAAATAAAACTGATAGTTATGTTTCCTTTAACCTCTGTCTCATTTGGGTCTTCCTCGTAACTGACATGCATGCAACTATTAATAGTGAATTATGAGTTATATGATTCATCACCCATTAATAAATAAATATAATTTAATTTATTGGACCGCCCACTAGCTCATCACTCGGTTAGAACTAGTTAAACTGATTTTAACTCAATTAATTGAGTTAACTAATTCACACCTACACCCCACTAATGCATCAACTGCAACTGGACCACCAAAATATTTGAATCCCTCTACATGCCTCATCTTAGACACTCATGATCTAGACATATGCCGGAACGCAATAAAATATTGAAATAGACATAAATAAAGAGATTCAATAGGAATAACACTTCATTTCAATAATATCAAATGCTAAAAAATTCTTAGAGATAGAATGGAAAAAAACTAGCTCGGGTGATGGTAGCTTATCTCTAAGAAGAGATGTGGCATGTGAATTGTGTTACAATAAGGCTCAAGGACCTTTTTGTTACTCAAAAATAAGAGAAAACCCTAACTCGAGGAGATGTAACACCAAGAGCGTATGGGCCCCGTTGGGGGTAGTCAGGTAGCCAAATTCCGGGGGTCGTAACTTGGTCATATGATCTTTGTTTTCCTCACATGATACCTCACTAGAAAGATCTCTCTGAGGAATACAAATAGTAAAAATTTTGTATGTAACCACCTAATCTTTCATGCCCAAAAAACGTTGTTTGGGGCCTCAAAATAGCTCTAGAAGTTCAAGACCTCAAAAACTAACAAAACTGTAAATTTTTCTAAAATTAAGGAAACTAAAAAACTAAAGGGAGACAATTGCAATGACCCAAGTGGAATAGGCAGGTGGCCACCAATATCCACCTCGATCACCCCAACTCAAATTTCTTGAGCTAAATTAGTCATCATGACTTAGTTAACTGACGCAAGTTATTATGAGATGAAATTACAATTTATTGTCCAATTTATTTAAGGGAAAAGTAAATTAGACGCCTCAAATTCCTCACTCTTGGTACATCAAAATTCCTCATCAGTGTGGGTACATTTTTTTTTCCTTCCTTGTTTCCAATTTCACTATTTCTTGTTGCAAATTTCAATACTCCCTCTCATCAAGAAAGGAATTCAATCTATCCTGAGCTGGTAGCTTTGGAATTCTACATGCAACACTTATCTAGTTCTTTTTGCGCCTACAAATCCTGAAACTAAATAGCCTCGTAGCAACTAAATCAGTATAGTTCATTTGTCATCAAAGTCTTGTGACTGTAGATAGCTACTACCCCTGTCTACTGGACTCTCTACGTTGTTGCTGACATCTGCATCCATGCCCTTTGAATTGTCTTTTCATGCCTGAAAAATGTCGTTTGCGGCCTCAAAACGGCTTTGGAAGTTGAGGGCCTAAAAAGATGACAAAAATAGTAAATTTTTCTATAATTAAGGAAACTAAAAAACTGAAGAGAGACAATGGCGAAGGCCCAAGTGGAATAAGCGGGTGGCCACCTATATCCACCTCAATCACCTGAACAGGAATTTGTTGAGCTAACTTATTCATCATGACTTAGTTAACTGACCCAAGTTGTTATGAGATGAAATTACAATTTATTGTCAAATTTGTTTAAGGGAAAATAAATTAGACGCCTCAAATTTCTCACTCTTGGTACATCAAAATTCCTCATCAGTGTGGGTGCCTTTTTTTTTTCCTTTTTGGATGCCAATTTCACTATTTATTGTTGCAAACTTCAACACTCTCTATCAACAACAAAGGAATTCTATCTATCCTGATCTGGTACCTTTTAAATTCTGCATGTAACACTTCTCTAGTGTTGTTTGCACCTCTAAATCCTGAAACTGGATAGCCTCCCAACAATTGAATCAATATTATGCATCTGTCATCAAAGTATTATGACTGCTACTAGCTACTTCACCTATCTACTAGACTCTCTGCGCTCCTGCTAACATCTACATCTGTGCCCTTTGCATTGTTTCCCACTCTGATATGTGCTCCAGTATTTGAAATTTTTCACTCTGATTTTTGTCTTCCTGAAATATAACTGAATCAATATAACTAATCCTTCCTGCTACTATTGTACTGTGGACTCCTCCTAGCTATGTTCGATCCATGAGACACACCATCTCAGTGGGCCCTCACCAAATTTCTTACCTTGGGATCATGTCTACACATCACCCCACATGTCACCTAGAGGTATGGTTGCATGTGCTCCCTCTGCCCATTTGGCTCAAACTTCCCCCCCTCATGGAGGTCTCTGGTTGATTCCATGCTTCCACTTGGTCTCCTCTCTGCTTCTCTAACTGTGGCTACTCCACAACCTTCTGAGACTACTTCTAAGGCTGCATGTTGAGAGGTAATTTGTACTCCCTCTCAACAGCCAAGTCTCTAACCTCTTATTTTCTCCTCAAATATTTTCATGTATCTGGTACCTTAAGTGCATATAGTTTGTTGACTTGTGCACATTGTAATTTTCCCACCATTACAAAAGTTTCTAAAAAAGAGTTGATTTCAAATCGACGATATCTCCCTCATCTGAGCTCCAAATTGATTTTCTATTTGGGTAGTTTTTCACAAGGAGCCCAAATATATATATATATATATATATATATATATATATATATTTTACACCAAAATATTCATACATTCTCAGGAAACTCGCCACCCAAAAAATTATTGCTCTGATACCATGTAGAAAATCTAACCAATGAGATTCATTCTGATCTTGTAATGAACTAAAACTAGATACTGAATCCTTCCTACAATTTTTGGAAACAAAACACAATCGTGCAATCACATATAAGGAAGATAAATAAATTATCAATCACACAACACAAGATATATCTGGGGAAAGAAACTGCTCAAAAATGCTCTATCTCTTTTTTTTATTACGTCAAGGAATCATGAGACAATACAATGGTTAATCTCTCATGATATTCTCCAACACTTTGCACCCAATTGTCTCTCCCTGATCTAGGCAAACTCGGTCTAGTATTTAGCCAATTCTCAACCTTCCTTTATCCTTCCTTGCTCATGCAATTCCTAGGGAATTAGCACCGTATTAATTGGGAAAATCAGTCTTCCTTGATTGCGCAATCCATCATGGCATCCCAATGACTTTATAATTTCACATGGGAAATTCTGTATAAATACAACTGATATTTATGTTAACGTCTATCTCAACTGGGTATTCCTATGAACTGACATGCATGAAACTCTTAATAATGAATTATCATTTATCTGATTAATCGCTCATTTTGAATTAAATATAATTTAATTCACTCGCCAACCTCTCACTAGCTCATCACATAGTTAGAACTATTTAAACTGATTTTAACTCATTTAATTGAGTTAACTAATTCACACCTGCACCCCATTAATGCATCAACTGCAACTCGACCCCAAAAATATTACATTAATCCCTCTACATGACTCATATTAGACCCTCAAATCAAATTCTTGAGCTATATCAGTCATCATGACTTAGTTAACTCACACAATTTGTTATGAGATGAAATTACAATTTATTGTCCAATTTATTTAAGGTAAAAATAAATTAGACACCCCACTTTCCTTAGTCTTGGTGCATGAAAATTCCTCACCACTGTGGGTGCATTTTTTTTTTTTTCCTTTATGGTTTCCAATTTCAATGTCTCTTGTTGCAAATTTTAACATTTCAGAATTTGATGCGTCCTTCACACAAATACACCATTGAAATCACATGCTCAGATTCTCATGAGAAACCTATCTTAAGCTCAATTTTCCATAAGAGAACCAACAATATTCCATCCTACTTCCTAGCTTGAACTGACCATTAAGGTATGCAACATTCTTGTGAACCCTCACATGATGATATTGCTCTTGAAGGATGATCATGGCCTCCCTTTAGCAACCCTCACTCGGCCCTCTTACTCGACCTAATTTATGACTACATCTCCCATTGCCCCCTTTATCAAAAGAACTCCTTTTCACTTGATGTTCTTTCATCCTAAGGCCTCCTTAAATATTTTTTCCTATACCTCTTAGGAACCCTCTAGAACTTACGAGTTTCATCCACTTATACCTTAGGAAATATTAATTTTCCTTTTTAATTTTCTCTTAGATTTTAAACCCCATATTCGGTCCAAAATCCATTTTCTTGGCTTCTTTTCCCACAAATCCTTTCATGACCAAAATCTCACAAATCCATCTCACTAGGCTTATGGAGTGCCTCCCAAGCTACACAATTAAACCAGATAGTCTAGTTGTAGTAACTGTAACTTGGTCAAGCTCTTGTAGTCAAGCGAGGGGTTGGTTAGGTTCCCAAGTTAGAAATTAAGTGTAGTTGTGAGGCCATGATATCTAGGGAGGTTTAGAGCATGCACATTAGGAATGAAAAGGCATGCTAACACATGTCTGACAAAGTAAATTAATGCAGAAGAGTGTTAGGGATTGTTAGGTCATATTAAGGGATAACTGGGTCAAAATGCATGGAAAGGAATGAATAAGAGTTTGTGCTAGGGAGTGTCATCGAATTCAAGTGTGCTAAGGACAAATTGTGTTAGGAGAATTTCAGAATATGATTTACAGGAGGAAAGCCTATGAATGTTATATGGGGATTGACATACCAATTTAAGACAAAGGGATATCACTTTGTATTAGGGATAGCATTGTTTTGGCTTTAGATATTCTTTTATGTGAGATGTGGCACACTTTGGCTACATGCTTATGTTTTAAAATATTCTAGATAATTTCATATTGTACATTTTTGTGTATACGTTTTGGGGTACTCGACCTGTGTCAACTTATATCTTGTGTGACTTCTGTATCTTGTGGTTCTTGAAAAATCTCATTTAATGTTTTTTTGTTTATATGAACTCAACATACATGTGAAACACTTCCAGTCTAAGCTATGTTTCTTAGTTGTTTTATGGCCATGGCTAGACCTTGTGAGCCTTATCTTGGTAACTGGCTAAGTGGGACAAGTTGAGCTTGGACATGAGTGGCATAAGATGAGTTATAGGAAGTTATTAGGTGAACAAGGCACAATCTACTTATAGTAGGTGAAATTGGTCAAGTTGTTACGGTTGAAGAAAGCCAATATTGTCACATGAATTGCAGTAGCCAAGGAATTGATTGGGTTCCCAAGTCATGAAAAAATGTAAAGGCTAGTTGTGAGGACATGAATAGCAAGGCGTACTAGGTAATTATAAGATGTCTCAGATAGTTCGAAGGCATGTCAAACATGATAAGATGTGCAAAGTGATAAGGCATGCCAAGATGTGCAAGGGTGTGTCAATGTGTGCCAAGGACTATCAATGAAACAAAAGGGAGAAACATGTTAAACTACAATGAAATGAACACATAAGATGTTTAATAAGTCATCAATTTACCTTTTCCAAGAGGAGCATGCTAGGCGCATCAACACTAGGCACCCATAGGTGCCAAGGGAAAAGTCTTAGTGCATTATAACTGCTAAGTCTTCCTTTGTTGCTTCTTATCTCCTTTTCAACAGTTCATCTCAAATAAGTTTAATATTAAACCATGCAAAATAATACCAAGGCACGTCAATGTATTCCATACATGCTAAGAATTTACGAGCGCCAACACATGCCAAGTGCCAATATGTGTCACATAGTGTTATGCATGCTATGAAGTGGAAGGGCATGTTAAAGAGTTATAAGGTGTGCTAGAGAGTGCTAATGCATGTTGAGGAGTGTTAAGGATTAATACGACAAAATATTAAGGGATTACTGGGTAAAAATTCATGGAAGTTAATGAATATGAGGAACATGTGCCAGGGACTAGTGTTAATGAGTGCTAGTTGTCCTGCCAAGGAGGGAGTGACAAGGTATGCTAAGGATTTGGTAAGGAATGATAGGGAATATTAAGGCATATCAAGAGGTATCAAAGTGTGCTCGGGATTTCTAGGGTCTGCTAACTATATGTGCCAAATAGTGCCAAGAGATACCATTGCATTCCAGGTGCTAAGGATGTGCAAGGTGCCAGGGTATGTCAATAAGTGTCAAGAAGTTTCAAGGAAACAAAATGAAGAACCAATAAGAATGTTAATAAGTCGAAACTTTATCTTTTTCAAAAGGGGCATGATATCCACACTAATAATAGGTCCCAATACATGCCAAGTTGCATTGTGTGCCAAGTGCTAATGTATGTCAATGCATTCAACGAAGGTGTTCCAGGGCATGCTAGGGACTACATGCATGCCAACACATGCTAGGAGAGTTCTATGTTTTGCTAGCCCATGCCACTGTGTTCTTGGGCATCAGTGTCATGAAAATATGGTCTAGGTACAAAGAGTTTCCAAGACATGCGAGGTTCTAATAAATGTTAGTGTATGCCAAAGCATTAGTTTAAGGAGTGCATATATTGTTCGGGAGTGTTAGGTCTTTCTCATTAATAGAATTGGTAGCTCTTGATTATGTATTAAATAATATATTTCCTACACACACTAGTGGGACTTTATCTAAAGGGAATTTTCTAGCTAATAAAAATAATAGATATGAATCATGTGTTGACTCATAGGAAAACTCTATTTGAATAGTCATTACTTGAGGGAAATAATGATACACACTGATTACTTCTTAAAATATTGACTAACTATAACCACTATGGCCTTGGACATATTATAAAAAATACTCCACAATAATGGTATTAAATTGTTATATTTTGACAAAAAATATATTAATAAGTACATAACATCGTCAGAAACTCATTGGAATGATCAATGATGACGACCATTTTTTTACTGTCACCAAAAGTAACAAAAAGAGCATCAGTGAGGGTCATTAAAATTTCATCACTAAAAGTTTCACCAAAGAGAGAATTAGTTATAAACCTTTAACGACCCTCACCAAAATTGTCATTGAAAATGGCTTTGGTGACGGATCTTAAAGGACCATCACTATATACACTTACAACGATGGTTTTTTAAGGACCGTCACCATATGTGACATTGGTGATGGACCTTAATGGTATTTCACAAGCATGACCCTCACCAATGTCCTTTTTTCTTGTAGTGTCACCTTTAGCATGTTGACCAGGTATTTCAATTGCTCCAAGATAATAACCTATTTATCAAATTATCAAAATGTTCCTTTGGCATGGAATAATTAGAGTATTCGGGACACATTGTGGGTGGTGAAGGAGTGAGGGTTGATCCGAAAAATATTCCAGAAATGCAATACTCGCCCCATCAAAAAACCTTGAAGAGGTTGATGGGATTCTTGGGTATCACAGACTACTATCACATTTTTGTTTGCAATTATGGAAGCGTTTACCGACCCCCAACTAATATTCTCAATAAAAAATCATTTCTTTGGACTTGCAACACTTAGCAGGCCTTTTCGCATCTCAAACATACAACGTTCTCTAGTCCAGTATTGGACCTATGAGACTACAAAACCTTTTTTTGACTCAATGTGATGCTTCAGGTACAGGCATTGGTGGGGTATTAATGTAGGAAGGTAGACAATTTTCTTTCACATGTTAAAAAATCAGTGGCAAGCATTTGAGTCAATTACATATGAGAAAGAAATGATGGTCATCTTACATGCAATAGAAAATTGGTGACAATACTTATTGGGGCATCACTTCCAAATCCACAGAGACCATCCTAGCCTAAAATATTTCCTCGAGAAGCATCGATCATCAGCTCCTATAAAATTGTGTCGCATGATCGCTCATCTCAAAGATAATCTACATTAAGCTCGTAATCGAATAAAGCAATATGTCGACCAACATCATTACAAGTAGTCATTTTAGGTAGGTAACCAGGTGTTCCTGTGACGCCAACCTTATAATAAGTCCTCTCTCAAGAAAATGGTTGCTAGAAACTAGCACCAAAAATCTATGGGACTTATCAGGTACTTCAATGTATAGGAGTAGTCCCTTACAAACTAGTCGTGCCAACTACTTCAAAAATACAACAATTATTCCATGTATCTTGCCTCAAGAAAGTTGTGGGGAATAATTGTCACGTTAAAACAAGTGTACCAAAATTGGATTAGGAAGGCTCACTTTGGCTCTGGCCTGAACAAGTCCTCGATACTTGAAAAATACATCTTTTTGGTCGCATAATCAAGGAAATCTTCATCATGAGGAAAGACACCTCTCTAGAATATGTGACATGGGAACCAATGAATATTCATTAATATGTTCCGTAGTTGTAGCCTTAAGGACAAGGCTTCTTTTGATAGGGGAGGGCTTATTTTGTATTATGCAAGGGGCCACTAGTATTTAGGGTTTTGGATGTCATAAAGATATAAAGAGTTGTATATAGAAAGGGAAGAGTCATTAAGTATTATTGTATTGAGATCTACTCTGTTGGAGGTTGCCCCCTCAAAGAGGAAAGGAAACATTGTATTTTTCTTTTGAATAATGAAATATCTTTACATATTTTCGCAATTCACGTGATGGTTTTGTATTTCGGGCTATATTGTTTTTCATTTTCAACATTCTGGTTTTTTACAGGTCAAGTGCATAACATTTTCCTCTTCTACTACTTTTATCTTCTTCTCCTCCTGAGAATGATTCTCATGATCTATCTCATATAAAATGCTTAACACCAAAATTCCCTTTTTCATTTAATAATGTATATTTTATAAGCGTATCTTATTTTATATTTATATTCTATGCATGAATACAAAATAATGAGTTGTCCCTTGGACTTCTAAGCCTGTCCACAATCTTCCTCTTCATTTTCAAATCTGAAAATTAGAATTTTGCAATATAAAATAGAGATGGAATAATCACTACAAGGAAAAAACCCTCTAGTAGATGTTTTTGAGGAACCACTTATAAAAGTAGCCCAGATATATGTTTGTAGCAGAGGTCTCTAGACCAAATTGGCGGGTGGAGGTTTTTACAGATGTTTTTTTTGTGGTGCATTTCTCATCATAAAATGCACTTGTGTATTTTACACAAAAAACACCTGTGTGTACTAAAAATGGCACACCGAGACACAGTGCTCTCCATACAAACCCGCCCAGTGCATCTAAGTACTCTAGTGCAACGATGCTCTACATATAAATAGGCCCAGTGCGTCTCCGTAATCTAGTTCATCGTAAGAGCGTGCGGTGCATTATTAATAATAATATTGCCTTGTGTGTCTCAAAATCCCGCACACCGAAAAAAGGGTTAAATAATAAAAAAATTACCGGCCTTAAAAAAGTCATTTTTACTTCTTTAGTGCTATAGACCTCTGAAGCACTGGTGTTATTTTGTCTTGTGGGAGGCACCATGCCATCGGTGCTCCCATTTCATGCATTTTTGTCGTCCATTGCCCAATGTGTGGAGATCAAATTTTCGAAAACCGTTGGAAAATTTAGTTTTTCAATTTGTCAGCAAATATGTCTCCTAGATGCAGAAATGTATAGGTAATAACTATTTCTCAACAACCAAATGCTTTAACAGATTAAATTTTAAAATTAACTTAAAATTAACCATTTAAAAAAAAAAATATGCACGGTGCGTTAGAGTCATTCGCCTGACACCATTAACGATTCTACCTGTAAATTTACAGGGCGCACTGCGAACGGTGTTCAAAGAAATTGCATCAGGTTCCGGTGTGGCACCAAAAAAATGTGCACTGTAATGAATTTAAAAAATAAAAAACGGTGCAGTCTTTTAAAGGATAATACCATTGACTATGTAATAGTGTCGAGAGGGGGATGTGTTGAACAAGATAACCACCTCGAGGTAAATAGTTAGGTCAACGGACTGCCCACTTCACAACATTACATAGTCAACGATGTGGTTGTTTATTGGACCGCACCATTGACCATGTACTATTGTTGGGTGATGCATTGACCAAACGCTTGACAAAATAACATAGTAAACTATGCGGTTATTTACAGGACTACATCGTTGACCATGTACTGTTGCTGGTCGATGTATTGACAAAATTATGCGCCTCGGGGTGGATAGTTTCATCAACACACCACAAATAAATATTCCCCTCTTCGGTGCTGCATGAAAATTTTCCATGCGCACCGAGCATGGTGCATGATATAAAAGTACGCATTGGCACTGGTGCATGACTATATTTTTGGGTGCAACGACTGTTTTTTTTTCAAAAAAAATAAAATATGTATTTAAATACATTTCTCATTTAATAAAAAAATGTATTTAATATGTGAATCATTCAGCAGCGTCAATGGAGAGAACAAAGGGAACAAAAAGAACATATGGAGGATTGTTATAACATGATTCAACTGTGGGAGGCACGAGAGAGGGAGATAATTTTGTATCCTCTCTGTATTACTACAACCACCCAGTTGCTCGTAAGGGAGGTAGGCCTCCTCAAGTTATACGAGGAGTCTACATCCCTGAAGGGCCATAGTGGGTTATTGAGACAACTGATCTACTGGTGGGATGCCCATCGATAGGCTTTCTGGGTGCATCTCGACGAGTGTTTCGAGCCAACCAAGGATGATATATATATTATTACTAACCTATCTAGGAGAGGGTAGGACTTGGCGTAGTTCGTAGATTTCCCCGTTGGCTATGCAACAAGGAATCAGTTGGCATACTCCCAGATATACATTAGGGATGATATGGTTTCTCCTACATATTTTGAGGTGACTGATGGTAAGTTACGTATTGCTTCGTTTGATGCAGAGGAGGTGAGGTGCCTCTCACTACTGGTGACGACCATTTCACACTATACCAGTGATAGGTAATGCATTATTTTCCCACTTTTATTTTATGTCGATTCTTTATTCGAGGCGCCATGACTTGTGAGATGGTCTGTGATTTTTTTGCGGTAGTTTTGTACAGCATTAGTCATTCCCACACACGTGGGAGGTTTACCTTCCCTTTTTCTTCAAAGTTATTTATTTTTTATTTTTTGAGAGGTTTCCGAAGATGATGCCTACTTTTGTTCGGCAACCTCGTATGCTGATGTTGTATGTACGGATGAAGATGTGGGGCTAGATGATGCACAAGAGGGGTTCATCTAACTTTCCCACTGGGATATCTACTAATGCACTTGAGTTGCTAGCCAGTGCTAATCATCACTCGTTTTTTGTGGTGCCATGTTCATACGTCGGTTTGGATTGACGAAGGTGTGCCAAAATCCTCTTCAAACGAGATGAGCCAACAGATGTGAGAGGTAATATTAGTGTTTTATTTAAATTAATATAGTTTCATTTTATTATCTTAATTAATTAATTACAACTATCAAATTTATTCTAACAAGTTCTTTAACTTTTTTTATTAAATTGTTTAATGAAATTGTCTACTTATTGTTATGTACTATATTTTATGGATATTGGGACATTCGTTGGGGACATGATTCCACCACCACAAAATGATATAGGTGTATATGTTGACGAGGAGATGATAAAGGTAGAGGATAAGGGTAACAAACCTCATCCTTTGGTGCAGATACCCACGGGGGTGGGGCGTAGCCCGGACACCCGATACAGGATGGAGATGGGCAACCGACTATGTCGACTCCTAGTTGATAAGGGAGTCCTCCCTGCTACGATCAGAGAGATTCAAGTTGATCATAAGCTCACATAGCTCTGGAGAGACATCCCCACAATATGATGACCCTCATGTGCCATGTCGTTCAAGCTTACAGAGTACTTCCATGGGATAGGAGGGATAGGCATCATGGACTAGATGCACGACAGAGAAACTCATTTAGTGATCATAATCATGAGGGGAGTAATCATCATTCTATCACTCCACCTCCTCCTCCTTCACCTCGCGCTGGAGATCATGAGAAGCCAACAATCTAGTGATGATGAGAAGGGATATTTTGATTAGTTTGCACCATCTCAGAAGAGACCTAGTCCTGAGTAGGCATGACCATTGACTGAGCAGGAACCCAATCCTGAACGGGAAGGTCCATTTGGGCAGGCAATTCCATCTGAGTAGGACACACCATCCACTGAGAAGGCTACACCATCGACGACTCATTAGTACATAATTCTTGAGCAGACTGCACCATCGAATAATCAACAGGCACCTCTGGAGTAGGCACGTCATCTATCTGAGCATGAGGTTGCACCATCGACTGAGTAGGCCTCAACTAGTACTAGTATTAGTGTAGTACCACTAGATATTTGACATTTATATGTAGTTGTGTTATAGTTGTATATTTTTGACATTATATATATATGGTACAGTTATTTTATATTCATGTTGATTTAATTAATTTACATGTTGGTGTTCATCATGACGTGTATATTGTTAGCTCATGTTAGATTTGTTCATTTAATGTGCTTGTAGATAGATGCGCATGTGATAGCAGTTATTTTACATGAGAAGTATATTTGATGTTTGTGTTGTGATGATGGTATACAATGATTGTGTATTTTAGAATATGATGTTTGTAAAATGGTTATCATGATTGTGATGATTATTTTTAATATTAAATCATGATATGTATTAAATATTATGTTGTGATTGTAATTGTAATTTTAAGTTTAATTGTATGTAAAATTGTAAAATTGTAGTTGTATTTGTATTTGTAATTTTAATTGTAATTGTATGTAAAATATTTGTAAAATTGTAATTGTAATTGTACGTAATTGTATTGTGAAATTGTAAAATTCTAATTGTAATTTTATGTATTGTCATGATTCAATTTTATTAAAATCGTAAATTTTGTAAATTTGTAAAATTCTAAAAATGTAATTGTAATTGTATGCATCGTGATTGTAATTTTAATTGTATGTAAAATGTAAAATTGTAATTGTAAATGCAATTTTAATTGTAATTGTATCTAAAATTGTAAAATTATGATTCTAATTGTACATACTTGTATTGTGAAATTGTAAAATTGTAATTGTATTTGTATGTATTTTCATGATTCAATTTTATTATAATTGTAAAATTTGTAAATTTGTAAATTTGTAAAATTCTAAAAATGTAATTGTAATTGTACGCATCATAATTGTAATTGTAATTCTAATTCTAATTGTGATTCTAATTCTACTTTTAATTGTACTTGTATGTAAAATATTTGTAAAATTGTAATTGTAATTGTAATTTTTAATTTTAATTTCAATTGTAATTGTATGTAAAATATTTGTAAAATTGTAATTGTAATTGTAATGGTATTGTGAAATTGTAATATTGTAACTGTAGTTGTATGTATTGTCATCATTCAATTTGATTAAAATTTGTAAATTTGTAAATTTGTAAATTAATTGTAAATTTCGAACCATAACTACCGTAAGTAAAATGTATACAGTAAATATTGTTAAATTACCATAATTGCAAAATTTTAAATTTGTAAATTTGTATGGATATATATAACTGTAAAATAATAAATCTAGAATAATATGAATTTTTGTAACATAATAAAATTTAGAAAATAATGCAAATAAATTCATGTTTAGAATTATCATTATTTTATTATGATCTTACATACTAAAAATAAAAGTATACGTTTTGAAGATAACATTCACACACATTTAAAGCAACCAAGTAGTATTATTTTAGGAATTGACATAAAAGAAAAAAAAAAATTGATATAGTGCATCATTGTTTTCAAGATCAAGGCAATTGAAAATTATAAAGTGAAATGATTTTAACATTAACACAATGCAAACCAATTAATTCAAAATACATATTATAATGTTTCGAAAAAAAGAGTCTTAGTTATAAGGTTAAGGCCTCTTTATAAAAACCCATATTAAAAATTATAAATGATTAAATAACACATGTACCATATCACTCTCTGTTCTCATGATCACCCTCATTATCTTCTAACTCACTTGGAATGATAACACTATAATTCTTAGAAATATGTTTTGATATAGGGTCATGTCTCAATACGAACCACCAATCCCTATCCAAGACATCTGTGTAAACAAACACCTAGTTAAATGTTTAGGGAAAACATAGGGCTCCTTTGCTTCACCCCAAATCTTTCTAGAGTTGATACATATCAGCCTACTATTGTGATCTTCCTTTACATTATTCCGATCAAAGGTGTCCCATCACTTTCACCTAAAAATAACACATTGGAAAGAAAATAAATACACTTCAATGATATATTGTATCTTTCCGACGTAACCTAACAACCATAATAGTAGGCTTTGATCACAGTGGCTAGCTTGAATATATTGATCAAACTATATTTCCACTCCACATTCTTATTTCATGTCTCCATAATCGACATTTTCTATGCGAAAATGGTGTCCATATGCCCACATATATGGGAACAAATTCACTTATAAAAAAATTTAAAAATCATAGTGTCATGTGTCTTATAATAACCCAACTATTAAAATATGAAATGTAGATGTTACATTTCAAAGGTGCATTATTAGTTTTAAAATTTACATAAATAGATTACTACCGAGTGGGTGCACCCAATCCCTATGTTAAGTGCATCCTCTTTAGCACGCGAGTAACAACCAGTTGCACCGTATTTCTCTCTAACTTGGTGAGCAACTGAACTATTGGGGCATATAATTGGCATATTTTCTTTTAAATGATCGAGATAAGGCACACTTCAACTATTCATCTATTTGAATTCTTTCCTATCACTTTCCCATTTCATCCTCTTTTTTTCATACAATGCGACCCACAGTAGTGTCACTTTGGAATGGTAAAGAACGAATTTATTGATTGCTTCAATTTATGCATTTATTGATGAAATCAAACTGACATATAGTACATATGAGATCAAAATATACATTATATAGAAGTTCAACATGAATATTTACTTTGTGTAAATTTGAAAAATTATAAGTCGCTTACTCTTTATTAAACACTTTTTTCCATTCATTTGGAGAAGCTCCCCTCCCCTTTTTTCTTCATACATTTCATCATCCCAAATCACCACACCTAGTCTATTGCTGATCTAATTGATGTACTCAATAGCATAACAAAAAGACTCATATGATATGTACCCCTCTGCCAAAGACCCCTTGGGTTTTCCCCTTTTTCTAACAAAACCTTTCAATTTATTCATGTACCTCTCTAAGAAGAACATTGAATGACAAGAAACCACCCAAACTAAGTCAACCTCATCTACTAGGTGGATTAGAAGATGAACCTTCAAGTCCATGAAACTTATTGGTAGTTCCTTATAAAACATACAAACAATCTCAACTATCTCTTGACAGCACCGTGGAATGATAGCCACATGAATCTCTTTTGACATGATCCAACATACAAATGCAGATAATTTTGATATGGCACATCCTAGGTCTTGGGGGAAATCATGTTTCACACACCCATGCACAAACAAAGGATAATGACACTGCAAAGTTATAAACACATACAATAATATAAAAAATTAGTTATGCTTTATGATCCCTTCAAGGGATAAAATTTATTTATATAACAAATGATAAAATCATGCTTTTGACATTATATATAATCTTAGAATATTCAATTGGTCATGTGATTTCAATCCTGACAAATGGTCATCCACATTGAAGCAGCATTATAGTGAAGACCCATATGAAGATGGCACCCTCACACCCATTATAACTTCATTTGGCAAAGAAAGATCATTTTTTTTTTTAAATCCATGGGACATCACCCTCTTTGAAATGCCAATTAGAGGGACCATATGCCTCTGATCATGTACCTTCTAATTGTCCTGCCCAATGTTTATTTTTATTTTTTGAAGTAATAAGATCTTTCCTAGCAGCCAACATGTCACCTTTTTTCGATGATATGTACCTCCATAAAGAAGATGAAACACTTTTAAATATTTTCATGGGATCTAATAAGTGGGTAATATTAAGATGCTCCCAATATGGGAGGTTATAAAAGATATATTTCCTTTTCATCCCAATGGGAAATTTCTCAACATAGGTGTCGATGAATTTTGGATCATCGAACATAGGCTCCCCATTTGAATAAAAAATTTCTATGAAATACTTCTCCTTATATCTCTCATATGCTCTAAGCCATTCATCTAGTGTCATTATTGCAAGCCTTTGGTTTCTCTCTCGTTTACCATTGAAAGTGGATGTTGCTCTTCTGTAAGGGTGTTATTCTTGGAGGAATACCCTGGAGCAGTCATACACTTGCTTTGGTAGGTCATTGGACCATCTAGCTTTCAGAGAAGGTCCACAAAATTTACATTCATAATACCCTTTTCTTACAATACCTGCAAAATTATTGTATACAATATGCATGTCACATTAAATAATATCATGAAGATCATAACAATTACAACGAATTAAATAGATAATCTACAAAAAAATATTGTTACGTATATAAACAAATCAATAAACATATAATTTACCAAAGCAAACTCCTAAGCCTGGATAATCATGTTTCATCTAATCACATATGCCATACAACATAAAACTCCTCTCCGTTGTGATGGGTCTTGATACATCGTATACATTTATCCCATCCCATAATTCCTTTGATTAATCTACAAGTGATTGTAAGTAGACATCCATATTATTCATTTGTCTTCTACCAGGGACTATGAGAGCCAACATAAGATTTTCATTATTCACGAAAAACCATTAGTGTATATTTTTATTGATCACTACTATAGGCCAAACCAAAAGGTTGGTGTTCTAGATAGAATATGGGTTAACGCAATCCATGGCTATGCTGAGTCATAGACCTCATACTTCATCCTTGAATTTTTTGGGCCATGTATCCTCTATATGCATCATGGTTATTGAATCTGTTGGGATTCCCATAACTCCCAACTCACTTATGTGTGAGGCATGCCATCCCTACAACCTAGTTAATACTTTGCAATGAAAGAGCCTTTGAATCCTTGCGATTATAGGCATGTGCCTTAATATATAGAAAGGAGGACCACGTCATTTACACTATTTTTTTATTTATCACAATTTTCATTCCCACATTTTAGACATATATCTTTGTCTGCATATTCTCCT
Source organism: Pinus albicaulis (assembly GCA_034641835.2). Taxonomy (NCBI): domain Eukaryota; kingdom Viridiplantae; phylum Streptophyta; class Pinopsida; order Pinales; family Pinaceae; genus Pinus; species Pinus albicaulis. Next base: position 864,304,346 of record CM076577.1, on the reverse strand, counting down.
CTATATAGAATACAATCATTTGGACATGGACGATATGATATTTACTCAACACCCAACATTTTCAACAATTTCTTTGCCTCTTTGCAGCTATCGGGCAAGACATTATCACTCGAAAGAACCTTAACTTTGAGTAACTTGCAGTTTTTCATGGACAATATTAAATTTACACTAATGATAATAATTATTAAAGCTCATAAAACTGACCATTTGTAATGCTAATTGTGTGATTATATTTCTCAAAATATAAGGCATTACTTGATGTTCAATTACCTATAATTTCTGAGAAACATGCATTCAACAAGCAAAAATTTAATTTCTATTTATAAAGTAACATCGTTATCCACAACTGGGTAGACTTTGACTGACCATCGGGTCCAAAGAGAGGGGTGGTGGAAGAAAATGTACGGCCTTCAAACAATGTATCAACGATAGGAGAATCATCCCCTAGCTTATCATCATTTTGGAATGCATCTAACAACATTGCCTCCATGGAAATTGTATCCCTTAAGTAGTCATCCATACCAACCAATATTTGATTGCCTCCACTGCCAACTTGTGAAGAACTACTGTTACTATAGTCATTCCTAATTGATGAATCTGGACATAGTGGGAATTGAAAAGGTGGTTGATTCAACCATTCTTGATATTGTTCCTCTCTAATTTTTTTCTCTTAATTAAGTATTCTCTCAATTTTATATTTTCATGCGGTGTAATGGAAGATGGTAGGTAGGTCTCTCATCATAACTAAAATCCTAATAATTTCAAAAAAACAAAATTGAGCATGATTAGTACAAAATCGATGATATCAATTAGTAAGCATGTTGGAAATGCATGATTAATTGGTTTGACGGTGAAATAATTACATTAATATACTAAAAAATTATTATTACCATCATTGTCCCAGGATTTTGGCTAGAAGATGCAATGTTACAATTGGCAGGGTGAAGCAGCTGTCCATTTTCATCTACCAAATATTCCTTGCCGTGTGTTTCTCGTGATAAGAGCTTCTGACATTTTGGAGCTACTTTAATATTTTGTGCATTTGAGCTTGATCATGAATCTGGATGAACCTGCAAATTTGTATACATTAATTTTATTCAATTGATTGACATGAATAAAATAAATAAATTCAATTAGAAAATGAAAATATCAATAAAATATTAATTGATTACCTTTGGAGATGGATAGGGAGAACTCTGCGATGGAATTTCAGAAATATTATGTAACGAGCTAGATTTTGAGGAATTTTCCATTTCATATAATTATGAGATTTTCTCCTTGCATTTGAGAAAAATCAACAATAAATGTTGGTGTAAAATATAACTAAAAGTAATTTCAGTGCCTTAAAAATGGACTTATTGTTATTGATGCTAATGTACTATTAATTGCACCTGTGTGTTTTAGTTACTATGCACTAGTGCAGTTTTATTAACTGATGCATTAGTGTTGTTCGTTAACAAACACACTAAAAATATGGAAATAAAAAAAGCGCAACTTTATTCTTTTGAAGTAAAAAAAAAAAGTGGTAAATTGAAAAATGGGTGGAAAATTATTTTTGGAAATCTAATTTCATAAACAAAGTTCTTTAAATAGTTAAATCTATTCATTATTTCATTATTTTTGCAAAAAACAATTCAAGGGGGGATTTGCATGAGAGAAATACGTGGAGAAATAGATCTTGAGAGGATTGTGGATTAGCAAAATAATTTCGAACAACAACACTATTCAGAGAATCTGAATTTGAAACATATGGTAATTCGCACAAAAATCTTGTAGTATAGTAAAATTGTTAAATTTTACTGTAATAGTTCTTTTTTTACAGTTTCTATTGGATTTAATACATGCATAGTAAAAATTTTAAATTTTACTATGCATTTTCATAAAAGAATAAATAATAAATAATAAAAATTAAAAATTAAAAAAAGAAGAAGAAAAAGACAAAAAAAAAGAAAGAAAAATATGTTCTTACATTAAACCCTTGCTTCTTGTTTATTTGACTTCACAATTAGGACTTTTCATTTTATATTTGTAGGGTTTTTATTACTATATATATGGGCGTATGCCATCTAACCCACGGGACCACTTGTAGAGTCAGATCCCAATCCATGTCGGCCCTTGCACAGTTTTTTAAAAGAGATATATTTTTTTAATCGATGTGCACTGTTTAAAATAGCGCACTGGCGTGCTATTGTAGTATAGTGCATCGACCACGTACTGTCAAAAATCACTATTAGATAAATTTTTATTTTTATTTTTAATTTATGTTTTTGTTAATTGTTAAACAGGTTAACATATAATGCACCGAGTCTCCTTGTTAACAAAGATCATCGTACAATGTTTCTATTGTATTGTCCGTGCATTGATAAGAACCTACCGTGCTGCATTCGATGCATACTTTGGGAAAGGTACATCATTTTCTTTATTTTATTTTTTTACCTGAAAAGTATGTGTTTTATTTATAAAATATATTAATGAATGGTATGGTACAGGTTTCATATTCATAAAGAAATGGCTGAAAAGATTTCAAGTAACAAAAATACTGATAGCACATCGAGAAAAGAAAAAAAGGCAAGTTCTTTGTAAATTCTTTACAAAAGTTATTATTTTTTAAATATATGTAAGCTTAACTAATATATATTATTTACTATATATCATGCAGAGCCACAAAATGACGAAGCTCAATAACATTATTTATGATCTAGGACTAGAAGAGCGTAAAATCTTGATGGAAAAATTGTAGAAGGATGAATGAGGTTAATGGAAAAATACTATCGATCCAATATGAATTTCTTTCTTGAATTTTTAATAATAGTATGCTTAAAAATATTAAATAAAATGTTTCAAACAATCTATTAATTCACCTATGTTTAATGTTCTATAGGGACGAACAACGAAGAAAAGGAATGCTATTCTAAAAAAAGAAACAAAATATAACATGCAAATGAAAATGAATTACTCCTTAGCTCATCTGGAGTGGTGTTGGAGGTTAACGAAAGGGGGAAAATTTTTAGAAAACCATCAGGGATATAGTGGAGCGAATGTATATACGTTCTTTCCACTTACATTACAAAAATAAATTCAATGGTTCCAAGAACAAAATTTTATTTAAACTACATGATGAGTTTCCAGAGAATTGGTCAATGAGACATGTCAAACTTTTAATAGAAAAAACATAAAACAAAAAAGAAGAAGGAATGAAAAAGTAATATTCCTTTAATTTTTTTTCTAGAATTATATGTACATATTACGAGAAAGAAATCATCTATAAATATCACCTTTGTTATATTTACTGTTCATATTTGAATATAAAAATTAAATAGTTTATTTTCATGTTATATTTTCGGGAATATTATGAAAATATCAAAGGATGAATGAGCTGATATCATAAATATGCGAGTAGGAATGTCAAAAAAGGTCTACAAGGAGATTTTTAAAGAAACAGACATAATTTCATCGCACGAGGAGCCATCTCAACAATAAAGTGCTTCAAATGTAATACATAATCATTGAATTTTTCGATTAGGTATAGTAAATAAACAATTTAGCATTAGATATTAATTTTCAAGTATTTTATTGCATAAAAGAAAAGAAAATGAAATCCATTCAGTACAAAAAAGTGGACGAAAAGGAAGAAAAGGGTTGATATCTATGTTTGTGAGTAATTGTTACTTCCTTATAACAACTTAACTAGATTTCATTTTTGTATATTTTAAGTTGTTTTGCAACAATCATCGTTGAATGTCTTTAAACAGGTGCTAACATACAAAGAAGAACCATGAGAAGAATTGATTGACATTGGGTTAAATATGGGTTGTCAGTATATGTTGGCATATCAAAAATTAAGTGTGGAATTTGTAAGCTTCTATCTTGTTTTTCTTATCTCCATCTATAATTAATAGAACAAAAAAAAGCTTTATAATAAACATATGATTTGTTATGGGGTATAAAACTTGTAGGAAACAAAGTATGGAACTCCGCCAACAAATGAATTGTTGAAAGATGACATGAAATTTGGTTTTGAAAGAATGTGTAAAGTTCATGAGCCAATTATTTCTATGATACATTTCTTTTCGATTTACATTAATGTATATTATTTAATATTTCAATTTTCATTATTCTCACCAATGTATATACACTCATTACACTTCATTGTTATGTTTGTAGATGAAACCTGAAGAAGAAGTAAACAACCAACATAATGAACAAAACATTCCTCCAAATAACCCAAGTCATGGAAGTAGCTCGAGCAGTGACAACAATTCCCATGAACAATGATGATCAATATATTTGGATATCAAAGTAAGGCATTGTATTTTTTGAAATATTTGTCTATGAAATCAGACATTTTGTTTAATGTAATGGATTTAGTGTCCCAATTGAAAGAAAAATAGATACCAATAACTATCCCATTTTGTATGATAAAGAATTTCTTATTCATATCTATATATATATATATATATATATATATATATATATATATATATATATATATATATATATATATATATATATATATAATAAAATATTTTTTAATTTAATCTATTGCACTCTCCATTGTCTTTGTGAAATCTTACACCACTGGTTAAATCTATGGATGATTAAATATTATAATGAAGAGATGAGAAATATGATGATACGATATAAAAAATTAATCTAAACATCAAATTCAAATGCATTAATAAAAATTTAATTGACATGAACGTTGTTATAAGATATGTATCAAATTTTGATGAATAATGAAATTAAAAATATCACAATAATTACACTATCACAGGTCGATGTTTCTAAAAAATACAAGATGAACAATGGTGCTTGTTAGTTACTGCACATTGGTGCATTTGTATGATACTACACACCTGTGTGTTTCTACGACCTATGGGCACCACACAAATACCAATACAAATTAGAACGCGCAGTGTGCTTTATCAACGACTACCACCCAAGCATTTTTATAGGAATTGCATGCACTAGTATGATTTGCCTTTAACACGCTGGTGTGTTTTTATAAGTTAACGGCTCGTTGTGTTTTAGCATCTAGATGACCTGGTGCAGTTTTACACCTTAACGGCCCAGTGCATGCACTTTCCATCGTCCCGGTGTGTCTTGTTGGGTGACACGCACTAGGATGTTGCTAAATGCCATGGGGCATCCGAAATTTGTTTTCCATCCTGGTGCTTGCTATTTTTACAGTATTGATGCGTACATGGTAAAATGCACTAGTGCGTTCACACCCAAGGTGTGCACCGATGATAAAAAAATCTCTAAAAACCTCCACCCACTGAATTTGTTTAGTTGTGTTGAAATTCCATTAGAATCTCTGCTAAAATATCTATTACCAAAAACTGATGTTGTAACAAATATTGTTTTTACAATTTTGGCAAATTTTATAACACTAAAAACCTCCTTTATAACCTCCACTAGAGGGTCTTTTCCTTGTAGTTAATATAGGCCAACAACAATGATTTCAAAAGACAAATCCAGAAAAAATTTCATGTTTGTATTAGCCACAATTTTCATATTTGTGCCAACTACAAGTTAATTCCTCTTAGGGATTGTTCTTTAACAAAAGTATGCATTTTACAGTTTATGTCTCAAGATATCACATGTCATTTTTAATTTTAATTGTATTTCATACATCAAGGTAATCAATAAACATATTTAAAAATGTTCAACCTTCACAGTGACCAACATAGTTAACAATGGTCATCCTTTGGACTTCACATTACTTATCATCCTTTGCACTTCACATCACTTATCAGCCTTTGCATTCCAAGAAATCTAGCAACAATGGCAATGTAAAAATCAATATAAAATTTCCTTAACACAATAAACACCCATCATATTAATGAAAATAAACATCCTTAACATGATCATTTGACATCAATGCCAACACTACAAAAATTCTCCCACTTCGTATTGATGTAAACATAGTAATTCTTTCTCTTGTTTGTCCTTGAAGAAAAATGCCTCTTCTTTTTCCTCGATACCTCTGCTGACCTCCCCCTTTGACATCAATGACAAGGGATTTGGAGATGTATCTAGCATACATTATAATTTTCTAATTACAAAGGTTTTAAAGACTTCCACAACCTTATTGACATGGAATCAACTCATTTGTTCACATGAAATGGTTAAATTTGTTCCATATGTTTTAACTGAATTTTCACATCAACCACTTAGAGGAAATTAGGACTCCAAATTTGTTTCAAAAATATGTTTGGAAGATAAACCTTATTCTCAATTGACATATTAATATAAATGAATCATTGAGATATAATGCACACTTCTCTCTGAAATCTATGTATGTCTGCACAAATCTACAGGAAGAGAGATCCCATAAAGAATCGTAATTAGGGAATAAAACCTACTGTATAACTACATCAAAAATTAATGAAATATCGACACTAATCTTCAATATCCATTGATTAATACAAATCATTTTTCCAAGAAATTATCAACAGAATTACCAATAACATTAACACTGCTCTGAAAATACTATGACATGTTGCTCCAATAAAGTATTTCCCTTGTTGTCATCTTCAACGAATTAAGGCTCCTATAAAAAATATGTTGTGATAACCTTCCTTGTTATATTAGTGCTTCTAGTGCCATACAAACCATATCTATTATGCCATATCCATTAGAAAAAAATTTAAGCCTAAAATGAGTCTCTTAAGGAATATTATAAAATAATAATGGAAATAATAAAATAATATTAGTACATCATCAAGATAAAACTCATATTTTCAACTCGTATTTTCAACATATCTACCTACAATTTTAATCAAATTTTGAGCGGGAGCACTCATTGGATGTTGAATTTAATTTCTCATCCAAGGAGTACCCATGTTTTATACATTTAATGATCCCTAGTACACAAAAAATGAGAAATACATAAAAAAACATGATTGCAATCATGTTTTCATGTATTTCTCATTTTTTGTGTAGGAGGGTCCAACAAAAGTGTGCACCGTCGGTACTCCTTGGATGATGATTTTGATTTTTTCATACAATAATTGTTTTCGCTGGAAATTTGAGTAAAGTTGTAGGGAGATAAGTTGGGAATACGAGTTGAAAAAATAGTTTTGGTTTGTTTTGTTTTTTGTTTTTTTGTTTTTTTTGGTTTTATATTTTTACCTTTTTACTCCTAAAATGGTATATCATCCCCATGATTGACGTAATCATATTGAATCCTATTGGTTCTTATAAAGTTTCTTTTGTTAGTAAATTTTTTTTTTGAGACCCCTTTTTTACCTTTAAATTTCTCTAATGTTGAAGGTTGCAAACCAATGTTGTATGCAATATATGAAGAATGCACTATATGCTTGAATATATGAATGTATATATGCATGGAGGAATCATTATATATATTGAAGGAATACAATTTATACATATTCATAGCTAAAAATTGTATAGATGCATGGAGGAACAAATTCTATATACACATTTTAACTGCAATGTATTGAATAAATATGTATACAAATAAATATTATGAATGTTCTCCAATGTTGAATATATAACTGCAAAAAAATAAATAAACTATGTATAACTCTAGTTCTATATATCATTGAACTGATATTATTGGAGCATTATAATATTGAAGGATTATAATATTGAACACAGTATAATCATTGGAGCATATATAATATTGAACACATTATATAGTTGGAGCATTACAATTAATGAACACCATACTGAATGCCCAACCCCAAACTAGTGTTGTACACCATATCTTAAATGTTTCAAATTAATGATGTACGCTATATGAAGAAATGTACTTGAATGTATGAGTGTATATATGCATGGAGGAACCGTTGTATATATGCATGGAAGAACTCATTGTATATATGCATTGTAACCACAATGTATAAAATAAAGATGGATATATAATGGTGAGCATATTAATAAATATGAATATATGTAAATTTTAATGTGGATATATACCAATACATTGAATAAAGAAAAATTATGGACAATCTCCAATGGTAAATATATAACTTTCTTCGAAGCATTAAACAATATATAGCTCTTTTTCCATACATCGTTGAATTTATAATATTGGAACATTAAACAAATAACTTTGAACTTATATCATTGGAGAATTATATATTTGAATCATTATAATATTTAATTCATTATAATCGTTCGAGAATATATAATATTAAAAGCATTATATAGTTGCAACATTATAATATTGAATGCAATATGATCATTGGAGCATATATAATATTGAACACATTATAATCGTTGGAGCGTTATAATATTGAACATATTATAAAGTTAGAGCATTATAGTATTGAATGCTATATGTTGAAGGAAACATTAATATTGAATATAATATGTTGAACACAACAAGAATATTGAATGCTCTCGAATAAATTGGGTGCTATCTAATGGAATGTTGAATGCAACACTGGTCCAGAAATGCACTGTGGCTAATGTTGCTCAATGCAAATATATATTATCTTGTTGCTCCAGAAATGAGTTAACGTTGTTCAATTAGATACTCTCCAATATAAATACCAAATATGCTCAATATATATGAATTCTTGGAACTTTCAACATAGACCTCCGTAGTTGTAATAAGGATTCCCTGGAGTAGTTCTTTGGATGTGTTGAGCAAGGCTTCATTGTCAATGCCTATGATGAACAATGCAATTTGTATTTTTCACAGTATTTTTCAATAAGAGAATATTTATCAGTATTTGTTAATGTGAGAGATCATCAAACACTTGAAGAAGCATTGTGTTATCTTGGAGATGACATTGAAGTTTGGATCTACAACAATATTTCCAATTTTTCTACGTTAATAACATTAATTCTTAAAATACTCCAATAAATTATTAATGCTACTTTAATAACATTAATGCTAATAATATGAACGTTTTGAATTACCTTGTAATGCATTTTTTTGTAATGAATGTATTGCATTGAAAATAAGGTTGACATTATATATAAATGCATTGAATTTTAATCATTTAAAATATGCTACAAATATTTCCCTCAACCAATAATGTTATATAATTAATTTATTCCAAGAGAATTGTAATGAGTCAATAGCATACAATGTTGTCTAAGGAATTTGTATGCACAACATTGATTATCTACCTCTTTGTCTTCTATCATCTCTACTTCCATTTCTTCTCCTGTCAGTTTTTAATAGCCATAATTATATTAATGTTCTAATAGTTTTACTCTTCTAATAGGATATAATAGTCCTATCAGACTATGGATCTTCAACTAATCAAAAAAAAAAAAATAGTCCAACCATATTGTTGGAGCGCTTCAAGTATTTATTCATTTTATGATAAATACACTTCAACGTTATATGCATTCACCATGAGGTTAGGTAAAAAATATATCATCAATAAATAAAGAATTCGATTATTTTTTGTTATAATAATAAAGTTGAAGGATTTAGAAGAATCCTAGTGATACATTGAAATGCAACAATGTAGCTTGGTAAGACTCTTTCCTTCTAATCATAGAACCAATTTCATACTTCAATATAATTCATTTGCAATCATAGAACCAATTGTATTTCTTGATTTATATTTTAGAGAAATGATCCTTTACAACAATAATGTGATAGATTAGTTTCTTGACTAATGCCTTCATATGGAAATTGTAAATAATGTGGTTCAGATGTCGATCTCATGGCGCTTCATGATGAAGTATTCTAGAAACACGACATAAAAATGAATACGATCTACTCCTCTAAGTTTGATGGAAACACATTTTTTTTCATTCATATATATTTGAAGAGATCATGTTTTTTCTTTCTTCATAGATAAAATGTCAGTTGAATACATGAGTTATCATATTAAATTTTGATGCATACCACATACATATTGAAATTCATCCGAGGCTAAAGAATTTTGGAAAATTTTAGTGAAGCAAATATACATTGAGTTAAGCTCATCTTCAACACGTTTTTAATAGATATGAAAATGTTTAACTAGACTATGTACATTTGAAAATTCTTATTTACATGATATATATATACTTTTTTGCATAAAATTTTGTATCAAATATTGAACCTTTAAATCATGAACATGATTGATGTTGTCTATACATCAATAATATGGCTTGATATTGTAATTTCTTGATGCTCCTTTGTACTTGCTACTTCCTTACTGCTTCAAAATCTTGACACAATCATATTCTTCTTTCTAGTGTTATTTACTCGTTTTTCCTATAGTCTCCCCCTTAGATAGTGCATTCATTTTAATATCATCTATAGTGCTTTAGGTTCTTCTTTTGAAGTCAAACTAGTGACCAGAGTCTATAGGAACTATCCCTATTTTTTCCCTCAGTTATTCAAATGGTTCTATAGCAAGTGGTTTTGTAAATATATCTCATGTTTTTTCTTTTGTGGGTATGTATTCCATCTTCACCGTTTTCTCAGCCACTTTTTCCCTAAGGAAGTGGTACTTTATAGGGATATGTTTAGTCTTTGAGTGAAGCACTTGATTTTTTGATATACTTATTGCACTTGTATTGTTGCACTTAATGATATAGGTTCACTGAAATTTTTCCTTCTTCTCTTGTAGTGTAAATTTCATCCATAAAACCTATGTGAAACAAGAAAAAACTACTATGTATTCATATTTTTTTGTAGATAGAGATACTGATAATTGTTTCTTGCTTAACCATGAAACTAGAGAATCTCTAAGTACAATGCACAACCACTTGTAATTTTCCTATCATCCACACAACTCGCCGAATATCCATCTGTATATGTTGTCAATGTAAATTTCTTACCTTTTGGGTTCCATAGTCCATACTTTGTAGTCCCTTTCAAGTATCTGAATTTCCTCTTTGTTTCTAGTAGATGAATTTTTTTAGGTGTTAATTGATATCTTTCCACTAATATGACTTCCAACATTATATATGGTCTAGAAACTAATAGGCATATGAAACTCCTTATCATAGATATGTAAAGTTTTTTATAAACATTATGAGATTCATCATCCACACATAAATTTCATCCAATTTCCACAAGGGTTGAGACAGGTTTATAGTATTCCATTTGGAACTTTTTCAACATATTTTTTTTCTATTTTTATTTAGAAATGAATATGCCTCCTCAGTTTTGTAGGATTTCTAGCCCTAGGTAAAAGGTAACTTCTCTAATCATTGAAATCTCAAATTCGGACATCATCTCTGCAACAAACCAATTAAATAGATGATCTTTATTTGTACCAAACATAATATCGTCCACATACACAACTTGAATTAGTAATTCATCTCCATCAACCTTTATGTTCAAAATACTCTTACCTCCTCCTCCTCTCTTGAAACCATGTTTTTGAATATGCTTCTCCAACCTAGAGTACAATGCATCTGGTTATTGTTTAAGACCATACATTTCTTTCTTGAACCTAAATAGATAATTGGGATTATTTGATAATAAAAATCCCTCTGATTGTTCCATATAGACTTATTCCTCAGCTTATCCATTCAGGAAAGAAGACTTTGCATCCCTTTCGTATACTTTGAAAAAATTATAACAAGTAAAGGTAAAAAGCATCATTATTTCTTCCTATCTCAGCACTGGTGAAAATTTTTATTCATAGTCAAAACTTCTACTTGTGAGTAACCCTTGTACACTATTTTGGCTTTGTTTCTAATAATTTGACCTTGTTCATTGATTTTTTTTTTAATACTCATTGTTTTCCAATGAAATTCTTTCTAGTTGTTCTTGATGTCATTTCCTATTTATTTTTCATAGAATCTATCCAGTTTTTGTCTTTACTTGCTCCATCAAAATTCCTTGGTTCTATATGTGACAACATAGGAATACAAGTCTCATCTATTTTCTTTGCAAGTTTCCTCCTTTTTTGAACTCATTTACTTTTATCTCCAATAATTTGAATGTCAGGGTGATTCTTTTGTGTATGTCTTGAAGGACCTTTTGAATGAGTATTTGTATTTTTTGATTCTTCATCATGTACCTCATTTTCTCCAACGTCACGATGATGATCTAGATGATTTAGAAAACATGTTCCCTTGTTCCTATCAAGTATATCTTCATTAAAATTTACATATATACAATCCACAATCTTATGCAGTAACTTGTTATTGCACTTGTATCCCTTACTTTATGACAAATCTCCCAAAAATATTTTTGCATCTGACCGAGCATAAAACTTTCCAAGCTTTTCAACATTATTTTTTATATAGTAGTTAATTTCTAACACTTTATTTATTTTTTATTGAAGCTAGCTTATGATGCCAAAATTCATATGGTGTCTTGTCACAATTTTGACTAAGATGTGCTTTACTGAGAATATGCACTATTGTCTGTACTACTTCTTCCCAATAGGTTTGAGGAATGTTTTTATCTTTCATTATGGCTTTGACCATTTTGTAAATATATTTTTTCTATCTCTCTGTAAATCCATTCTTCTATGGTGTGTCTATAATAATATATTGCCTTTTATGCCAATTTCATCACACAAGTCTGCAAACTCATCTGAAGTAAATTCACCAAATTTTTATGACATTGTACACCTTCTCTTGCACAATGTTTCATTTTTTGCTAAGGAATTCAATATTTTAAACTTTTTAAATGATTCTGACTTATTTCTAAGGAATGCCACCCATGTCAATCTAGAATATTCATGAATTACCAACATGAAATAATTTTCTCCTCATGGTGATTTTGTTCTGGAAGGACCACATAAATAAATATGTACTAATTACAAAGGCTTACTACTGGACAAATTATTGTTTACTTTGAATGAAGATCGAGTTTGTTTTCCCGTTTGACATGACTTCCAAGTAGCATTTTCAGGTTTATTTATCATCAGTATATCTCTTAATTCTCTCTTCTTACTAAGCCTGATGATGTGTTCAAAATTGAGATAACCAAATATCATATGATATAGGTAATATTCATATTATTTTTTGATGTAGGAATCTTCATTATATTCCTTGAAAATGTATACATTATTCTCTATTATAGCTCCTTTAGCCAAAATATTCCTATTAGTTGTTCACTTGATTTCACAATCCTAAGCTCTAAATTGAACATCATAGCCTTTGTCACACATCTAAAATACAGTAGGAAAATCAAGTTTCAGACCATATATAAATAATAAATCTTGAGTCTTTCCTCTAGCATTATTAAGACAAACTATACCCTTTCCTCTAATTCTTCCTACATCATTTCCGAATGTGACATTTATGGTTTTATTTTCATCTAGAGATACAAAATTTCTTTCATATCCTGTCATATGTATAGAGTAGCCATTATCCACATACCATTTATTTCTTTGATCTTAAGAATACAAAACTAGGCCACACTCATTAAGTTTCTTCTCTTCCTTCTTATTTCTATATTGCATGCATTATCTATTCTACAACAGTTCTGAATGTGTGATCTACTATTTTTAAACTAACATTCATATGAATTGTGCCTAAAATCGTGACAATATAAACATTCAGTGATATCAATGAGAGGATCAAATGTCTTTATTTATAGATTCATATTTTTTTTTATGTTTCCAAATGTATTGTTAGCCTCAGTCCTTGTTACGAAACCAACAAAAAAAATAGAATAAAATAGAGATCAACGGCTTAAAAATTAGCCACTTCAAGTGGGAAACCCCATTTACATTGCATAAATAAACAATTCTTGGATGATTCAAATGAAAAAAACCTCCTTTAATATATATAGGAGTCCATGGGGTCACAATATAATCATATATTACCTAACAATAATAATGTAAGGGCACAATAATAACAATATGGGGGTTAAAGGGGTACAAAAATGACAAAAATAAGGGACTACAATAGTAACATAGGGACATAACATGCCCCTATCCTTCAAAAAAGTGTTGTCCTCAAGGCTTGATTAACTCTAGATGCTTCTGTAAAAAATTGTCACCCTCCCATGTAGAATATTCAGTGGTTAATTTCTTCCACTTTATGAGATACTCTAAAATTGATCGATTTCGTAGCTGTCGAGTTCTTGTTTCCATGATTGCTTCAAGTTCTAATATGATTTTTCCTTCCTCATTATGTTATGGAAATATTGTTTGAACTGGAATTTTTTCACCTATAAATTTCTTTAAGCATGAAAAGTGGAAAACTGGATGTACTCGAGAAGAAGCAGGAAGCTCCAATTTGTATGCCATAGTATTAATCTTTTGAAACACCTTGTAGGGACCATAGTACTTTGGCGATAATTTATTATCCTTCTTAACTTGCTTGAGGGAAATTTTTTTATGGTTGTAGCCATAAAAGTACCTATTCTCCTACCTCAGAACTTTTCTCACTATGATGTTGATTTTACTGTTGTTTCATTCAATTTTGTGCCAAATTTAGGTTATCCTTTAAGAGTTACAAAACTTTTTGTTAATGCTTGATGTGATATTCCACTGCGTGAACCTTAGAATTAGATAAATTAAATATGATGTGATGGATGGTGGATGATACCCATAAACTGCCATAAATGGGGTCATTTTTGCTTCAGTATGGAAGGATGTGTTGTACCACCATTCAGCCAGAGGTAACCACTTGACCCATTGTGTTTTTTTATCAGATACAAAACAATGAATATATCCTTTCAAACATTTTTTCACTATCTAAGTTTTCCCATCAGATTGAGGATGATAAGATGAGGTATGAGCTAGTTGAATACCCAAACAAGAAAATAATTTCGTCCTAAAATTTCCAGTAAAAATGGAATCTTTGTCACTTACAATAATCTTTGGGTTTCCATGTAGCTTTTGGATTGTTTCGATAAATGTTTTAGTAACTGTACATGCTTTAAATGGATGAGATAATGCACAAAAGTGTGCATACTTTGTAATTAGATCAACGACCACCATGATGACACTCTTTCCTTCAGAATTAGGTAAATCTATGATAAAATCCATTGAAATATCCTCCCAACATTGACCTGGAATGTATAAAGGTTGTAGAAGACATGGGGTAGTAATTGTCTCAAATTTATTTTGTTGGAAAACAAAACATTCCGCCTCAAAATTTTGAATATCATATTTAAGGCCATCCCAAAAAAATTATTTCTTCACCCTATGATAAATTTTTAGAAATCTAGAGTGTCTTCCTAAGGGAGAAGTGTACAATTCCAAAAAAATCTTTCATTTTATTTGGGAATTATTACAAATATATAAGTGATAATTTGTACCATAAGGAATAATTTTTCTAAATAAATATATCGAATGTACTAGGATCTTGCTGCAACTTTTGAATGAGTGTCCATAATTCTTTTCCCTTCATCCATTCATCCCTTTCTTCGGTTATCCAATCTATTTGGATGATGGAAATTGCACAAAGCAATGATTCAACCTCTTCATCCTTTCTTAAGAGAGCATCTGAAACAACATTTAGCTTCCCTTTTTTGTAGATGATTTAAAAGTCATAACCCAACATGTTTGTGACCAATTTTTCATGCTCTTCTGAAGATAGTCTTTGTTCCAAAAGGTATTTAAGACTATCATGATCAGTTTTACCTTGAAGTGTCTTCCCATTTGGTAAGGCTGCCATTTCTTGAGTTCATGTAGTATTGCCAACATTTCGTTCACATAAATAACTTTCTGTAAATAATTTCCTTTGATTGGACGACTTTTAAAATAAATTATTCTTCCTTATTACCTTAAAACAACACCATTTTTATTTCTTGAGGCATCACATTCCACAATAAATATTTTTGTGAAGTCTAGCATAGCTAAGACTGGTGCTAGGAACATTTCCTCTTTAACATGTTCAAAGGCCTTAGTTGCTTCTGGAGTCCATGAAAATGCATATTTCTTCAACAATGTTGTTAGAGGTGATTCTATTCTCCCATAATTATTAACAAACTTGCGATAATACCCTATTAACCCCAGAAATCCTTGCAATTGTTGTATGGTTGTGGGGAATTTCCATTCCTTAATGGTTTTAATTCTTTTAGTGTCTACCTTAGCACCCTCGTGAGATACAATATGAACCAGATATTCCACTTCTTGTACTCTAAAGAGAAATTTGGAGGTTTTTGCATATAATTTTTTCTCCTCCAATAGTTTGAGCACCCTGTCAACATGTTGAACATGATCCTTCCAAGACTTGTTGTAGATTAGAATATCATCAAAAAATACTAACACAATTTTTATAAGGAATGGTTTGAAAATTGAATTCATCGACCCTTGAAATGTAGAAGGTGCATTGGTAAGGCTAAAATACATGAAAAAAATCATAATGACCCTCATGAGTTCATCATGTTTTTTTCGGAATATCTTCACTCTTCATTCTAATTTGATGATATCCTCAACGTATATCCAACTTGGTAAAATAAATTTCTTCATGTAATTCATCCAATAATTCATCAATCATAGGAATGGGAAATTTTTCTTTCAATACTAAGCTTATTGAGCTCACTATAATCCAGACACATGTGCCATGATCCATCCTTCTTGTGCACTAATACTACTATATCAAAGAAAGAACTTTTACTCGGTTCAATTATACCAACCTCTAAAAGCTCTACAATCATATGTTCAATTTCGCTCTTTTTGACATAAGGATATCTGTAAGGCCTAATTTTTGGAGAAACACTTCATGGAATCAAATGAATAGAATGGCCATGATAAATAATAGGTGGGAGTCCTTTGGTAGTTTCAAACACCTTTGAATCATTTTCCAAGTCATTTTGGAGATCTGGAGAAATTGATGATTTTGATGTTGGAACTTCTAGTGAGCATAAGAGTGAAATTACGCCTTGTTTTTCTTTCTTTAGAAGCTTTGTCATGACATTAGAGCTTATTATAATTCATAACTTCTTTGTGATACCCCATAATTCAACTTCCTTTCTTTCGAGAAAAAAAAAATCAGGAAATGTTCTTGAAAATTAAAAGCTACAGTCCCCAAAGATTGTAACCATTGCATTCCTAGTACAAAATCATCACCTCCCATTGGAAGGGAATGCATTGGACTATTCAATACTTATTCCCCCATCGTTATATTGATATTATGGATTTTTCTAGAGAAATTTATAGTTCCTCCATTTGCAGCCATCACTTGACATTATGGTGTAGGGTATAGGACGAAATTCAATTCCTTGGATACCTTACAATGAATAAAATTATGGGTAACACCCGAGTCAATAAACACTATTACCTTTTTCTTATTGATATGTCCTTCCATCTTGAGAGTTTGAGTCGTAATTCTCACCAATGCATTACACGATATGGTCAAAATCATTTATTCTTTCTGTATGGTTGGTTCTTGGTGTATATCCTATTATTTTGATGTTTCTTGTTCATTTTCTTCCTCCTCTTCGCAATATATGTAAAATAATTTCTTCTCATCACTCTTATGGTGTTTAGTGTATTTTCTACCAAAACTATAGAAAATCCCCTTTCCTCTTTTTTCTTCCATTTTTTGTGTTGTCAACCTTGTAGGTTGTGGAAGTCTAGAGTAGCAACACTTCCATCTTTACACATGTGAGTGGTAGGCCTCCTTGTCGCCATAATTTTACTTTAATTTTTTCTTGCCAACATGAATTCCTTCTCCAATTAATTAGGTTCCCAAAGGCGAACCTCGTGTTGGATGTTATCCTTTAAAGTCCTTATGAAGACATCAATCATGTGTTCCTCTGGAATATTGGTTACCCTTATATTCAATTTTTTTAAGTCCTCAATTTCCTCCACCTTGTACCATTTTGTTTGAGATTTATCAATTGGCTGAAGAAGGTGTTTCTCTTTCTATCCTCATAATGTGCTATCATTTCCTCCATAAAAATTGACCAAGTGACCCTTTTTTTACGAGAGAAAATCCATCGATACCATACAAATGTAATTTTTTCTAAATTTAAAGTTGCAATGCATAGGTTTTGTGTGTTTTTCACATTATGGAGATCAAAATAATTCCCCATATTTAGTATCCATGTTACGGGATCCTTGCCATCAAAATTCCTCATATCCATCTTAGGAATATGGTGGGTCTTACATACAACATTAGAGTTTATGAAATTGTGATTAAAATTTATTTTGTTCTCATCATGGGTTTCTTGTACGACCTTTTTTCCATTAGGAATGATTTCTTGGATCCACTTTATAGAACATTCCTTCAAACCTTCCATGTCTTCTTTTAGACCATTCTTCATGTCTTCCATGTTAGCTTCCATGTCATCCATCTTAGCTTCCATGCTATCCATCTTAGCTTCCACACTTGTGTTCAAACCATCCATATTATCTTCGATGCCTTTCTTCAAGCCATCCAAATTAGCTTCCACACCTTTCTTTAAACCATCCATATTAGCTTCAGCGCCTTTCTTCAAAACTTCCATTTCATTTTTTTTCCTTTTTGTGAGATCGAAATTTGATGCACTTGCTCTTGTAATTTTGATATATCATGTTGCACTTATTCCTATTCATGAGTCATAGTAGAGCCTTATGGGGGCTCAGTCAGTATTGAATTCTTCTTAGTTGAAAATTTAGAACCCAATACTGATATCTATGCTTCAATAAACCCTTGGAATCACTTCAAAGTGATTTTTCAAATAAGATTGATGCAATTCGAAAAAAATACACACCTTTTTATTTGTTTTGAGGAGCTCGATATTGAAACTGAATTACCTCTGTGATTTCCAATATTCAATATCTAAAATTTGGTCCTAGAGTAGCTCTCTGAATTTTCTTTCTAATACCACAAGTTTGACCTAATTTGGATTATTTAAGAAAAAATTATTCCCAATATCCCACAATGACCTAATTATCGACTAGTTCAGCAGAGCGAACATGTATGGTGTGCCATGTATCACTGTTTCCTCCTACGTATCTGAAATTGATATAAAGGAAATTACAGTCCGTGTGTTTTCGGCCAATTTTTACAAAATTCCAATCCGATGCTTAGAGAGAGAGGGTTATCACAATATTCCCAAGGTCACCTATTTTAGATGAAATTTGGGAGCCTACAAAAATCCTAACTTCCACAGATCATATCTCCAAAATTATTGTGAACCAAGATCTGAAATTTTTACACAAAGTTCCATATGATTTCTTCAATTTGTTTTTTATTTTTAGCATCTAAACCTTCATAGAAGAAAATTTTATAGGAAAAATTCCATGATGCTCTGTTTGAACCAGTGAAACCCTAGAATCCAAATCTTTGATACCAAATGTTATGAAACCAACTCCTAACTTAGAAGAAAAGATAGATCAACTCCTTGGAAAGAAGCCTCTTGGATGGGGAAACCTCCTTTACATTACATAAATGAACAATTCTTAGATGATTCAAATGAAAAACCTCCTTTTTATATATAGGATTCCATGGGGTCACAATATAATCCTAGTCGACCTAACAATAATAATGTAAGGGCACAATAATAACAATACGAGGGTTATAAGGGTACAAGAATAACTCTAAGGGGGCTAGACTAACAACAATAAGGGACTACACAATAACATAGGGACCTAACACTCCTAATAGGATTTCTCATATAATTTATTCTAACATAAAGTATGAAACTTATATTTTTATGTTGAAAAATTTTACAACAGTAACCATACCCATAAAAATAGTTTTTGTACCTCGTAGTCAATGGCACTAGAGGATATAACCATCTTAACATTGAATATTATTTTCTCTCGAAGTATGGTCTCTGATAATTTATTGTTTGTATACTCCTTTTGTCTCTTTAATTTGGTCATAGTGCTTCTTTACTACTTCTCATTTGGTTTTGAATTGTTGCTCAAATTTTTGTTCTTAGATTGATGTGTAATCTCATTTTCTCCCCTGATGAATTTTACAAAAATAATTTTATTTTTGTCCTCTGTATTAATTTCACTAGATTATCCTTCATAGCCTAACCCAACCTTCATGAGTGGAGAACTCTAAGCATTTAGTATAACATCTATTTTTTTGGATCTTTTCATGTGTTGAATATTCATGTTCAAATAATTTTTGCACTTTTTTCTATATTTTTCTGTAGGGTTACCACCTCTTCTTCAAATGTTTCACACTCTTGCCTTTTCTCCTTTATTTGTTGCATCATAATATCTTCCACCTTCTTTACTTATTCAAGTTCAAACTTTAGCTTGATAATTTCCTCTAAATTTAATTCTTCTTTTACATATTTTAATAAAATATCTATCTGCTTCTTATTATTCTATTTAATTCTATTTATTTCCTCCAAAGCACTAATCAACTACCCCTCAAGATATACCTCACCTTCCTCTTCTTCTTCTTCATATTCCTTGAATTATTTGTCCAAATATTCTATTTCCATAAACATGAATTCACTAATTCCATATTCACTAGAGGATTCATTACATATTTCAGATACACTATTATCTTCTTTAGTATAGAAGCTTTTCCTTTGAAACTTTTTCTCTCTGTGAATTTTATTAGACTTGTTATTTTCTTTTCCTACAGATTTATTTTGTTCTTTATTATAAGTAAATTTGGAGGAATATTTCCACACTCTTCAACAATTGAAAAAATTAAACTGGATTTTTCATTTATACTTGCCTATACCTTTCTTCAATCTTTTGACAAATTTTTCCTCTTCTTCATCAGAATCTTAGCATGAACAAGCCTTGTATTCTCTAGGCTTGTCTTCTTTAAAAGTTGCATCTCTGGTAACTAAGTTTTTTTTTGAAATTATCATCTCATATGCTATCAAATAACCAAGTATTTAATCCATGTTCAAAATATCAAAGTTTGTTGTCTATTTTAAAGCTAAAACCTTACTTTTAAACTTTGAAGGTAATGACCTCAATATTTTTTGAACTATTACACTCTCTTTGATTGTTTCTCCTGGAACCTTCATGAAATTAACAACTTCATATACCCTTATAAAGAACTTATCAATTTCATCATCTTCATTAAATTTTTATATATCAAAATCTATTCTATATACTTGTAATTTGGCCATCTTTACTTTGTTATATCCTTCATGAATATTTTCCATTTTATCCTATATTTCTTTAGATTTTTTACAATGGATTACTTCAATACATTTTCATTCACTTAATTCACTAATAATAGCATTCATATATTTTTCATTGGTTGTGAATTCGAGTTTGTCATGATTTTCATTGCTCATTGTCTTTGGTTCTTTATTTTGCACCAACACAATTTCTCAGACTTCTACTCCAAGAGACATTAAATATTTCTTCAGCCTCACTTTCTATAATGCATAATTGATGCCAGTGAACAAAGGATTTTTATTTTTCTAACATCCTTTTTGACTAGCCATTATACTCATTTAGGACCTCCTTCTAATTGTTAGACTGGTACTAAAGGAACCTCGCTCTGGTACCAATTGATGTATGCCTAGAAATTACTGAGAGCGGGGTGAATCAATAATTGTATCTTTCCAATTTTTTTCTCAACCTAATTCCATTTTTCTATTATCTTCTTATGAAACTAATGACTTATGTATAAATTCAATTATTAATGGTTTCTTTTGTAGTTAGGAGAGAGAGACATTTGTGTATATACTTATTTCTAATTCAAGAGAATTAAGGAAAAATTCAAAAATAAAGACATGAAGACACCATATATAAGTGCAAACCCATAAGGGAAAAAACCACAATTTTTTTAATTTCTCAAATTAATGTGAAGGCAAGCTCCTACTCCCATATTACATAAAATTTTCTATAGCATCCAACATATAGGAGGCTACTATATCAAGGAATCTCCAACTCCCATAAAATATTTTGTATACTACAAGCCATAGGAGGCTCCTACCTGAATAAGCTACAATATGTTATCTATCAAGATACGACTGGAAAGGAGACTACAATCTCCCTATCACAATACAAAGTCAAGTTTTCTCGTTACCCGATATTAATTTCTACTGTCAATTTTGTTTCTCATCTTCTCTACTTCTCTTCTTCAATTATGTTCCTCTTATACTACTTTTCTCTTCTTCCCCTCGCCGGAATATTTCTCATCAAAACTCTTATATAAACTCCTTAACACCAAAATTCCTTTTTCCATTCAACTATGTATAAATTATATGTATATCTTATTGGTTATTTTTATTCTATGCGATAATACAAAATTAGGAGTTGGCTCTTGGAATTTTAAGGTTGTACACAATATACCTCTTAATTTTCAAATCTGAAAATTACAATTTTGTAATATAAAGTAGAGTTGGAATAATATAGGACAACAACAATTATTGCGAAAGAAAACTACATTTTTCAGATTTGTACCAACTACATGTTAATTCCTTTGAGGATTCTTGTTTAATAAAATCATACATTTTCCATCTTATATCTCAAGATATTGTGTTCCATTTTTTATTTTAATTGTACGCCATACATCAGGATAATCAATCAACATATTTAACAATTTCCAACCTTCAAAATGATCAACATAGTTAACAATGATCATCCTTTTCACTTTGCATTACTTATAAACCTTTTCACTTCACATCATTTATCAACCTTTTCACTCCAAGAAATATTGAAACAATGGTAATGTGGTAATCAACATAAATTAGCCTTAACACAATCAACACCAATCGTATTAATGATATCAAGCATCCTTAACATGATCGTTTGACATCATTTCCAATATTACCAACATCCCAACCTAAAAATATTCAAGTATAATGACATCAAATAATAATGTTAATTAAATAATGTCCCCCATCATTTATGTAGTATTATTTAAAAAATATCCCTTGTACCTCCCGACATGTATATCATGAAAATAAAATCTATGTATCATGGGAAACATCCGCCACATATGAATTTAACATCAAAACACCTTTTCCCTCCACATATAAACATGAATATGTACAACAATAGTAGAAATAAGCATATAAAAATATTGTATCAGTTATAATATCTCCACTTGTAACCCCTCAAAAAATAACATGTTTCCAAACATATACATGCCAAAAAATATAATGTTGTCAAAAAGTGAACCATGTTTAAAACATACTATAGAATGAATTGTAGAATAAAAAATTGTATGCTATACATGTACAATGAAACATATACTAAAAATATAAAAGTATATGAAATTAGTATATTAAATATGCGCCTCACATAAATAAAGGATTATCAGGGTCCCTAATGTATTTATTATCTAACATTTTTCGCTTATTGTTCTCCATTTTTTCTTGAGAAAGTATCTCTAGAAACATATCCTTCACAAAAATCTCTCTCATGTTACTCGTGTGATGAGGTAGCCTATGATGAAAAAATTTTAAAGTATGAAAGAGGATAAATATTTTCTATAAATATGTAAGGAGCAGACTTCAAAGAATGGTAATGGTGTTGAGTCGTGGCTCACAATGAAGAAGAAGGCACAAGATGACTGGAAGGTAGAGGGTGAATTATATGATGAGAAATAGATGACCATTTTGTGTTTCCAAAAGTTTTTTTAATGGGCTTTTGGTTCTAACTGTTATACATGGGAGGTTGTTGTGGCTCTTGAGGTTTCTTTTGTGATATCTCAAAAATATTAAGATGCAGTATTGGAATGTTTTGAAATGGTTGAGGGTTTGGATGAGGTGGTGGGCCTCTTAGGCAAAGGTTCCCCAATTGACTGAATTGGTTAAAGTCTTCGAAATTGACATCAAAAGAGATGGAAAATAGAATCATTGTATTATGGCTTGTCCTCCATAAGACATTCCCATATATGCCCCATCTCATTCTATTATTGTGTGATCATTTGTTATGAAAAATCATGGTATAATGAAACAACAATATTTTTTATTCCATGTGTTTTTTAAATCATAATGTAATGAAAGAGAAAATAAATATGATCTAAAGTCATATTTATATAATTTCAAAGATGCATATTAAAATAATTCATGTGAGAGAACATTGTATGTAGGGGAATGGATGGCTCGTGCACATTAAAGTAAACATACAAATAAATGGAATTTAGATATCAAAACTGAGGGTATATTCAAATGAAAAAACCCAATCCTTATGTTATAGTAGATTGTGATTTTATCCACGGGGCTTCATAAAAAAAAAAGAATGGACTAGAAGCATGGAAGTAGACTACATGTAGGATTTATCACTAACACATGAGCAAGACAATATGACCTATTGTTGTGAATGATAGTCCACAATTGGAATCCTAGAATTTTACAAAGCCATGAGTAGTTTTCTTTCACGTGAATCATGTGAAGTGTCAAATATTAGCATGGTAAGTACGCGACACCATATTAGTGCAAGGAGTCCGAAAGTGAGAATAAAGAAGAGGTATATATATATATATATATATATATATATATATATATATATATATATATATATAGTTTTTACATTGAATAGAGGAAATTTATGAAGAATTGATGAGGTTTTTTTATGAGAATATCGAATGATAATGAGCATAGAAACATATGGTGTGTAATAAATCACTGTTATAAAATGAGAAAGGCCAAAATATTTTCTTATATTAGTAATAAATTGTGAATTATTTGCAATCTTATTAACTTATCTTATGTCTTCTTTTATATTTTTATCATCAAGTAACTACCAAAACATAAATGCATGTAGATCATAACAACAAAGAGGTAGAATGTAAGCTCTCAAATAGGGAAAAACCCCTCTTCTAGGGGAAAACCAAAAAATTATATTCTCGTCTTTTATATAACCAAATAAAATGATAAAACCAAGAACCTTTCACCAATACAAACACCTCCTCCAATCCACCAAGTCAACCTCCCAATATGAAAAAGTTTTTCTTCCAAACAACAAGAGTTAACCTTCTTCAATGATGCATCAATCACAAATTTCAGCATTTTGCATCAAGATTTTTTCCTCTACTGAAGACTTGCAATTTCAACCCCTTGCTACAACCCAAAATATCTTACGTGTGAACCATAAATAAGAGAAAATGAGCTCATTTCCTTTGCTAGGTTTCCTCCTTTCTTCTCTAGGGTTTATTCATCTTCTCTAACAACCCTGGCCAAAATTCCATGTAATAAAAAATAATAATAACCACGGTTGATGGGACACGTATTCCAAGTTAAATGTTGGGCTAAAAAGCCTAACAAATGTTCAATTCGGTTTATCATGGCTAAGGAAATTAGAAAATTCAATGGAAAAGGCTTTGTAAAGGCATGATGCATTTATTGGAATTTTATTTATGAAAATAAAGGAAATTAGGAGAAAAGGGAGGTGAAAGGGCATATGTTTCATATGAGGAGGAAAATGAAGGAAAATAATGGGAAATGAAGAAAATAGAGGCCTCATTAATAAAAAGGCTTTCGGGGATCAGCTCGGAAGCTTTTTTCAGTTCATTTTTGGAGCTTTCTCATTATTCTCTCTCTCTCTCGCATACTCTTGGAAACGTAGATTTTTCTTGGAGCACTATTGGAGAGTGTGGATACTTGGTTTCTTGGAAAAATAAGGAAAAGGAAGAGCAGGAAAGTGAAAGTGGTCAATGGGATCAACAGTTACAAATCATTTTGATTGTAAATACCAAGTTTCATGTATGTTTTCCGAACTAGTTTTGGCATGCATGGTGTATGCATGTAGATTTTCCTATCCTTTCCATTTCATGGATAGCCATGGTGTTTTTGGTTTATTTCCATTGATTCATTTATGGTTGGTTCTCATGATTCCTTTAGCTATTGGGTTGAGTTATTAGTTCATGTAGCCTTGATTGGGAAAACGCTTTGGAGACTAGTGTACAATTGTTGGGTTGAGTTAATAGACCTAGAGCCTTGGTTGGAAAAACACTTTTGATCCAT
Organism: Pinus albicaulis; assembly: GCA_034641835.2. Lineage (NCBI taxonomy): Eukaryota > Viridiplantae > Streptophyta > Pinopsida > Pinales > Pinaceae > Pinus > Pinus albicaulis. Next base: position 864,278,662 of record CM076577.1, on the reverse strand, counting down.
AGGTGGGTTGACTTACTAGTATAGGATCCATGGTTGTACAAATGCTTTCAAGACCAAAGACAACTGGTGTTGAGTTACTAGTCATGGAGCCTTGGCTAGAACAAACACTTTGGAGCCTTGTAGCAACTTGGATAGAGACTAATCTGTGATGGATGTGATGTCTGACTGTGAGTCGGAATCACTTGTTGAGGGTTGAGGTGGTTTGGCTTCTAGAATACCTAAATTGATTGTGATTGATGCATTTGATGAGATCCCACATTCATGCTTGGAATATGGAATGGGGGTGATTGGCTAAACTGAGACTTGTCTTAACCAATCTATGGTCTGGTGGAAAGTGAAAGTCACATCTCCAGCTGGTTTTTACATTCAGTAATGAATAGCTCATTAATTTTGCATTTGGTACATAAATTAATTGGTTATTATGTGGATTATATTGTTGTTTTATCCATGATATTTATGTTGTTATTATGTTGGTTATGATCATGTGTTTTTATAGTCATGATGTATGGCTCTCCCCATGTTTCTATTAGTAAATGAATACAAAATGTATGTATGGTAAAATATATTGTAGTATAGTTAATGATGTGAGGGAGTAATGCTTCTTAGGTATTCCTAGTAAGTATGAGACCACTATGCCTAAATCTATTGTTTACACCTATAGATTCGATGTTAGTGACATGTTTGATGAAATTTCTGTCATGGCTAAGAGGATTCTAAATGAGTTATATATGATGTTATTTCTTTAGCACCTTTGTTTTAATGTTATTTATCATCTCCTAAATTTTCATGAAGTTATAGGAAGTGACTTGGGCTCTCGGGTTGAAAAGGTGGCACAAATCCCAGAGTTGCAGGCACAAAAATGATCAATTGGGGCCTAGCCACATGCTTGTTTTGTTTTTCCTACGGTTATAGCCTCTTAGTTCATACCTTTCCCTGGTATGTCTAGAGCTATGGTCTAAAAGGGTAAAAAAATTCAGTCTCCATTAGGTGTTAGGGGTCTTGAAGCTTGTGTTACCTCTTGGGGATGTTGTTGATGTTGTGTAAGGTGTGTTTTCCTGTTTCTGTTAGTTCCACTTCTTTAAGGTAATATAAGAGGTTGAATCTCATATTAGTAGCCTCTCGTCGCCTGTTTACCCCAGTTGGCTGATTACTTAGGTAGATTTGAGAAGGGGGTGTTACATCTTATTAAACTATTTTTCACTCCTTTAGGCCTTCACACTTCTTTTTTATTGTAGATCGAACTTCACTTGGATGGATGCCAAAATATGTCAAATACCCAAATTATTTATAGTCTCTTCAAGGTGGTCAAATCCATACAATGAATCCGACTTGACTGAACTTAAGGTTGACTTGGTGGAGGTGGCACACCATACTTTTTTTACACAAAATAAATTTCCTCTTTGATTTAATAAGCCAAATAAGGCTCTAATACAAGATGACAAGATGGGATGCTGACAATATGACAAGATGACATGGTTTTTAGTCTTGGTGAAAATTGATTTCATTAGGGGAATTTTAAGGTCTAAAATGGGCCTCCTAAGAAAAATGTACAACCAAAATAAAATTTATAAGAACTAATAGGATTCAAGATGATGATGTAAACCATGGGGGATGATGCACCATTTTTGGAGTAAAAAAGTTAAAAGAATAAAAAATAAAAAAATAATAAAACTACATTTTCAACTCATATTTTCAACTTATCTCCATAACTATTTACTCAAATTTCGAGCGCGAGTACTCATTGGATGAAAATTTTAATTTCTCATCCAAAGAGTACCCATGTTTCATACTTTCAATGAACCCTCCTACACGAAAAAGGAGAAATACATGAAAAAACGTGGTTGCAATCACATTTTTCATGTATTTCTCATTTTTTATGTAGCAGGGTCCATCAAAAGTATGCAACATGAGCACTCCTTGGATGAGAAACTAAATTATGCATCAAACAAGTATTTCCGCTCGAAATTTGAGTTAAAAATTAGTGAGATGAGTTGAAAATACGAGTTGAAAAATAGTTTTATTATTTTATTATTATTTTATTCTTTTTCCCTCTAAAATTTAATGATGCAATATAATATTATTCTATTATTTCCACTTTTATTTTATAGTTTCCTTACGAGGCCCATTTTAATCCTAAAAATTCCCCTAATGCAAATTAATAGATATGTTTTCTTGATATTTGGAACATGTGACTGATATGTGTGTGTTCATTTACAAGGCAACATGATTGGCCAAACAAGGTAAGGTAACTAGCTTGTTGTAATTTGTTATGTTTATTTATGCACTAATAGTTATGAGGTTATGGAAGTAGGGGATTACATGGCAAGAGACTACCATGAAATCTTGTAGAAGGCTCGGGATGAGCATTCCTTTGGAAGTGTTGGGAAGCCATGTGGATTGAGTCATGGTGCTTGTTGTTAGTCTTGCTATTTTAGTATTTTATGATTTGTTTTCGCTTTATTTGTAGTTTTTTTATTATGAGTGAAAGGCCTTGCCACTTTCTTGTGATGTCGTATTACTTTTGGTTTTCCATGGTCTTCTTCTTGATTGATCTTGTTCTTACCTCTTATGTTTTGAGAGTCTTGGGAATTGGTTTGGGAAAGATGAAAGATAATGGATCTCGGGAAGACTTGTGTGGTACCCATCAGGTAATGCAAGACCCTGATGAATCTCAATGCATGAGTAAGTGAAAAGGAAGGTAAGAATATGAAAATAATATGGATTAATTGAGTCCATTATGGTAAATGTATGGTTGAAGGACACCATGAGAAAGGTAATGTAAATGGATCTGAGATATCAGATGCCTTAGATATGTTGGGAATAGTTATTATCAATATTGTGCATGGATAAAGTAATTTCTCTCAACCTAGACCTTATGATATTTGATAATCATGTTGTGATCATAATTAGGATGATGTCGATATATGTATATATGCATGTATGTATGCCGCTATCTAATGATATCATGATTTCTTTAAGTTGATGTTTATATATATATGTATATATGTCATTGATTGAAATGGTAGTCATGGATCTTGATAATTTTATGTTCATGGTTTATATGTATATATGTATGTATATATGACATTTTCGGACAAGATCATATTTTTTTATATTAATTATTATATATATTTATATATGTATGTGTCTATGTAATTGTATGAAATGGTTTTCAAGGATCATTCTTGTGGATGAATGATTTCTCATGCAGGTGAATGGAATGAAGAGGTTCTTGGTCCTATGAGGAATCAAGTGGGAAGAGTAACTCTGACATATCGATGAGGTCAGTATCATGTGAACATGAACTGATATTATATGCTTGTAGTATACCTATGTTTATGTTATGGACAGGTAATGTTGAGGGGTGCTATATTAGTGAAGTGAAAGTAGTGTGATCTGCTGCATGCTAGGATAAGCATGGATCATGGAAAGACACTAGAATAAATGTTGCTTGTGGGTTGAGTGTATGGTCTATGGATGTACAATGCTATTGTTTTGTATATCTTGTGCATGTTTTATATTCATTCATTGTACCTAGGGTGATTTGTAAAGTTTCGTATATATCATTATGTATATATGATGTTGTATATATGGTCTTCTATATATGTTGCATATGCAGTGCTACGTATGGAAGGCATTATGTACATATTAGATATGAGGTGATGTATACATATCATACTATGTGCATGTTGTATATGTGGTGTTGTGTATGTGTGGTGCTATGTACATGTTGAATATGCAGTGCTATGTACATATGTTGTTTTGTGTGTGATGTACATATGATTCTATGTACATTTGGTGTTGTGTACATAATTGTATATGTGGGGTTGTGTAAATGATGTACATATGGTGTTGTGTGCAAGTGGTGTCGTGTACATGTCCAGAATGTGGTGATGTGTACATGTGGTGTTGTGAACATGTCGTGCATGTGGTGTTGTGTACATGTGGTATTGTGTACACATTGTACATGTGGTGCAATGTACATTTGGAATTATGTACATGATGCGTAGATGATGTCGTGTACATGTGATGTTGTGCACACATTGTGCAGGTAGTGTTGTGTACAAGAGGCATTGTGTGCATGTTGCACATAAGGTATTGGTATACACGTGGTATTGTGTCCATGTTGTACATGTTTTTTGGGTATGTAGTACTATGTATGTGCATAGTGTAGTGGTGGTATCGTGACATCTCTATTCATTGTGTTTTATGATGTATATTTATATGTATTTTGTTATTTTGTACACCGGATGTGGGTGCATGTGTTGTGTTTTATTGTACACCAGGTGTAGGTGTATGTGTTGTATGCCCATGTAGGTTTATGTAATGTGTTGTATTGTATAATGGGTGTAGGTGTATGTGGCGTATGTGGGTGTAGGTGCATTTATTATATGGTGTTGTATGTCATATGTCGGTGTACATGTTGTTATGTAGACTATGTTTATGTGTATGTATTTGAATAGAAGCAAGGGCATTGGGTGCTTGCCATGTGCGGCAACTGATCCAATGTATGTACAGAAAGAACAAAGGAAAAAGTGAGGACCAATGAAGGATAAGTATCAATATTTTATTTCAGTTTTATTATGCCTGTGCTTTATGATTATGGTATATGATGATTACATGTGATCTCTTATTATGTTTTACGGTTATTTCATGCTATTCATGGTTTTAATTTATGATGGTTGCGTTTTGAGATAAGAAGATGTGATATGTTTTAACATGATGATTTTATTAAACAACTAGTTTGACTTGTGTGATAGAAAGTAAACAAAAGTACAATTTTACATCTAGAAAAGCTACAAATGAGGTATGATTTGACTTTATTTAAATTTATTTTTAATTTAATGGTCATTATGTACTTGGTACATGAATGCATGAACATGGTTGATTGGGTGATTGGAATTGAATGCAAGAATTAGCAGCAACAAAAAAAGGAATTGAAACAGACAGTAATATGTTGCTAAAGAACTTTAGGAGCAGGTCCATTGAGGGATACTGGTACCCAATAGTGCCCATCGATTTCCATGAGAATTTTCTGGCTATTAAGAGGGTTTTGAGGTAGGGGGATGCCTGAGTTTTTGTATATTTCGATGTGAGTAATCCTTGCCACAGGATGGAATGCCAAAGATGAGGGTGCCAGTGGATCATGCAAGGTGTGTGATTGCATTGGAGGTGGTCACCGGATTTCCAGAGGGACTTTGTAGCAGAGATGGGAAGGCAGGAGTGGATTTTTTTTTCCTTAGAATTTCCATATGCAATCAAATGCACAATGGGAGTGTGCCCTAGAAAAATGAGGTGGTAATTTTTTACTGAGAGGAAAACTGGATGATTGTAGCGCTGGAGATTGGATGCATTTTTGACATTGACAGTGGATTATGGACTTCCTAGGAAGAAAGTGGATCCTGGTACTCCTTTTTGAGGGTGGAGGTGTGAGCCTCTGGATTCCGTTGTTTTTGATACGAACATCATATCCTTTTATTTAGTGGTCGATAAAATGTGTATATGTGTATATTATTGTAAATATTGTATAGAGTTGGTTTATAAATCTTGAAAAACATTATGCTTATTTTCATGTTGAATAAAATGTGCATGAGTATATGTGGTTGTCATTGTAAATACCATAATGAGATATGTTATAAAGCTCCAGTAAACGATATGTTTTTCATGATTTCATTGTAAATAGTGAAATGAGGTGTGTTATAAAGATCCATGGGAAGTATGTTTTGTGTTCAACAATTTTTTGGTTTATAGGTGTGATTGAACACCGAGGTTGGTGTTCCCCCAAGGGGAAGGGTTCTGTAATAGCCCTGGTGGAAATTCTATGTAATAAAGCTAAGAATAATAACCATGGTTGATGGGACACATATTCCAAGATGAATGTTGGGAAATACACCCTAGCGAGTGTTCACTTCGGTATATTATGGCTAAGGAAATTGGAAAGGAAATGGAAAAGGCTTTGGAAAGGCATGAGGTATTAATTGGAATTTTATTTTTGAAATAAAGGAAATTAGGGGAAAAGGGAGGTGAAAGGTCACAGGTTGGATGTGAGGATGAAAATTAAGGAAAATAATAGAAAACAAATAAAATAGATTCCTCATTAGTAAAACATATTTTTAGGATCGGTTGGAAAAAAATTTTAGTGCATTTTTGGATCTCTCTCATTATTCTCTCTCTCTCTCATACTCTTGGATAATTACAGGTTTCTTGGAGCAGTATTCGAGAGCGTGGATACTTGGATTCTTGGAGAAAGAAGGAAAAGGAAGAGCAGGAAAGCGAGAGCGGTCATTGGGATTAGTAGCTACAACAGGTTCTGATTACAAGTACCAAGTTGCATGTATGTTTTCCTTAGTAGTTTTGGAATGCATGGTGAATGCATATGGATTTTCCTATCCTTTCCATTTCTTGGATAGCCATAGTGTTTTGGTTTTATTTCCATTGATTGTTTTCTAGTTGGTTCTCATGATTTCTTTAGCCGTTGGGTTGAGTTATTAGTTCCTAGAACCATGGTTGGACAATCAAATTGGAGCCCGATGGATAGTTTTTCGGTTGAGTTACTATTCCTTAAGCCTTGGTTGGAAAACCAATTTGGATCCCTAGGTGGGTTGAGTTACTAGTCCTGGAGCCTTGGTTGGAAAAACACTCTACAGCATGGAAACAGATGGGGTTGAGTTACTAGTCCTGGAGCCTTGGTTGGAACAAACACTCTAGAGCCCTGGAGCAGCTTGGATAGAGAACAATCCATGATGGTTGTGATGTCTGGGCGTGAGGTGGAATCATTGGTTGAGGGTTGAGGTGGTTTGGCCTCTGGAAGCCCTGGATTTATTGTGATTGATGTGTTTGATGAGATCCCACATTCATGCTTGGAAGATGGCATGAGGGTGATTGCCTGAAGTGAGACTTGGCTCATCCAATCTATGGTTGGGTGGAACGTGGATGTACCATATCCAGTTGGATTTTACATTTAGTAATGAAGAGCTCACTCCTTTTAAATTTGATACACAAATTCCCTCATTATTATTTGGATTCTATTGCTATTGTATCCATGGTATTTATGTTCTTATTGTGTTGGTTATGAACATGTGTTTCTACAGTGATGATGTATGGATCTCCCCATGTTTTTACTAGTAAATGAATACACAATGTATATATGGTAAAATAGATTGTACTACAACTAATAATGTAAGGGAGTGATGCTTCTTAGCGATTATCAATTAACTATGAGACCCCTATGCGTAAATCTATTGTTTACACTTGTTGATTTGATGTTAGTGACATGTTTGATGAAATTCCTTTCATGGCTAGGAGGGGTCCAGATGAGCTCGTAAAGATGTGATTTCTTTCATAACTTTTTTTCAATGTTATTTATCATCTCCTAAAGTTTCATGAAGTGTTGGGAAGTGAGCTGGGCTCTTGCGCTGAAAAGGTGCCACAAATCCCAAAATTGCAGACACAGAATTGCCCAATTGGGACCATGGTCGCATGCTTGTTGTATTTTTCCTGTAGCTATAGGATCCCAACCGCTACCTTTCCTTGGCATGCCTCGGTTTATGGTCCAAAAGGGTCAAAAAGTTAATCTCCATTAGGGTCAGGGGACTAGAAGGTTGTGTTATCTCCTGGGGATGTTGTTGATGATGTGTAAGGTATGTTTGTCTTGATTCCGTGGATTCCACATCCTTCAAGTCATCTAGAAGGTTGAATCTCATATTAGTAGCCTCTCGTTGCATGTTTACCCCGGTTGGTATGATACTTGGGTAGATGTGTGAAGGGGGTGTTACATCGTCTTCAAGTATTTTTCACTCCCTCTTTAGGCCTTCAGACTTCCTTTTGATTTCTGGTCGAATTTCACTTGGATGGATGGAAGAATATGTCGAATGCCAAACTTATTTATAGTCTCTTCAAGGTGGTCAAATCCATACAATGAGGCTGAATTCACTGAACTTAATGTCGACTTGGTGAAGGACACCAACATACTTTCTTCAAACAAAAAAAAAATTATTCTTTGATACAATAAGCCCAAGACGGGTGTAATACAATATGAGAATGAAAATGACTCATGACACAAATCCTAGAAGCACGTGATCTCTGGATCAATTGTTCACCATGAGAAAAAGGCCTAAAAGTAGTGAAGTTGTCACCATAAGTAAAACGCCAACTCTCAGTCAATTGTCCACTGGAAAAGTTTCATGTAAGACCCAAGATACACACACACACACACACACACAGATATATATATATATATATATATATATATATATATATATAGAAACTGATTTATCATAAAAACAATTGGATACTTCAAATCTTAAAAATGTTATAACTCAAGTCTCCCAAAATTTCTGTTAAATTTCACTTAAAATATTTTAGAAAAATCCATTATTTTAAAACCAAGAGTCACACTATTCTGAAAAGAAAAAAGTGGTGTAATCATTTCCTGCCCAACAACGTTGTTCAGAAGCCATATTTTGATGGAGTTGTCTATCTAGCCAGAGGAATTGTCCGGACAGCCAAAATTTGCCGGAATCCGGGCAATTTATTTTTAAAAAATCTTGCAATAGGATTGTTTGAATCATTTTTTTGATGGTGGAAATGGATTCAGCACCATCGAAAACATCTAAAGCACCCAAAATATTGAAGTTTGATAGCTATAATCTAGATTTACAAAAATCCCTGCCAGATTTTCTTAAAATCTTACCTAAATTTCAATGATTTTCAGAGAAAAAAACACTCAAATTAAACTACTGCTATTTTGATCAAGCAGCCAGCAAAGTCAGGCGGAGTACTATTTTGGACTTTCATTCTTTCGTTGTACTCGAGACAATGATCTATGATGTAGCGTGTGTATTATATATACACACTGGATTCACATGGGTGTCACAGATTCACATGGGTGTGTAAAGGCGATTTGCTCAAATATATAAAGTGAAGTTTTTCTAGTACTTAAAAGATGTTTTTTTTTTATGGTTAATAATATAGCATAAGAAATTTGCAGCATTTAAAGATGTTTTTTATTTTTAATAATTAAGTATTAAAGAAGATTTGATTTTTTTTAAGAAAGCATGGAATTATTGAAACGTGATATTTATCAAAAGGATCTTTTCAGAATATAAGATAGAAATGATCAAATAAAATTAATTTTTTTATAATATAATATAAAGATGATATAACATGCTTAGTATTTTTATATTCAAAATGAATTGATACATAAAATTATAAAATTAGTAATAATAGAAAAATATTTTAATAGAACTATAATAGCTTTATAATATTTTCTTTATAGATGATTAAAATAAAATATTTATCAAAATTTTTTTTTTAAAACAAAAGATAAAAATAATAAATTACATTTTGCTATATTATAAGATGAAAATGAGAAAACATTTTATATTCAAAGTGAACTTATACATTAACTTTTAAAAAATATCAATAATAAAAATTTATCTTAATATTAACCAAAAGTTTTATAAAAAAAATTGTAGATGACTAAAACATGATATTTATCAAAAGGATATTTTCACAACATAGGATAAAAATGATAAAATAGATATAATGTCTTTATATTATAAGATAAAATAGTCGTAATGTCTTTATATTCAAAGTGAGTTGACACATCAATTTTTTTTAAATATTAATAATAAAAAGATATTTTAATATCAATCATAATAAAAAAAAATCTTTCTCATATTTATTTTTTACTTATTAAAAAATAGAAAAAAAAATGTATATTGTTTTTAATGACTAATATAAATTTGATGTTGAGGAAGTGATATGGCGAATGCTAAGGTTCTGAAAAGCTTTGCTGCTGCAGTCACCGTCAATGAGTCTGCAGCTACAACAGTTGCTTCAACGACTGCATCAGTCGTATCTCCTCTCGACCTCAGAAATGGGTATCTGTTTTGGCTTCGCAGTGTTGTCTTCCAACACAAGAGAGACATCCTCTTGGCTGATGGGGCCTGAAAATGCAACTACGCAAACCCTCCCATCGCCATCGCTTTGCAACAACTCACCTTCACAAATATGCAAGCTGGGAGATCATTGGACCCAATACTGGATGGACAGTTCCAGTTTCACTGTAATGCAGTCATCAACAAACGAGGCATTTTTAACTCTAAAAGGGCTGAGGAATGCTACTCTCATCATTCAGCCTCCATCAAACCCCTGCACGGCCTCGCGGATCTGGAAAATCAGAGATCAAGAACGATCCCGACAGAGATATGCTCACACAGACTGAGTTTCTTAGATCTCTCTTCCCCTTCATTTCGAATGGAGATCTCGCTTATTTCTAGAAAAAACATGCTCCATTGGGTGCGCTCAATGGATTTGGTGCAGAACATCTCGCATGACCTTGCACACAGGCTGGGGATACCCTCTGCACTCCGACGACTTCTATATGGAGGTAAACAACTAAAGGACTCTCTTCCCCTCTATTTTTACAATATTGAAAGAGATGCTTATGTTGTTTTAACCCTTCGTCTACGAGGGGGAGCATATGGGCACCCATCCTCTGCTTCTGCTTTCTCCTACAAAGACATTGTCCATACACAACCACCCAAGAAAAGAGCTCAACCCCTTGAGGCTCCCAAGCCATTTCTACTTGATAAACTGGTGGAAGTTCCCTCCATAGAAATCTCCCATCCATCTATGGATGATCAACTTCAAATGTATGTAGAATTTTTTATTTTTTGAATGGAAAATTTTAGGGGCTAATATTCGTAGGTGGGCTTATTTCCATGCTTTTTCCAAAAAAAAAATTGCCAATTTCCATTTTTAATAAAAATGATTCGCCCAAATTTTACAATATAAAATTATTTTACCTTAAAAATCGCCAAAAATATATAGAGGAACTATAAAAAACCATTACAAAATTGAATAATCTTACAAATATATCAATAAACGTTTTATAGTTTGCATATTAGGGACTACTGAGATTCGCCCATTTTTTAAACTTCAAAAAAGAAATTCCTTCCTTAAAAGTTTCCCTGATTATTTTTTGATGTAATGGACTATGGCCTCGCACAGTATATCTATACCAAGGGATTCACTCCACATGGACCAACAACAGTAAGGTTATCTTTTGCTCCAAGGGTTTCTTCGTAGCTATGTTTGCTTTCAATGAATATTATCAAAATCCTTAACTAGAGGCCCATGGTTTTGGGGATCAATAGGGCTATTCCTCACCCCCTGGTTCCCAGACTTCGACCACTCTACATTAGTCATCACCAAGATTCTTATCTGGGTCAGACTTCCAAACCTCCCTACGCATTTATGGCACTTTTCTGTCTTCCAAGGGATTGGAAACACCCTTGGTCGCTTTCTGACAACAGATCCCTCTAGGGGGGAGAAAGGAATATACACCTATGGCAGAATTTGCGTGGAAATAGAAGTAAACAGAGGTATGCCCGATAAAATCAACCTCAAAGTAGGGGATTTCCTATGGACATAGACCTTGGACTATGAGAACACCGCCTTCTAATGCCACCACTGCCATCAAACATGGCACCTTCAGAACACTTGTGCCATGTTCCTTGCTCAAATGAAGAAAATAAATTGCAAATCAAAATCCAAAAGCTAGAAACCATGTGATCCACCCTCCATGGATGACATCGAGTCATTCAAATCGGATGAAGAGGAGGCTGAAGCAGAAGGGGAGAAAGCAATGGAGATGAAGGACATGCCCTCGGTAAGCCCTGAGGGACCTACTGATCCACCGAATACACAGAAACGTACTCATGATTATTCCACCTCCGGTTCGGACAAGGAGACTCCCCCTACAATCAACAACAATATGTAAGTGGTTCCAGCCCATCCATATCACAAATGCTGGGTCAAAGTTATCAAAAGGAAAGGAAAAAAATGGTGTTTGGAAGACTCAACCCATTCAGTTTAGACTTTTGTGTCTAGCCCTTTGAATCCCTATTACCCCTTCTGATCCTTTTTGCTTATTTCTTGGTTACTCATTGGGACAGAGGTTGATATTTTATCATTTCAGACTTCCCCGCTATCTAGCTTCTCTTGACTGTAACTTCATATTGTACTATATGATTTCTTAATACAATTAGTCTCATTTAGAAATATATATATATATATATATATATATATATATATATATATTTATAAAGTTGATGTTTTAATAATCAATATTAAAAAAAAAATGAACAATAATAATGATATATTTCAATATAAATCTAAAATAAAATACTTAGATGCGCATAATAATAATATATATGTGTAAATCTAATAGTTAAAAGGAATTTTTTTTTTTCCTAAGATATATAAAAATATATTAATAATAATACAAATAGTTGGGATAATTAAGAATAAGTATAATTCTTCTCTAGATTGGCATGAGTGAGTGTGAGTACAAGGGAGATGATGGAATTTGTTCTACCATCATGCAACTAATAAACATAAGACGAGGGGGGTGGCGTGGCCATCCCCACACAAACCTCACTATGCACGAGACGTACACGCAATTTATTTCCCATGAGAAAAGGCACTTGGAGAATTATGAGATTCTGATTACCAAAATTGTTGCAGTTGGCTAAGTTGTGAGAACCATAGCCAAGGATCCGTCAATAGGTTTTTTGTGGTGTAGGAGGTATTCCAGGGAGGCTCTAGGAGGTGGCAACTTCATCAAGGTCCAAGATGTCGAGGGCAAGGTACTACTTCTCTATCTCAAACACTACTGGTATGTTTCAAATAGTCACCCTCTATGAAATATGATTTATGTGATATGTTTGTACTGGATATGGTCTTCAATGGCTGGTCAAGACAATTCCTTCTGGAATATGGTTGATTTAAACACCATATAGGTCTTGGAGGAAGAATTTTTTTTGTATGCCCACCTTTCAGGGGCCAGGAGGTCTCGCGGCAAGATACCCAACAAGGTTTTTAGGGAATTTATATGCCCAAGGGTTTTGAATCCATGGGATAAGCCTACTTCATAGATTTTGGAAAATGGAAAATTAGCAACCTCTAATCCCTTCCCCTCTTTCATGGAACCTCTCGGAGAGACAAGCCAAAATTGGTTTGTGGGTACTATCGCATGTATGGATTATGAATCCTTTCACTAGGCATAAAGGCATCTCCAGGATAATGAGGTTAGTCTTTTAGAAAAAAACCATGAAGAAATTATGGATATGTTCCTTCGAACTCGGTTTAATGTATCTCTCTACAATGTATATCTATCTATAGAATTTGTCAATTTTCTATATTGATGGATTCATAGGATTTTGCATCCATACTGTCCTCCAAAACTCAATTTTGTAGTCTTTATTGAGATAAATATGGTTGGATTTCAGCCTATCTAGTTTCTCACAACCCCCTCAAAAGAAACAAATAGACAAATAATATGGTGTGACCTACTTCGTGACGTAGTCACAGTCGTAATGCTGGTTAGGGGCAAGGCTGAGGTAGCGGGCAAGGGAAATCCCGACCAACCAGAGACCATAAATAAGGAACTAGACATCATGTTTTGATCATGGTTAGAGAATTCGCGACCAACACTCATCCTTGATCTTGCCAAACTATAAATGAATGGGAAACAAAGATTGTAAACCGGCCTCATATAACTGAACAAACAATTATCGAGGAGTCAGGGGACCTGATTCCAGACCCTAGTCATACGATAGGTCATCACACTCAATATCAACATACATTTTTCTTTTTCTGGTTCGTGAAACCTCTCCTTGTGAAGGCTTTGATGATGAATAATACAGATAATTCAGGTTTTTGCAGAAGAAATCCAAGAAATTCATAGGGAATTTCAGTTAAACCAGCAACAAAGCACCCGCCTTGAACACATAGAGAAGCACATCCCCTTGTTTTCCTCGGACATAGTTGTTGGGTTCCAGTGCTAAGGACCCAACACCAATACAATATATTGATAAGTATCATGGTCTCTAAAATAATATGGAAATTCAAATATCTCAATTTTGTTTTAACATAATATCGCAATTCAAATATCCCACTTTTGTTTTGATGATTTGAAGGGATTTTTTGTATATTTGGTATACGATTATGGTTAATAAGAGTCACACAGACACTCAAGTTTATATTGCTATGCAAGATAATATCAAACAATTCAGTTTTAGGTTGGCTTATAACCCTACAAGATGGTCATGAGACATGGTTTCTTACTAGACAAGTTAAAACCATCTAGTTTGAAACTTTGATCTTGTACTACCTATCCTATTTTTAAAAATAATAAAAAGTCAAACCAAACTTTAAAAAAATAATATAATTTAAAAAAATAATTTTTCATTTTTTTAATCCTTAATATAAAATTATTGAAATTATACGACTATAACTTAGTTAAAGTGTCACTTAGTTGAAGGTTAAAAATTATCCACAATGCTATGAGGACCCCAAACCATTTGTTTCATCATCCGTTAAATACAAAATTCCTAACATAATGTGTTCCCCTATCAATTTTATCAAACGCATACCGCAACTCGCGGTAAAATTGTTCTAGCGTGAAATTTGCTTAAAATATCAAAAGCATATAATTCATGATTTTCGCTTCCAACCAAAATGGCGTGGTTCCAAGATTCTGATCTGCGTTTTAAAGTAGTTAGAAAAAATAACAAAATAGACTTTACCACTCCATTTATTATGATTTGGTTTAGTCTTTACCACTCCATTTACTATGATCTTGATGCATGGTAAATGTTATGTAATAAGTTAATAATTGGTTTATTATTTTTGCATTAGGGTTACTAAATGATAATAAAATAATACTTAAATAAAAAATGTGAAAGTAGTCGGTTCATTATTCACTTATTTCATGGTGCTTAACATTTCTGTTATTGCCACTAAAAAATGATACAAAGATACAATGTCTTCATAAAAATATTATGATATGCTAGGAATCAATGGTTTCACATGTGATGTGGAAAGTTCATTGGTAGGGTATCATACATTAATAACAAAAAATGAATGGTTATAGTTGGCAATGTAAAAGTGATTTGTTTTTAATGTTATTTTTCAATAGATTTTATTTTACCAATCTGTTTCATAATGTATAAGTGATTTGACTTTATCATAAATTTGATTATTAAAATAATTAAATATTATGATACAAAGATACAATGTCTTCATAGAAATATTATGATATGCTAGGAATCAATGGTTTCACATGTGATGTGGAAAGTGGAAAGTTCATTTGTAGGGTATCATACATTAATAAAAAAAAATGAATGTTTATAGATGGCAATGTAAAAGTGATTTTTTTTAATGCGATTTAGATTTTATTTTACCAATCTGTTTCATAATGTATAAGTGATTTGATTTTATCATAAATTTGATTATTAAAATAATTTTTATCAAAGTTATTTTTTAAATTATTTAAAAATAAATAAATAATTTTTTCCGCATTTAATATGGAGTCTAAATTTAATAGGTATTTAAATACTATTGCGTAAAAATAATGTGTAATAAAATAATAATAATAAAATATTATACTAAATATTCAAAAATTAAATTTCAATTTCCAAATTTGTATTACTTACCCAATTTTGTTAATTTTTTATCTAAATAAATTACTACAAATTTAAAATATTTTTAGATTTTTTAAATACTAAAATTAATTATAAAAAAATCCCATAATTTTTTATATTCTAATAAACTGAACTCAATTTAAACGAATCACATCTTTATTTTGTTTTATGTAAATTTTAAATAAATTTTATTTATGAGATGTAAAGTTAATAGTTACATAAAGTAATATATAGTGATTCGAGCGTTCATGGTTTTCTCATTTTGTCACATCTTTTTTGGATAAAATACGTGTGTTGTTGAGAAATCACTAGGTAAATTATCTCTATACTTTGGAAGTCATGGTCCATGGTGGAGATGGTAAGAATCCATTCGTAGACCGAGGTGGTCAGAAGTCATACTTTCAAGTAGATCTTAAAAAAATATTTCGTAGACCAATCTCTCATACCGTAAACTACTGTGGAAAAAAAAGAAGAAAAAGAGTGATTTTCTTTTGTACTAATTCAAATTATATATTTTTTTCATATTGGATTAAAAAATGTTAGAAGAAACCCAACATGTCAGATTTGAAAAACCATTAATCACAAAAATATGATTCAATGGTAGACTTATATCAAGTGAGATGTATTTAAAAAAAAAAATTTGAAAACAATTTTGCATTTAAATGATTTGTGCTGCATTGATAGAAGATATAGAAATATGATAAAGCTATGACAGTTATATTGCACAATTAGAAGAATAAAATTAAATTCAATAATAGATTTTATTATAGATTGACATTTAATAATATAATAAGTATTTATCATATATTTTTTAAAAACATATAATAATTATATTTATAAATATATATTTATAAATTAAATTTAATAATATATTTTATTGTAGACTAATATTTAATAATATAGCAAATATCCATTTATATTTTTTTTAACAATATATAATTATTATATTCACAAATATATATTTATTTTATAATGACAAATATGATATCTATTTTATTTTTCTCAAATTATTTGAGATATTTTGATATTATATGTTTATTAATAATTTATTTCATATTGACTCTGCCATCAGGAACTCCTTTTGGGTCAAGCTTCTGGACAAATTGGAAGCCAAACTTGCCTCCTGGACTTTTAGAGCTCTAAATTTACCCAGCAGGCTCATTCTTATCAAAGCGATGCTCCAATCTATCCCCCTTTACCTCTTCTCTGTTCTAGCAGCTCCCAAGTGGGTCCTCAAACAAATCAGAGCTTTGCAACGGAACTTTCTCTGGGGCTCCTCTGGTCGAAGTCGGAAGTGGGCTCTTGTGAATTGGGACACGGTTTGCTCCCCCAAGGAATCTGGTGGCCTCAATCTCAGAGATCCCAGTCACAGTAATGAGGTTATGGCCGCCCGTATTTGGTGGAATTGGATATCCAAACCTCACACTCCATGGGCCAAACTTTGGACTGCCAAATACGCTAACAGCAGACCCCCTGCAGATCTGATCAGAATGGTTCCTAGCCAAACTGGCTCCCTTATTTGGAACGCGGCCAGACAACACCATCAGCTCATTCAGCAAAATTGTTTCTGGGAAATTCGCAACGGCAGCTATGCGAGATTCTGGCACGACTCTTGGCAGCAAACTCCGCCTCTCATAGATCTCCTCCCTAGTATCATTATGGGAGATAATAACATGGATCAGGATGCTAAGGTCTGCAACCACTGGACTGCCGATGACAACAACGACTTCAGACAATGGAAGCCTCCTCAGACTATAGCTCCTTATGCGCAAGATCATGATCTGGACTCCCTCAGCCACGAGCTTCACAAACGGCAAATAAGACGATCTGAGGATCACGATATTCTCAGGTGGGGCTACTCTACCAAAGGGATGTACACTACAAAAGAAGCTTACTCCCTTTTTCATCCTACGCCTCTACCCCGTGATATTATTTGGACCTTGATCTGGAACAAGCTCACTTGGCCCAAAATCTCCACGTTTCTTTGGCTTCTCATCCACAAAAGAATCCTCACGTGGGACAATCTCGTCAAACGAGGTTTCACTGGACCGTCCCAATGCCCTAATTGCCTGCAAAATGTGGAAACTATCCAGCATCTCCTCTTGCTCTTCCCTCTGGCTAACTCCTTCTGGGAAAAATGCAGCTTCCGCTGCCAGAAGAACAAACCCACAGGGGACATCACCATGATTCTTTGCTTCTGGCCCCGAAGCCCCTACTCTTCTCCCATCCTCAATGCCCTCTGGATTCTTCTTCCTGGCCTTGTTTTTTGGACTCTGTGGAAAGAACGGAACAAGCGCATCTTTAAAAATCAACTCACCCCCCTCGACCCTCTCTGGATTGCTTTCTGCTCTAATCTTCAGGATTCCTTGGCTCTCTGCTCCTGGAACGAAGAAGACTTCCCTAAAACTCCCAAAGAAATCTCCATCTGGCAGAACTGGAACCTTCAAATAGCGATCCGTCCTTCCCTCAACCTCCGCTCTCCTTTTGATCCTCCCTTGCACTGGTCTCCCCCCCCAGATGGTGTTTACAAACTTAACTTCGATGGTGCCTCCAAAGGGAATCCTGGTCCAGCTGGCTTCGGGGGAATAGTCAGAAATTCCAAAGGTGACACTCAATTCATCTTCTATGGCTCCATTGGTTGGGACACCAATAACTCCGCTGAATTGGAAGGTTTATGGCAAGGCCTCTGTCTCGCTCACCATTATAACCTCTTTCCCATCATCTCAGAGGGGGATTCTCAGGTTCTAATCAATGCCTCTCAGAGGCTTCTTTGGGGCACTAATTCAGAAAAATTGTCTCACAGTTGGCGTCTTGAAGCCAGAATCAACAGGTTAAGCAAGTGGCTCATGCATCACAGAGCGGTTTCATTCAAGCACGTTAAGAGGGAAGCCAATAAAGTTGCAGACCTCTTGGCCAATCTTGGAACAGACAGCACTAGCAATCTCACTCATGGCTCCCTCAACTCTATCCATGATGAAGCACTGCTACAGAACTGCACAATGTTGGTCCACCAAGACCAACCCACGCCGGATCCGGCTGATTAATGTTCCGGAGGGGGAGCGCCACCCCGCGCATTTCCCCATGGCAAGGACCTGGGCAGCCCACATGGCTCCCGGTATATGTCATAACTCTGCTATTAATGACTCCACTTGCGCGATGGCTACCAACCTTGGTCGGCTCAACCCGGAGGAGAATATGGCGGTGTTGCATGATTTTATGGCTCAGTTGAACGATACAGGTGAATTCTCTGGAGCGGTGAGCTCGCCTACCCCGCTGCTCAGAATCTGCAACTCTGAATCGCTTGAAGCCAGTGTGAAAACGTCGACAGGGCGGCGTTGTTCCTTGCAGGCTTGCATCGAGCCGGTCCCAGGTATTCATTACACTCAGAGCTCCCACTGTATTTATAATTCTATGCCCAGAGGTGGCGCGAACCTGCATGGTCATCCCCTGCTTGCTCTCTCTGCCGCTCCTGGTAACTTTTGTTCCGCTCAGCCCGCTATCAATTTCACTGTTCCCCTGGACCATTCTGTCTCTCCTTCAGTTCCTGCTCGCCCCAGTCGTTTCTCTCCGGCAATGCCGCGTCTTCGTGAGAGGATGAGGGCCCGACGTGGCCTCAGCTGCGGTAACAGTCGCCCTCCTCCCAACACCTTTTCTTCTGATGAGACTCCGGACCCTTCTCAGATTCTGCACGGTGGCAGAGGGCGAGGACGTCGTCGTGTTGGGGATTCGATTTCAGTTCCTGGAGCCGCCGCTTTGCCTCCTTCCTCTCAGGTCCTCGACCATGGTGGCAGCTCCTCCCGGGCTGTCCCTCCTGCCCCTCTTCGGCCTACCTTCAGAAAATCCTCGCAACATGCTGAGCTCAAATTCTATCCCACCGCTTCCAACTCTGTCCTCACGGCCCTCATTTCTCTCACTCTGCGGGAGGAAATTCCCAGCTACCCTGCCCCTACTCCCGCTTCTGCGCTCTTCACTCCGGGTTCTGGACCCTTGAACGCTGCTGCTCCGGTCACCTCTCCTCTCAGTCCACAGGAGCAGCAGAAAATCATGGAAGCAACTTCGGTAGGCATGGACGCAGGCTACTCTGGCAAGGAGGACAGTCGGGAGTTTTTTGGTTGCAGAATCATTGAAGAGCCACCGTCTCCAACTCATGACTAGCTCCATCTCTACGCTCCAGGTTTTTTGGTTCAGTTTCATAGTTAATGTCAGTTTTTGTTGCTGGGATGACCAGCTAACAGAGTGGTCTATGAACAGTTGTTTTTATTACTATGTTTTCTCAGTTTCTAAGACTTTCAAACCGGTTTCCCTTACGAGGGTGGTTAGAACTCGCTGTCTAAAAGGACTGGTTTCCCAATATGGGCGGTCTAAGTACTCTGTGATCGGCTTGACTTTTAAACACTGTGTTCAGGCTTTCATAGCTGACACAGTGTCTGATTTGTACTAGTTTCCTTATACATAATAGAATTAGTTACACTTAGAAAGAAAAAAAAAATTTATTTCATATTTTTTAAATAAATTAATTCATTACGATCTTTAATCCATGGAATAATTGTTTAAATAAATACATGAACATGTTGGAAGATTAAAATTATAGTTAATAATTAACTGGGTAGAATATTAAAATTAAATTTAATAATATATTTTATTATACGGTCACATTCAATAATATAATAGGTATTCATTATATAATAGGTATTTAATGATATATAATTATTGTATTGACAAATATATATTTATTTTATATTGATAAGTATCATATTTATTTTATTTTTCTTTTATTATTTTAGATGTTTTGATATTATTTTTTTTATTGGTAATTCATTTCATATTTTTCAATATCCAAAAGTTTTGTAATTCAATAACATTTTTAAGCTATGGAATAATTTTTAAATAAATATAATATCAATTTATTTGATTCAAGTTGAAAACTAATTTTTTTTTAACTTTATATGTTTTTTCACTCTAAATTTTTTATTAAACCATAAAATTCCATTTTTATGAAATAATATATACATTGATAAGATATTTCTATGCTTATAAAATAAAATACAAGTTGGGTTGGCCCTCAATCAACTAGGAATCATCCAAATTTTTGCTCCAACTTGAATATTATTATTAATACCATTATAATTAAATTCATCATAATTAAATTGAAAAAAATGGCATACGATATTTTCATAAATGATAATAACTAAGAAGTTACAATATCTTGGAATATATATCAATCTGTTGGCCAGATAAATCGATCTTGCGGAAGATAAAATATGCACAGAATTGAAAAGAAGGAGTTGTAGCTCTCAGGTGAGTACTGCACCTGGACACTACACTTAAACTGAGAGATCACTCTCCGTTCACTCGACGTTCATGAATGAGAAAATCACATCATTAAGTACATCACCAGAAATCAGGAAGTTGCAAACAGACTCCTAAATTCTAGGAACAAATCCTAAACTAAGGAGATACGTTACAATTTCTGTAACCTTTTCTCCATTAATTCAAAATAATATAATTATTTTCAACTCCCCCCCTTAATGGAGAAAGGATTATCCTGAACTCCTAGCATCCTTATAAAAAATTCAAACTGTACACGTGCAAGAGTCTTAGTAAAAATATCAGCCACATTGTCACAATTTTTACAATATTCAACAATAATTTCTTTTGACTGTAGTTCCTCTCTGACAAAATGGAACTGAGTGTCTATATGTTTGGTGTTTTTATGAAACACTTGATTCTATGCTAATTTAATATTTCTCTGGTTGCCGCTTTTGATGGAAGTAGAGTTCTTATTTTCTTCTCCTGCATCATTGAGAAGCCATCTCAACCAGATCGCTTCACATCTCGCTACACATAATGCTTGGTACTCAGCTTCACATGAAGACAGTGCTATAGTACTTTTCTTTTTGCTGCTCCATGCTATGACCCCAGATCCTATGCTGAATGCGTAACCTGTGATAGACCTTCGATCATCCAGGTTACCTGCCCAGTCTAAATCTGAAAAACCTGTCAGATCTTGACCACCGATCTGTCACTGCTTTGTTGGTTCTCCTGATCCACCCACTGTATCTTCGATTCAGATCTAGCAATATCTGGAAAATCTACAAAATAATCCCACTCCAATGAGCAGACTCGTTGTTTCCCAATACAACCACAAAACTGATCCGATCTACCTCTCTCGAACAGATCCGCAACTTCTCCGATCTGCAACTCCCGCAAATCGTCCAGGGAAGGTGAGGCTTCCCGCTGATCTTCCACTGAAGGTGAGGTGGCATCTTTCCGAGCGAAAAATCTGTACCCAGATCAAATCGATGCAAGGCAAAATCCCTGGTGTGAGTTTTCCATGCGCTTCCACGCAAATCAGGTGATTTGGCGCGTTGGCGAAGTTATGGGCTTAATAGACGCGCCAACTGCGCTTCTTGGCACGACTGTCAGTGCAGAAAGTGCTCCAACCCCCTTCTTCTCAGAAATTAAAAAACATCTGAGTCTGTGAGCCAAGTGTTACTACAATCCACCTGCTCGGTCGAGCACAAAGCTCTATGAGCACATAACTCTTGTCTACACGTGGCCACAAAGGCACTTTTAGCCACGAAGGCGATTCTGCCACAAAGGAAAACTGGCCACAAAGGCGATTCAACCAAAAAGGCGATAAAAGATCAGGCTCACTCAATCTGAGCTCTGATACCAAGATAAAATATGCACATAATTGAAAATAAGGAGTTGTAGCTCTAAGGTGAGTACCACACTTGGAGACTACACTCAAACTGAGAGATCACTCTCCTTTCACTCTACGTTCATGAATGAGAAAATTACATCATTAAGTACATCACCAGAAATCAGGAAGTTGCAAACAGACTCCTAAATTCTAGGAAAAAATCCTAAACTAAGGAGATACGTTACAACTTCTGTAACCTTCTCTCCATTAATACAAAATAATATAATTATTTTCAGCTGCAGACAAGATCGATCACCCTATTGTCAGAACACAATCTAGCAACAAATAAACAACTAAGTTTATCTTTCTCTAAATATATTCGTTTTACAAGTGAATTCTATAAAGGTGTCAATCCTACCTTAGATCCAAACACTTATTTGCAACCGTAGTTCTTCCGTCACATCAGTAGTTCTTCCATCGCAACAATAGTTCTTCTGTCACAACAATAGTTCTTCCGTCGCTTGAAAGTGTTGTCTTTAAAGACGTGCAATCATAAACAAGAAAATATTAAATAGCACCTGTATAAAAAATAATTATAAAACATACCTATCATAGTGATCAAGGAATCTATGAAATAAACGATCAAATGACAGCTTATTGAAATAAACAATCGAACAAAAATTTGTTGAGAAAAACAAACTTGATTGTATTAACTTTGAAATAATAGAAGAACCTTGCAACCTTAGCCTTGATGTTGAACAGGCCTTCCCGGGGTTCGAAGCAAGAGTTTCTTCTACTTTGATAAGCCTTGCACTATTCCTCCAGGAGCACATAGAGGTATGTGATCTTTACTCACAAAAGCTTAGCAGAAAGGAGTCTAAATCTCAAGAGCACTTCACCTCAATCACCTACTAAAGCTTTAAATCCCCTTGAGGCTACACAATTCCTCTTTTTATAGTGCAGATGAGGAGGTTAGGGTTCCACCTATGAAGGGATAGAATCCTCCTTCAAAGGGATAGGCTCCTCACATCAAGGGGTTAGCTCCTTAAGGTGTGGGATGCATGAACCTTACAAGAGCGTACTCACCCCTAAAAAATCTCATCCAAAAGCTTCTAGAATTGACCAAAAATCATCTTTTTCTATTTACTTTCTCACCCTTTTGACTTCGACAGGGATACACAGGAATTACACAGAGAATATATGTTTTAGAACACAGGTAAGCTTCACATTACATGCGTACCCCAGCCAGTAACGCAGGTAAGCTTCACACTACCTGCGTACCTAGGGTTTTGGAGTTTTTTAGGGTTTTTCTCTTGTTTTTAGGGCTTGACATGAGGAGTAGAGGTTGTAAGACTTGCAGAGGAGGTAAGTATGAGTGACAATGAGCTCATATAGTTAGAAAAATGTCAAGGTGACAGTTTTTTAGTGCAACAAATTGCCCCCTAAAGTGTGAAGTCTGGAATAGATGAAGATGATGTCTGTCATATATGAAGAGTGAAGTACTTTATCATTTCAAGGATCATCCTGTGAACACCCTAGTCAGAACCTATAAAATCATTCAATGCAAAAAATATGTATATGTAAACATATCATCGCTGAGGTAGGCATTCCCATACTCAAATCAAAACTAACTAGAAAACTGATTTAAATTATTCTGATACAGGTGTTTGGTCAACTTAGTGTGTCCTAAATTGCTACATTAATTTATCAATCCGGGATTCGTAAGCTGATGAAGTGCGGCACACTATATGTGCAAGATAACCTATTTCTTAACTTTTTGTCGTTTTTGGTTTTCTAAGGTGAGATGGAAATTCTAAAATAAAAACAAGTATGGTTATGTTTGTTCAAGGAAATGATATCCTCTATAATGATTTACCAACTTGAAACTTAAAAAGGAATTTGAATCTTACAATGACAAAACTTGAAAGGAAATGAAAATGTGCTGCTGAAATGAAAAGGTGCTGCTAATCTAATAAATCAAAACAGTGAACTATTGAGCATGAAAACCAAACTATTCTTGCTGCTGTCTAAACACAAAATAAACTATGCTTAAAGAAATCCAAAATTGCAACAAAGTAAATCTAAATCAGATTACATCAACTTGTCTTCTCATCCCTCATCATTAGTCCAGCTATGATTTTCGGAAGTAGCCATAAAAAACTTGAATAACTGATATCTAACTTGCAGAAAGTAAACTAATATCAAACCACACATTCATAATTCAATCCCTCACCATCAGTCCAGCTGTGGCTTTCGGAGGTAACTGAAGATGTCATGCACAATTTAATATTTCTAACTTGCAGAAAGGAAACTAATATCAAACTACACATTTCATAATACTATCCCTCACCATCAGTCCAGCTGTGGTTTTCGGAGGCAACTGAAGATGTTATGAGTAGTTCACTATATCTAAATTTGCAGAAAGGAAACTAATATCAAACTACACATTTCATAATACAATCCCTCACCATCAGTCCAGCTGTGGCTTTCGGAGGCAACTGAAGATGTTATGAGCAGTTTAATATATCTAAATTTAACTACTGAAGCAAATGAGCAAAACTAAATTAAACAAAGCAGTACTGAAATTAAACAGAAACTAAGAAAAACAAATTAGCAGCAGAACAATGTTAATTCCATGTCATTAGTCAAAAATTTATGCAAATGCCCGGGCTGCCTATTTATAACCTGAAACAAGAACACTGATCAGTTATCAATAATATAAAACATGAAAGACAGAAGTAAAATGGAAAGCATGAAAGATTATAAACAGAAATGAAGCATATATACCATGAAGGATGCAATGTATAAACATGTGAATGGATTATGGCACAATGAGCTTTACAGAAATAAAACAAGAACTATACAATAATGCACAGAACCTTGGCAAGTGCAGGGGCCCTCTACACTAGCCTTGGCAACAATCTTCAAGTACGAATTACATTTGGAAACAATCTTCTTATATTAAAATGCAGTCATAACAGAAAGGTGATATTATGGCACAGTAGCAATGTAATTACATTACAGAGTTATCTCCAGACTAATCGAGACTACAGAGACTAATCTAATATCTGTATACAAACGCGTTATTTATAACAAAAGAAATATAACTTATTCCTAAAGTTTAGGCTGATGGAGAACACGTAGACCGTTACGTCCACAGATCTAGGATCATGGCCATATTGAAGAATAAATCTATGAGGAGTGGATGTTTGAATTCGGCTATGGAGCCGTGTACAGATGTTGATTTGTCCTCCGCAACTCAGAAACGGCCATATGAACCTTCACATGACACGAAACAGAGTCCTGTCACCGTGGGACTCTACGGTTGACTTCCATTTGGACACCTTTGACCGCAGCCTCTTTAGATGAATTTTCTCGAGCCAATAGGACACGATCCATGTCCACATCATTTCTGACTTGCCCATGTGGCTCGTTTTTCCTGTAGACACCTGTAACATAGAGTTTCACAAAATGGCTGCGGAAAGTTGCAGCAGCTGCGGAAAGTGGCAAGATTCCGCAGCTAGATGAGCAAAATCTAAATCAAATAGCAGACACAAAAATATAATTAAAAACCATGTTAGATGCTCTTTTGCAATTAATATACAATGATATTGACAACTTGGGAGGTTCAGGTGAGTGAAAAAGGTATAGGAAAGTGTATGGAAAAGATGCAGATTTGAGACTCAACATACCCCCACTGTGAAGGTGTTGCATGTCCTCATGCAACCAAACTTTAGATAATCCTTCCTCAGTTCATATGCATTGACACTTTAGCCAGCACATCCAATCCTCTCCTCCTCTTCCTTTGTGCTGCCAACATTCTGGGTTTCTTCATTAAGCACCTAAATTTGATATTAACCAGTGCTCTGCTTAACTTCTGGCATTTCCTTTTCAATTTCTTGTTCTTCTTCTGCCATATTCCCAGGCGTAGCATGGTATTATCATGAATGATTTTGTCCAGTTTGCCTTGTTCCTTCAATGCCTCATTTTCATTTTTAATGTGTTTATTTAAAAGCTCTAGCTCAAAGACTTCCTGTTTCAGCTAGGAATTATTTTCCAATTTAGTGATTGGACTAGATCATCTTGTACTGTGTGAGGCTGGATGGACGAAGTACTGGGACCTGTAGCTGCCTTTTCCAAATATTCTATATAGTAATATACTTCTTGCTGCTTGGGGTCTATTTCAGGAGTCATTTTTGTTGGGCTGTTCCCAAAATTCCGTGAAGGAGATTTATCTTCAAAATCTGGCTGAGAAGGGCTCACATCAACATCTTGCTGAGAATGGGATGGACTATGTTCAATGTATGACTGAGAATGAAATGAACCAGGTTCACTAACTGACTGAGAGTGAGATGGACTATGGTCAGCTGGGGACTGTTCAGATGTTTCCTCTCCCAAATCAATGAAATGAGGACCCTTCATTTGAGTTTTCCTCAATTTCCCCTTAAGTCTACTGCTTCTTCTCACACGCTGTGGTACACTATCCTTTTTATTTTTCTTTC
This sequence comes from Pinus albicaulis, assembly GCA_034641835.2. Lineage (NCBI taxonomy): Eukaryota > Viridiplantae > Streptophyta > Pinopsida > Pinales > Pinaceae > Pinus > Pinus albicaulis. Next base: position 864,252,020 of record CM076577.1, on the reverse strand, counting down.
CTTTCTCTGTCTTCTTGGCCATAGATGACTGTTTTTGAAGATAAACTAATCTTTCAGATAACACTTGATGATCTTCTTCTTCGGAAGAAGGGGTTTGATGTATAGCCTCAATAGTTTTTTCTCTCTTTTGGTGTTATTGGCTTCTTACCCTTGATTTATTTCTTCTTCCTCTTTGACAGTCTCTCTTCCCTATCATTTCTTTCAATTGTAGTAGTAGGAGTATTTTGAATTTCATCAATTGTTCTTTTTCTCCTACTTCTTCTTACTGTGCTACCTTCAGGAATTTCTTGAGTAGGAGTAATTTGAGTTTCATCATTTATTCTTTTTCTTCTACTCCTTCTTGTTGTACTACCTTCAGGAATTTCCTGAGATTCCTCAAAGAAATTTCTAACCAGAAATTTTTCCCATGTGCCTTTCTTCTCCTTTAACTCCTTTTCAATCAAAATTTTTACAAGACCGTGGTGATATAGATGTGGTTCTACATCTCCCAAATGCTTCTGAACAGTCACAGACATTTTCTTCAAACTATTTAATAGAAAATATGGGAGATTGAGAGTTTGATTATCTAGAAAGTTCATCAACAATCTGGTGTGGTGCATATACATGGACCCAAAACGGCCTTCACAGGTAATGAATTTTTGAACAAATAGCAACAAAGTAGCCCATTCCTCTTTCAATGCATGAACAGGAATTCCTCTTTTAAAAATAGTTATGTCCATACCTTGGTTTCGTAAGATTGTTCTCTAGGCTTCATCACTGATGCTTTTATTTTTAAACCAACGCTCACCCTCTTGAGGAAGTTCCATGGCTGTTGCTATAGATGCCTCGTTTACTACAAACTTAAGGTCTCCAATCTCTACTTCCAGGCCATTGAACGACCTTGCAAATGCTTTTGTCACTTCTTTATGATAACCTCTGAACCTTTGGATAAACCGTAGCCACTTTTCTTTCTTCAACATATCCCTGACTTGCGGATATCCCTCTATGAACTTAGGTCCTTCCGGTTCTGCTCCTAGCAATTTACCCATTTTTCGTTCCGCTCTTCACAAATTTGCCTGCGTGAGGGTTCAATGGAAATAGAACGGCTGAATGCACAGAGATGAGCACAATGACTGTAGGTAAATATCATAGAGTGGATATACAGGTTGTAGCGTAATAGAGAATGAAATGGAGTGAGGAAGAACAGAGAGGGGTTTCATGAACACGGCAGAGACAGGGCTGTGAGATTAACAGAACAATAGGAGGAGTATAACACATCCGGCAGTGTTTTGAAATTTGGTGGCTGCACAATGAATGTGAGAACGTTTAAACAACGGCTATGGATTTATGCGGCTGTAAGAGTCCGTGGTCAAATCAATTACGTCTCATTGTCATCGGTGGAATATCAGAATATGAGTGAAGATCGGGGGTTTAATTATGGAACCGTTTGAGAATGGATGCGAGAAGATCATATGGAGATCATGAAAGGGTTACGGGAGTTGTCAATATAATCATTGCACATAATGGATGGAGCTTATGGTTTAGAACTATATAAAAATGTGTTTTTCAATGCTATTTGAAATGAATTTTACTCATACCTTGGAATCTTTTGCCTTTTCCCTTGGTCTTCAACTAGTTGCTCTTCATTAGTGTCTTGAATGCTCCATGTCTTCATTTTTTGATCCTCTCACCTGAATTTTATTTCATGATTATGGAAATAACATATGGATATACATTCTTTTGAAAACAGAGTAGTAGCTATGGAATCTGCTTCTGGCTGCGGAAACTGGAGTCAGTTGCGGAAACAAATGTCAGCTGTGGAAACTGACACAGCTATTATTTGGATGAATGGAGATGAACAGATGACAAATGACCAGATGGAAACGGTCATGAAAAAGAATTTTATTGATGAAATGGAATGAAATAGATAAAATGAAGTGGAATGGAGTGAAATGAAGTGAAATGAAATGGAATGAAGTGGAATGGAATGGAGTGGGTGGTCACAAAACTTATGAAATGAAAGAGAGATTTTATTTTTTTGGAAAATATAGAGTGTCAGGTGTTGCTAATTTTCACCCTATATTTTCTGTATAAGACTGCCAATCAGTGATTGGTTTTCAGGCTTATACAATTTTTTATTTTATTTTATTTTATTTATTTATTTATTTATTATTATTTTTTTTATTTTTTATTTTTTATTTTTATAACTGAAAAGAACAAAAGCTAGGCTGGTGGAGAAGAAGAATTATTCTGTACCAGCCTGATTGCAGAACTGTCTTGAAACATTTTGACAAAATCCTCTGTTGAGAGTGGCCTGTGATAAACTTTCAATCTATGGCCATTCACAATAAGAGGAGTTTGAAACTCATCAATGGTCTTGATTCTTACCGCTCCATTGTTAAAGATCTTGTCAATCTCATATGGTCCAAGCCAATGAGTCTGAAATTTTCCTTGGAAATCTTTAAACTTGGAATCAAATAACAATGCCCAATCTCGTTCTTGAAACTTCTTCTCTTTGATGTACTTGTCATGCCATTTAGCTCTTTGATATTGAACTAGATCAGTTCTTAAAATTGCTTCTTGTCTGATCTCATCTAGCTCATTCAACTGCTCCATTCTATGCTTTTGGGCTTTTGATAAGTCCATCCCCAACTAAACTACTATCTTGAAGGTCTTGACTTGGAACTCAATGGGGAGCAGGACTTCTTTCCCATAAACAAGTTCATAGGGAGAATGTCCTGTTGTATTTCTCCATGTAGTTCTGTACGCCCACAAGGCTTTAGGAAGCCTTTCTGCCCAATCTCTTCTATGTAGATGAACAATTTTGGTGATGATACTTTCAAGAACTTTGTTTGTGGACTCCACTTGACCATTTTCTTGCGAATGGTAAGGAGTAGATCTTCTGTGCTTGGTTTTATATTCTTCCATCAACTTCTCCACCAAATTGGATGTGAATTGGCTCCCCTGATCTGTCACAATTTCTCTTGGAACACCAAAGCGAGTAAAAATATCCTCATAAAGAAAATGAACAATTGAATTTTCAGTAGCAGATACTAATGCTTTGGCTTCTACCCATTTAGTAACATAATCAGTACAAACCAATATATACTTCTTTTGCTTAGATGGTGGATTAATAGGTCCAACGAAATCTAAAGCCCATTTTTCAAAGGGTTCAATGAGTACTTGTGTTTGCAATGGCAATTCATTTGAAAGGGTAGGTTTCCCTACTCTTTGGTAGCTGTCACACCTTTTGACATATTCTTTTGCATCTTTGAAGAGGGAAGGCCAATAATATCCTAAAGAGAGGATTTTATAGGCCGTCCTTTTGTTTGCAAAGTGTCCGCCGCATGGTTCATCATGACATGCCTTAAGAATATCAGGCATTTCATCTTCCCTGACACATCTTCTGATCACAAGATCTGGCCCTGTTTTAAACAATTCGTTAGAAATCCATGAATATTTTGAACTCTCCTGAATAATTTTTCTTTTTTCACTTGGAAATAAATGTGAAGGTAGTTTCCCTGTAACCAAATAGTTAGCAATATCTGCATACCAAGGAGTTTTAATAGTTAATGCAAACAAGTATTCATCAGGAAACTTATCCTCTACAGGAGAATCTTCTTTAGTATTTTGAATCCTAGACAAGAAATCAGCTACTGTATTTTGTTTTCCTGGTCTATCCAACACAGTAATATTGAATTCTTGCAAAAGTAAGAGCCATCTTGTCACTTTGCCATTAGTAACAGGTTATTCATTAAATATATAATTGCAGAATGGTCAGTATGAATAAAATTTTCATAGCCTATTATGTGATGTCTAAACTTATTAATTGCATGAACAACAGCTAAAAACTCTTTTTCAGTCACAGTATAGTTCAACTCTGTGGGAGTCAAATTTTTACTGGTATAATAAATGGCATAAGGAACTAAATCTTTTTGACCCAACAAAGCTCCTAGAGCTGTATCTGAAGCATCCGTAGAAATATGGAAAGGGAGTTTCCAATTTGGTCCTCTCAATATAGGTGCTTCAGATATTCTTGTTTTCAAAGTTTCAAAAGCTGATTGACAATCAGGATCCCATTTAAATTCACAGTCTTTTGTAAGCAATTTGAAGAGTGGAGATGTTATTTTAGTGAAGTTTTCTATAAATCTTCTATAGTAACCAGTAAATCCTAAAAAACTTCTAACATCTCTTTGACAATTTGGAATAGGCAACTTGGAGATGACTTCAACTTTTGATCTATCAACCTTAATCCCATCTCCTGAAATATGATGTCCTAAAACAATCCCTTAAGTAAACATCATAAAGCATTTTTCATGGCTTAATGAAAGGTTTGTTTCTTTACATCTTATAAGGAATTTTTCCAAATTTTCTAATGCCTCTTCAAATGAATTACCATAAACTGTAAAATCATCCATATAAACCTCTACACAATCATGGATTAGATCAGAAAAAATTCCTAGTACTGCTCTTTGGAATGTTGCAGGTGCATTACATAATCTAAAAGGAAGTACTCGATAGGCAAAAGTTCCCCATGGAAAAGTAAATTTGGTCTTATCTTGATCTTCAGGTGCTACCTGAATTTGATTATAGCCACTGAAACCATCCAAAAATGAAAAGTACTTTTTACCTGCTAATGTGTCTAATAACTGATCGATAAAAAGCAAAGGAAAGTGATCCTTCAAAGTTGCTTTGTTCAATTCCATGTAATCAATACATATCCTCCATTTACCATTCTTTTTAGGTACTATAACCAAAGGAGAAACCCATCGGCTATCTGAAATTGGATAAATGAAGTTTACATTGAGAAGTTTTTGGAGCTCTTCTTTCACTATCTCCCTAAGATTTGGATTCATCCTTCTTTGAGGTTGTCCGATTGGTCTATTGTTTTCCTCAATATAGATATGATGGATGCAAGTCTTAGGATCAATACCTTTCATGTCAGTATACTCTTATGCAAATGCAGTAGAATGTTTTCGCAAGATTTTGGTTAGTTCTTTTTGTTGTGATTCTTCCAAATGTTTGTTGATATTCAGTGGTTTTCCTGGAAAAATCTCAATGGTAGAACTACCAAACTCTTCCATAGAGTAAAGAGACATTTGTCTTGATCATAAATATTCTATGTCAGATTCCAACTGAAATTGTGTGGGGTCATATTCTGAAGATGTCTCAAAATTTTCTAATGTGTTCAGAATTTGACTATCCTCACTGATTTAAGAAATGGTAAAGACAGGTTTTATAGTGTCCTCATCATCAACCCATTCATTGTCTCCTACTTCTGTGATTGCTCTTGCTGGAGGATACAAATTGAATTTCTTTATCGAATTACCATTAGAAATGTACATGTCCCCAGATCTACAACTAATAAAAGCATCAGCTGTGGCTAGCCAAGGTCTTCCTAAAATAAGTGGGTGCCCTCCTAGATTACTCTTGGGAGTCAAAATCATAAAATCTACTGGATATTCCCAAGAATCTAAGGAGACTGAAATATCTTCTAATACACCATCCGGTTTAATAATTGATCGATCTGCAAGTTGCAGTAAAGTAGGTGTAAAAAGAAGGTTAGGAAGTTTTAGCTGGTCCATAGTCTGTCTACTCATAATGTTGATAGCAGCTCCTAAGTCAATCAATGTGTTTGGAATTTCTATCCCATTTATATGTGTCTTGACAATTGGACTTCCTGGATCTACATACTTCTGCATGGTAATTTTTCCCATCATAATATCTGCAATCTTTCCTACCAGGTAGATTCTTCTTGTGTCTTTTAGTTTCCTTCCTGGTGTTTTGAAACTCAACTCATTTATTGTTTTTTCTAGAATAGGAATCTCTCGAATGGCTTGTAGCAAGGGAATCTTGATACAAACATTCTTCAATTCATCTAGAAAGTCATAGTTAGGCAACAAAATTTGTTTTTCCACCCCCTTGTCAATTTGTAGTCTTTCAGGAAAAGGAGGTGTAGATGAAGATGTAGGTTGCTCAACTATAGGAGTTGTGGGTGTTAAATTTTCTTTTTCTTTTTGAATGTTTGAATTTTGAAGAGATGCTTCCTCAGAACCCTTATTGACTTGAAGAGAATCCTCCTCATAGGTATCTTGCTCTTGAATATCTATAGAAGGTTTTTCTAAAACTCTACCAGATCTGAGTTGTACATCGTTGAGAGGAACAATCATATAGGTAGGAAATTGTTGTCCTTCTACCATGTAAGTATTCTGAGGATTCTTATTGTTAGGATTTGGCAATGGCTGAGCTGGAAGCTGATTTGTCTTTTGTTGGTATGGGAGCATGAGTTGAGGATTTGGATTTTGTTGAGAAGGTTGTTGTTGTGGAAATGGCAATGAAAGTTGTGGATTTGGATTTGGAAGTTGTGGAGCTTGTTGATTTTGAAAAGATGGAGGATATTGATAAAATTGAGCAAATCTCCCATAAGGATTTTTCATCCCTTGTACCCATGGTTGATATGGATTTTGATGTTGGGGCCAAGGTTGTTGCCAAGGATTCCAATTTGGTGGGGTTTGAAGATTCATAGGGTTGTTAAACCCTTGAGTTTGTTGTCCCTGCCAAGGTCTTCTTGCAACAAAACAGAGAGATTCTACCGAATTTGGGTCTTCTTGAAAGACAGCTTTGAGTCCAGGAATTGAAGGACAATCCTTGATCTCATGATTCTCTGAGCAAATTATACATGTTTCTACAATTTTTGCATCCAAGGGACATTCCCTTAAAGCATGTTTCTTCCTACATTTCGGACAAAAGATGGCTAGAGCATCTGTTTCTGCTTTCTGCTTGTTTTGGATTTTAAGGGTGTCTAGTTGTTCACTAAGGCTCCCTAAGATATCGGTTTTGAATTCATCAAGCATGTTACCAATCTCTGCCCTACTTACTGATCCAGTTGCAGATTTGTTAGCCCTAATAAGAGAAGGATCCCTAGGCCCTTTTCCTGTTTTAGATTTTCCTCTTGAGAGATGGACACATAGTTCTGTTATGTCACGAAGTGGAAGTTGAGAAATGTCTCCTTTCCCATCATGTTTAAAATATCTATCCATTCATCTCTAATGGCTTTTAATATGAGGGCTTTCAAGGTTTCATCATCTAAGTTGCTCATCTTTGCTCTTTTCAAGTTGTATTGAAATCTTTCAAGTAAGTCTTCCAAATTTTCATCTTCTCTTTGCATCATTTTGAATACCTCATCCTTGTGATTGGTGGGCATACAATAGTCCAAGTATCTATCCAAAAATGTTTGTTTCATATCATTCCAAGTCCTAATAGATTGAGTGGCTAATCCCATGAACCATTTCAAAGCAGCTCCCTTCAAGGTTGAAGGAAATAGTTTGAGTTTTTGAAAGTCTTCCTTATAGTCATAGGTTCGGCACACGACTTCAAACTCAAACAGAAATGTTTCAGGATCCTCACTTCGCAATCCATAAAAGTTAGGGAGGACAGATGCTGAGATATTTTTCATTGTTGTATGAGTTTCCTCATCAACTATAGGGAATCCAAACAAGTTATCTCCTTCCCTATTTCTACCATTATTTCCTTCACCATTGTTGTCTCCATTGTTTCCTCCTCCTCTACCTCTACCTCTACTTCCAAATCCATCTATTATTTCCTCTGCCATGATAGTTTCTTTAGAGTCCTTAAAGTCCTCTGATTCTTATATCAAGGGAGGATGAGAGGGAGTCTCTTCCCCTCTAATTCAACTGCTCCTTGAATTTCAAAAATCTTAAGGCTAGGGGTAGATGGTGGTGAATCTTGTCTATGCCTTGAAGAAGATGGAGTTGTGAAAATCGAACTCTTGGCTTTGGCTATAAACCTTCCCCTAGAATCTCTTGCTCTACGCATGCCATTTTTTATTTTTATTTTTTATTTTTTAAAAAGTTGGGCTAATAATTCTCTTTTTGATCTTCCAGGTCACACTAGGTGCAAGAAGAGAGCATACTTAAGAAATTACTAAACCAATAACTCTCTTTCTAATCTCAGGATCACAATAGGTGCAGAAGCCTTGCTTCAAGAAGTTATCAAGTTTTCCCTTCTTTTATGATTTTTTTTTTTTTTTTAAGAAATTGACCTGGGTTCGATCCCCGGGAATGGCGCCAAAATGTTTGGTCAATTTAGTGTGTCCTAAATTGCTACATTAATTTATCAATCCGGGATTCGTAAGCTGATGAAGTGTGGCGCACTATATGTTCAAGATAACCTATTTCTTAACTTTTTGTCGTTTTTGGTTTTCTAATGTGAGATGGAAATTCTAAAATAAAAACAAGTATGGTTATGATTGTTCAAGGAAATGATATCCTCTATAATGATTTACCAACTTGAATCTTAAAAAGGAATTTGAAACATACAATGACAAAACTTGAAAGGAAATGAAAATGTGCTGCTGAAATGAAAATGTGCTGCTAGTCTAATAAATCAAAACAGCGAACTATTGAGCATGAAAACCAAACTATTCTTAACTGCTGTCTAAACACAAAAACACTATTCTTAAAAAATCCAAAATTGCAACAAGTAATCTAAATCAGATTACATCAACATGTCTTGATCCCTCATCATTAGTCCGACTATGATTTTCGGAAGTAACCATAAACAACTTGAATAAGCGATATGCTTGCCAGAAAGTAGGCTAATATCAAACACATTCTTTAATTAATTATATACCATCAATCCGGTACAATGGCTTTGAATGCTTGAAGATGTCATGCACAATTTGTCTTCTAACTGAGAAGAAACTAATATCAAACTACACATTTTCATAATACAATCACTCACCATCGGTCCAGTACATGGTTTCAGAAAACAGCGAAGATGTTATGAGTAGTTCACTATATCTAAATTTGCAGAAAGGAAACTAATATCAAACTACACATTTCATAATACAATCCCTCACCATCAGTCCAGCTGTGGCTTTCGGAGGCAACTGAAGATTTTATGAGCAGTTTAATATATCTAAATTTAACTATTGAAGCAAATGAGAAAAACTGAATTAAACAAAGTAGTACTGAAATTAAACAGAAACTAAGAAAAACAAATTAGCAGCATAACAATGTTAATTCCATGTCATTAGTCAAAAAGTTATGCAAATGCCCGGGCTGCCTATTTATAACCTGAAACAAGAACACTGATCATTTATCAATAATATAAAACATGAAAGACAGAAGTAAAATGGAAAGCATGAAAGATTATAAACATAAATGAAGCATATATACCATGAAGGATGCAATGTATAAACATGTGAATGGATTATGGCACAATGAGCTTTAAAGAAATAAAACAAGAACTATACAATAATGCACAGAACCTTGGCAAGTGCAGGGGCCCTCTACACCAGCCTTGGCAACAATCTTCAAGTACGAATTACGTTTGAAAACAGAGTCTTCTTAAATTAAAATGCAGTCATAACAGCAAAGTGATATTACGGCACAAGTGCAACGTAATTACATTACAGAGAAGACTAATAAAAACTAACAGGGACTAACTAATATGCGTATACAAACGCGTTATTTATAACAAAAGAAATATAATTGATTCCTCAAGTTTATGCTGATGGAGAACACGTAGACCGTTACGTCCACAGATCTAGGATCATGGCCGTATTGAAGAGTAAATCTATGAGGAGTGGATGTTTGAATTCGGCTATGGAGCCGTGTACAGATGTTGATTTGTCCTCCGCAACTCAGAAACGGCCATATGAACCTTCACGTGACACAAAACAGAGTCCTGTCACCGTGGGACTCTACGGTTGACTTCCATTTGGACACCTTTGACCACAGCCTCTTTAGATGGATTTGCTCGAGCCAATAGGACGCGATCCATGTCCACATCATTTCTGACTTGCCCATGTGGCTCGTTTTTCCTGTAGACACCTATAACATAGAGTTTCACAAAATGGCTGCGGAAAGTTGCAGCAGCTGCGGAAAGTGGCAAGATTCCACAGCTAGATGAGAAAAATCTAAATCAAATAGCAGACAAAAAAATATAATTAAAAATCATGTTAGATGCTCTTTTGCAATTAATATACAATGATATTGACAACTTGGGAGGTTCAGGTGAGTGAAAAAGGTATAGAAAAGTGTATGGAAAAGATGCAGATTTGAGACTCAACAACAGGAATGATTTTCAATACATCAACGATATAGACATGTGTAGACATAGTATGGACACAGCCATATGTTTATGAATAGTCCACTATACAAATGAGTAACAAAATTCCTCACAACCTGGATCGTAGAACCAGTACGATTCTATCCATGTGAATAAATGTGTCGAAGTTGAACATGGTAGAAACCACTTGATTACCAGTCAATAATGTAAATTGTTAACAAGTGTGAGAGTAACCACTAGTAATGTCAATGGCTCTCAAAGTACTCAGTACAATCCATGAAATGCGAATAAATGAGCTGAAGTCGAACATGTCACGAAATCATTCGATAGAAGGTCAATGATGCAACCTGTCGTCGAAGGAAAGAAACCTGCCATTGAGGCATGCATATTTCAAGGTACTGGACATTTCTAGATCAACTTCTTAGATAATGAGCTGTTGTCGATAGAATGTGATGTGTCATAGGTGAGCCCACAACATGAAATCATAGATCAAGTTTTGAAGAAATATATTGGCAATGAATGACTCAGGGATGGTCAAAATGGAAGACAAATATTTCGCAAATGAATGGTTTGCTTGAACTGTCCTGTTGAAGACATAATGACACTGCAGATGATTTGGTGACAATTGACCCAAAGCTAATACCCAAAAACTGGCTGAAGACTTTCAATATGGTTTGATTAAATATTAGGAAAAGTATTTTCCCAACCCAGGTGAAAAAAAGTGTCGTGTTCAAGAGTGGTTAACAGTTTTTCGAATAATCAAAATGTAACAAACAGGTTCGTTTTTCTCTATTTTCCCCCACCATTTTTAGTAAGTGCCTCTTTATTTTTGACAAGCTTGAGGAGGATAACATTTTCTTGTTTATAAGCTCATCCTTCGGATGAGTCTAACTTAGTTTAAGATTCGAACCCTAAGAAGGAGTGGTTCATTCCTGCTTAAAATTGAACAGGTCCTTTACGGTTAAATTTTAACGAGTCCAATACAGGAGAAACTTGGTGTTTTTCAATTTTAGGGAGTCAGAAGAAAAAAATTAAGAAAACTCCATGGGTGTACTTTTTCGTAAATTTAGTCTCTCCAGCCTAAAAAAGGATAAAATAATGGGGGAGAGAACTCTATTGACTGTAATTAGTCAACATATACCTTTTTCATAAATACTCCATTTCAGTCCGTAAAAGGAGTAAACTTATACTGAAGGGAAGATCATTCATTTGCTTTAACGAGTTTGAATAGTCAAGTACTCGGCAATATTTTCATTTTTAAAGAGTCTGAAAAGGGCTTAAAATAGAACTCAAGATTTCGCTGGATAAAAATGTACTCATGGTTTTCTCTTTTTTATAAATTTTAACGAGTTCGAAAAAGGGATAAAAATGTACTCCTATGGTCGACTTTCAATTTAATTTACGAGTAGGAAAAGACGGAAAGAACTTGGCATTTTCATGTTTTTTACAAGAATGAAAGATAGCAAAATAATCTCAGGATTTTCATGAGTTTAACGAGTCTTGAAAATAACCGAAATTTACTCAAGATAGGTTTCATTTTTACAAAATCTTGAAACAGAGAAAAAATATGCTTCAGAGTGGTTTCATTTTTACACAAGCTTGAAACAGAGAGAAAACTGTGCTTGATGCCCCCTAAGTGTAACTACTAGAGCGCATGCCCCCCGAGCTTCATTTCATTCAACTAAGTACACTGCTGCTAATTAATAACTAGAAGGAATGAAGGTTCATTTACGAGATGATATGAAAGACCCAACCTAAAAATGTAAGAAAATTATGCAAAATATGAAATAACTAACCTAAATATATGACTTAACATTTACGAGATCTAGTCAAAGACTCGACTCAATTAGGGGAGGATTTGTTTAATTTTTTAACGAGCTTGACACAGGAAAAGAACTATTCTCATGGAAACGTGTTTCATTTTTTAACGAGGTCGACACAGTAAAAGGAACTTTCCTCTTCATACACTGATTCATTTTTAACGAGGTTGACAGAGTAAAAGGAACTTTCCCCATACCTGATTCATTTCTTACGAGGTTGACTCAATAACAGGAACCATCCTTAGAAACTACTTATTTCTAATCTATTAGTCTACTCTCTAAAATCGACCTACGGATTCATTTTTCAATGAGGTTGACACAGGAAAAGAACTGTCCTCATACCCAATTCATTTTTTAACGAGGTTGACACAGGAAAAGAACTTTCCTCTTGGAATCTTGTTTCATTTTTTTAACAAGCTTGACACAAGAAAAGGAACTATGCTCTTGTCTAACTGATTCATTTTTTAATGAGGTTGACACAGTAAAAGGAACTATCCTCACACTCACTGATTCATTTTTTAACGAGGTTGACACAGTAAAAGGAACTATCCTTAGCAACTTGATCATGGCTTCCAACTAGAAGAAACACATCAATGGACACACCATGATCATGGCTTCCAAGAGGTCTTCATCAGAAGGAAGAATAGCTCTCTGGAAGGAGCACATGTCAAGGGAATCAAAAGGGATAATAACATCGCGTTGAAATAACCCCATAGATTTTTCCATGTCAATTACTGGATCTAAGTCAAAGGAAGATGAGAAAATAGTGAGAGGCTCACTTACATCGGTAATTGAAAACATGGGACTAGTTGCCACATAATTAACCCATGGCAGGGTAGTTACCACTTTAGAATCAGGAACATTTAGGGGTGTCATATTATTGGTAGTCGAAACAAGACTAGGGAACAAAAGCTGGTCTACAGTCACAATATTTCCATTGTGAGGGAAAGACATCACGCGAAAGAGTGTCGATACTACATCTTTCATTACATATACATAGTCTCGCCCAAGGAGTAAATTGAAATCCAAGTGGCCTTGAACTACCATAAGATCAATACAGACAGTTATACCTTCCAAAGTAATAGAAAACTTAGGAAGGATCCCTAAACATTCACTAATGGTTTTGTTAGAAGCTTTCAGATTCTGTGTAATAGGCACAAGCTGACGGGAACCCAAAGCTTTCCAAGTAGTTGAGGATAAAATACTAATAGAAGCACCTTCATCTACTTGTGTGTGGTGTATGTCCCTACCACCAAAAATCACAATGATTTGGAAAGGGGTGGAGGAAGGAAGACAAGGTTTTGACAGTCTATTCCAATCAAAGGATTCAAAGACCTCAGCACTTGGAGGGGGTTCTATAGAAACAGGTGAAATGCCCCTTAACATAGAAGAATCTGATGTAACAAGAATAACCTGAGCAGCATGAAGTTCACTCTCTATAGGGAGAATGGGATCGACCGAATGTGAAATTGATTCGAACACTTGATCAACTAATGGATCATCAACTTGAGTGATATGAGTTTCACTCTCCAATGGAATAGTGGGATTGACTGTACTTGAAATTAGATCAATCACTCCATCAGTTGATGGTAGGTTGGGAGAAATTTTACGGTAACCAGTTAGAAATTCCTTCTGTGGAATAGTAAGGTTTTCCAATAATTTTGAGGCTTCATCCATGTGAGGGAAAATGTGAGTTTGACGACTCCCTTTGCATAAATTACAAGGAAACCTAGCTTTACTCTTTTTCCCAGGAACCTGACTATCACTCGTTGATGGATCAACGGAAACTTGATGAGATTTTTCTGACCATACTTCCAAGACCTTTGGAATACCGGGACAATTGATAAGGAAGTGGTCACCCTTACAAAGCCTGCAAGGGTATTTTGGTTACGATGCATGTTGGAGGTTTCCTCAACACTACTAATATTTACAGCCATGGTTGGTTGGTTGACTTCTTTCTTATCTTGCTTCTTCTTCTTCCCTTTCTTCTTCTTCTTAGCCACCTGGTTACTAGCGTCAAGGATTTTACCAACCAAAGAGGAAGAAATGGAGAAATAAATATTAGGCAAAGAAGGTAAAGGGTCAACAGAAGGTTGGTGATGTTGAGATGGTGAACTCTATTGAGGTGAAGCATCCGGTTGAGGTGGAACAATTAGAGTATTCGGGGTCAACGAAGTTGAAAATAACCATATCAGTAAAACTATTGTAAATCCAAGTAATGACAAAGTAGCCATATAAGGAGGACTAACATTTCCAAAGCAAGGAAAAGTAATAGGATTCTCGTTAAGAGGGGTTCCTTGGTTGGTAAATTCTAGAATAGTTGCCATTATATTCAACTTCAGTGAATTTTATTAACAATTTAAAACTAAAATTAACAATTCACAATTCACACCTAACAATTAAAATTCACAATTCACACCTATGGTCTCTAAAAGTAAAAAAAAAACAAATTAACACGTGCTTCAAATCTAAGAGTCAAAACACACACAAACAGTAGTTTCCCACACTAAAAACACTAGTTTGTGATGAAATCCAACATCATAGAATTTTAATGCATAAATGGCGGTTGGAATAGTTACCTCGACAACCTGCTTAATGAAACAGAATGGCACAATTTTCTTCACAAACCCATCTCGAGTGAAGAGAACCCCCCAGAGAGTCCAAGTGAGTATATTCGACGTCTGCTCCAGGTACAGTGAGATCTTTCCTTCACCGTCACCTTAGGAAATAATCTTAAGTTTATGGACACTAAGGTTACCAACATCAAAAAATACAATTGGGCAAACATTATGCGATCTGATTCTACGCACAAGGGCAGAGTAACAAAGCTCAATCCCCTTGAAGGCTCCTCGACATGGTCAATCCGAGGTTTACCAACAAGTGACCCTAGGCTCCTCGAAAATGGTTAATCCGAGGTTTACCATTTGTAATGCATGCAGATCTTCTATCTTCCCCAATGAAATAGAATTGATTGTCTCAAAGGTTTGGACATGATCTCTTGATTAACTCATTTAAGAGAAGCTTCCCAAAATCTACCAGTTACAATTGGATTTATTTCCTACCGCAAGATTTATCTACTTGTTTGTTTTAGTTGCTTTGGAAAGTTAACTACAACCTATTCTGAAGCACTAATCCTGAGCTAGATTGTTGGAAAGAGCCCTAAAAATTTAAAAATTACTAGATGAATTTTAATTAAGCGTTGTGTTATTTAGGCTGTTATTACTCAAAAGGGTAAATGGATATGAAACCAATGGTGTTATGACCTGACCCAAAACTGAATGAAATCAAATATGATAATGTAATCTTTTCAATTCGATGAATCCTAACTAAATTAAGGAGAGAGTTTACATTCACTCCCAACAATGCAAAAAATTGATCACTAAGAGAAAATATAACAAATTCTCTAATGCACTAATTTCATCAAGAAAAACTAACGCAAATCAATTCCGAAACATTTTTTTTATTTTTGTGTTTTTAAAACAAGCATAAAACATCTAAATTCAAATTAAAGAAAAGTGATCTAAATCTACGATTGAATTTTCAGAATGTAAACCATGTAGTTGTAATCTATGCAAAATTTACTCATATTCTGAAAATGAGAATTCTAATTATGCGAATGTGATCTATGCAAGAGAATTCTCAAACACAAGATGATTCTAATGTAATCTAAGAACCAATCAAGTGCAAGTAAAGAAAATTGGGTGAGATTTCCAAAGATCAAAAAATAAAAACACTCAAAGGCAATTAACACTCATACACAAAAGAAAAAAGATGCAAAATTGTGAAAAGACTGAGACAAACCTCCAAGTAATGACCAAAGGAAATAAAATTAATAATTTCTCAAAAAAGAGACTCAAAACACCCAATTAACTTAACGGAGATGAAGGAGATGAAAAATTTGCTGAAATAAACTCATAAACAAGGCTTTTTGATAGAAAAATATAGATCTGGGTAGATGCTAAGAATCCTAAATCAAATCTAAACTAAACTGAAAGAAGAAATCTAAGCTTTTCAAGACTTTTAACAGGGTCTGCAACAATGTGCGGTCCCTAGAAAGTTTCGAGAAAAATAAGAAATTCTTCAAAACTATTCAAAGCAAAGTAAATCTAAGTTACCCAAGCCCGTAAAAATCAATAAAAAATCAGAAAAAAAAAGAATTTTCTCAAATCAAAACAACGGAAAATACGAACAAGTTCTTGCCCCAGTATGGTCGCCAATTTGTTGGCTAGATAAATCGATCTTGCGGACAAGATCGATCTCCCTAGTGTCAGAAGACAATCTAGCAACAAATGAACAATTAAGTTTATCTTTCTCTAAATATATTCGTTTTACAAGTAAATTCTATAAAGGTGTCGATCCTACCTTAAATCCAAACACTTATTTGCAACTGCAGTTCTTCCGTCACATTAGTAGTTCTTTCATTCCAACAATAGTTCTTCCGTCACAACAATAGTTATTCCGTCAATTGAAAGTGTTATCTTTAAAAATTTGCAATCATAAACAAGAAAATATTAAATAGAATCTAAATAACAAATAATTATAAAACATACCTATCATAGTGATCAAGGAATCTATGAAATAAACGATCAAATGACAGCTTATTGAAATAAACAATCAAACGACAATTTATTGAGAAAAACAAACTTGATTGTATTAACTTTGAAATAATAGAAGAACCTTACAACCTTAGCCTTGATGTTGAATAGGCCTTCCCGGGATCTGAAGCAGGAGTTTCTTCTACCTTGATAAGCCTTGCACTCTTCCTCCAAGAGCACATAGAGGTATGTGATCTTTCCTCACAAAAGCTTAGCAGAAAGGAGTCTAAATCTCAACAGCACTTCACCTCAATGACCTACTAAAGCTTGAACTCCCATTGAGGCTACCCAATGCCTCTTTTTATAGTGCAGATGAGGAGGTTAGGGTTCCACCTATGAATGGATAGAATCCTCCTTCAAAGGTATAGGCTCCTCACATCAAGGGGTTAGCTCCTTAAGGTGTGGGATGCGTGAACCTTACAAGAGCGTACTCACCCCCAAAAAATCTCATCCAAAAGCTTCTAGAATTGACCAAAAATCATCTTTTTCACTTTACTTTCTCACCCTTTTTACTTTGACTAGGGTACATAGGCATTATACAGAGAAACTATGTTCTGGAACGTAGGTAAGCTTCACATTACCTGCGTACCCTAGCCAGGAATGCAAGTAAGCTTCACATTACCTGCGTACCTAGGGTTTTTCTCCTCTTTTTAGGGCTTGATGTGAGGAGTAGAGGTTGTAAGACTTGCAGAGGAGGTAAGTATGAGTGAAAATGAGCTCATACAGATAGCAGAATGTCAAGGTGACAGTTTTTTACTGCAACACAATCATTAGTTCAATTGGCATTAGAGAAATTAGAAAAGAATAAATGGTGGATAGAAAACTTATTATGTGCTTACAAACAAGTGTAAGTTTGCATTTCTTTAGATATTGTATAAAAAGAAGCTCCTATTTGATACTAGATAATCAGTCATATTATTTTATAAGCACTTTGTCAAGTTTAGGGCTCCAATATCTACCAATATTAATGGAGGAAGATACATCACATCAAAATGGAGTTTATAACCTATAATATCAAGATTAAATGTAATACTCCCTATCCTATTTTTATGATTGAATAAATTATTTCCCGGTAAAAAGTGTGGCTATGATTAGGTATCTTGTATATAAGAATTTAAACAACTTGGAAGCCAAGAAGTTTCCTAAAATTTCTTCTTACTCTAACCAAATTCCCTCTCTTGACAGAATATTGCTAGATAAGGGAAGATATTAATTTTTAGAATAAAGATAATATTAAAATTATCATTACTTTAAAATTTAAGGAGAACTTGTGGAAGAGATAGATGGAAAAAAGGAAACTAAGATATTATAAGGAGTGTTGGACACCTAATCCTCTAAGGGTTGGTGTAGAAGGCGAATGGACATAGGAATTCCAAGACACCTTGGAATGTGGAATCCAAGGGTTTCCTAATGTACTATAAATGTATATCATCGTGAATAATAAATCATCTCACACTTATCTTTCCATATTTTTTCTATTCCTACCTAGTCTATTGCTAAGTTTAACATGGTATTAGAGTGTAGGCCATGCCGTGCCATTTTCAGATTGTGTCAGCTCCATTTTTAGATGTTCTGCCTATTTTGCAGAACTGAAATTCCCAGCTCCTAAATTAGTTTTGTGTTGTAACTCCATCATTCTCCTTGACTCTTTCTCCCATTTTGCATTATACCTATTATTCCTACCACCACTCCACATACCGCTCCATGCATAGCTCGCTATAGTGTGACCTGCAATGCTCATTTTCACACATAAGAAATTTTTTTGTTAGGGCACATGCAAAGTTGATTTTTTTGTTAATGGAGTGGATTGATCTGTGTACATTCACTACCTTATCAAGGCCCTCCATGTGGCCAAATCTGAGACCTACAATGACACTTTTTAGAACGCTCAGAGTGTGAACACGGTTGTCATGGCATGCATGCTCTAAGAGTGCTGACAGGTCCATCGGAATCATATCTCGACACAGTCATAGATATCATGGCATAGTGATTGCAACCTCCCTCCGTTGACCTCTTCACAGTGTAAAATCATTTGCAATGTTCAGCTCCCAACGAGCATTCTCCATGTTTCCAAACCAATTAATATGTCAACAATATTTTTGCAAACCAAATCCACAAGTTTTGTGATCTCGAGATAGTTGGCAGCACATGTGCGAGGTAGAGTTAAATGATCAAATTTGAGGAACTCATCTTCCCAGTTTTCGATATCATATAATGTTTCCATTGGATAGGGTGGGTCATCTACATGATATTCCCAATATTTGATAACCCTTTCCAAGATTTCACTGGTGACATTGTGCAGAGGAATGTGATTGGAAATGCTCACATCCTCCATTGCATTTGATATAAACAATGATTGTAATGTTGTAGCCTTCTCCACCTCAAATACTTGAGCTTCCAAGCTCTACAACCTCACCATATTGTTGCACTCTTCTTCCTTTCTCTTCCCTAACATATTTGGGGCCATTGCAGATGATGGGCTAAAAAATAAGCTCATATATGCGAGAGAGGCCCAAATATGACCGTTGGTCCAATGTCTCGAATCCAAACTAGTAGAGCCTCCATCGAATGACATAGCAAGACTCCATCAAAGCCTAATATATTAATTCTAAGTTGCAACTAGCTTGTATTGGTGTTGATGCACTGAATACATTTGATTGTACCGAGAACTGTGGCATGTTTTGGAGTGACCGATGCTCTAAATGCAGGAATTGTTGCCTACTCTAGCTGGAGATCAACAATTGTGCTGATAAGTGAAACTCATGTGCCAACCATTTTCTCATAATTTTGTGAAGAAGCGAAATTTTTAGCTACCTATTTCATTTCCATTGTCCATCACTGTCCCCTTGCATTACTAGAATATTGCAGCCACCATCATATTTTGGCCTCATAGAGTTTGGTTTCAGATTTTCCCTTACTCTTTGTTGTGAGGTAGTACAACAATTTCAAACATCCAAGTTTTTGAATTTCCTTCTTTTGATGACTTGAGTTGTTGTTCATGTAAAACAATTCTTTCTGAAGGAGAGAAATCATTAGTATTTTTGTCCTTAAAGGGTTATTACACACTAGTTTTTTGCTGCACATTTACAAAAATATTTTGCAGAGACATTGTATTGTTACTGGACGTTGTTTCTACAAGTTCATAGTTCTAATAATTTTTTGAGAAAATTCATGGATTATTAGAGTTATTAAGCACTCTAACCATATCTACTAGTGGAGACACAACTGAAATCAACAAGGACACCTTGTCTAATATTAAGGTTTTTCTACAAAATGCACAAGAAAACATTGATTTTTTGCAGCTTGAATCTCAGCTACAAGAAGAAGAATTATAGCAACAGAGTCATCATTCTGAACGTATTTTTGTTCAAAAAATTTAAAGAGACTCCCATAAGAAGAAATTCAATAGTTTTGAATTTGATTCACATTCAATGCCCATTTTAAGAGGAGATTTGTATGGAGATGAAGAATCCCAGGTTCCACCTCCCAAGTCCATCGTCGAACCTTGGGAAGAGCTTGTCCATAACAAGCACATAACTAGTCTTGGATACAACAAGGAGGTGTCCTTTCATATTCTAGACTACTCTAAGCCCATCAAATTTCACCGCTCCAGATTTCTTCATGACATTTCACCTTCAACTGTTCTAGTCTTTTCTCCTCCACAACAACATATTTTGAAATTCCAATAGTGTGATCAAGTTGGCCATATGAAATATCATTTTTTTGATCTTCACCCATGCAAGAATTCTGGTCGGCACAATCATTCTTCAAACAGATGCTTCAAAAACAAGCCTCCTGCAAGAAAAAAGATGTATCATGGATGGATCGATTCTTGGCAATAGGCATCAACAACCAAGAAGATGTTTTGGTCATATGTCAGAACTTGTTCTAGAGTATTGAAAAGTCTTGTAGTTGATTTTTTCGCCATCATCTCACCTTGCATATGACATGGGGGGAAATGATGGTCATCTACACTCCAGAGACACAATAATTCAAGTGAGCCTAAGTCACAACCAATCATTCCAGATTCAGATTTTTAGCCATAGACCCAACATTTAAAGTGAGCTTGAGCCACAACCTACCATTCCAATTCATAGTTGTAGCCAAAGACACAACATTTCAAGCGAGCCTTAGCCATAACCTGTCATTCCAGATTCAGAGTTGTGGTGAGAGACACAAATGCCCATGCACATGCCTTTTCTTGGTGGTCAGCCTTAAACCGTCTATGCGAGGTTGATATTCTTCGTCTTCAAATAATTTCGAACACTTCCTCTAGCAGAAGACATCAGCTTCTTGCCATTTTTGGTAGAGTTCTAGGAAATGCATTAAGCATTCCAGAGTTGGCAGTCATCCTTAAACCATCATAAGATGGATACCTCCCTTCTTCTATGTTGAAGGTCTCCCTCTTCAAAATATGAGGAGAACTTCCTCTAGAAAAATATCTCAGCTTCTTGCGAGATTTCGAAGAGTTCAGGGAACTACACTAAGCATTCTAGTGTTGGTGGTAATCCTTAAACCACCTCCTTATGCCAACATTTCAGAGACCAAATTAAACCTAGTGCTACCATTCTTCATTACAAATCTCTTCTTAGACTAACACATACCCCTTCAGATTAATGGGGAGAATGTTGGAATCCTAATCCTCTAGGTGTTGGTGTAGAGGGTGAATGGACATATGAAGTCCAAGAGACCTTGGAATGTGGAATCCAAGGGCAACCTAATGTACTATAAATGTATATCATTGTGAATAATGAATCATGTCGCTCTTATCTTTCCCTATGTTGTCTATTCCTACCTGGTTTATTGCTAAATTTAGCAAGGAGGTATCATCAACCCCATTTTTAAAAATCAAAACATAATTTTTGTTTTGAATACTGTTAAAAACAACATGAACATTGTTAAAATAAGAACAAATTCTCATGAGTTTCATGGTGAAACTCTTTGTTCATCAATTCTAAACATAACATCAAATGAAAGAGTTGGTCAGCTTTATTACACTAATATATTTTAATATGAAAATCATTCTCATACATTATATATGGAAATTCTAACATAAAAATAAAATCTTAAAGAATTATGAATAATATAACATCTTCTTATCTTCCAACAAATCAAATCAATCTTAATAAATTATTGTGACCATCATATATATAAGATATTAAAGAAACTCAAATATCAATTTTCAGATAATTCTTTTTATAATTTAAGCATTTAAAAATAAACTATGTTGTAGAGGGACCCATCCCCACCAAAAAATCCCTTGTACCCGACGTTCTCGTGTGCTAGGGACTTTTACATGTGTTGGGAATGTCCCCAATTTTTTTGGGACTTTATTAGGGACTTGGGGACTTCCAATCCATTCCCAATCCGTCCTGGGCATAATTTTGGGACTTTTCAAGTACCATTCTGTCATCCACAAGGAAAAAAGGATATGTGTGACCTGATTTTTACTGGGATTACTTTGTTGTTTGGACAGATTTTCATGCTATTTTGGATGATATTTTGGCATGAAAAATATGTTGTTTACGGTAAATTCCAATCGTAACTACTAAAAATACTCATTTTATTTTCACCTCTCTTTGTCACTAACTCTCTAAAGCAATAACCCTCATTGCTAGACTTCAACCTATAATTAATGTTGCTTAGAAATGATATCCCTTTATAAATAACTTAGAAGTATATCAACCTTTACTTCCCATGGCATGAATCAAGATCCCAATTATTGTTGATGAAAACCTTATAGTTTTGTCCTAAAGGTGAAGTATGCTATCTTTGAGACTATTCCTATGTGGCACATTTAACAAGTTTCTAAACACACTCCTATCTTATGGGAAGGTTGTTGAATTGTGTTTAGTATTGTTTGTAAGAAATTATTGGGTTGCTGCTTTGTTGTGTCTTTTCCTCGTAGCCACATATTTTTGTCTCTCAAATAGTGAAGGTTGGATGGATCTTTAAAGGCTGCCAAAAGTGACTCATTTCAACACATTTCCTCTTAATACTAACATTTCCAAAAAATTTCTTTGCACTTACTTTGTTCAAGAATAATAAACCAGGATTCAAGATTAATTTACATGTCAAAATAATGTAAATAAACCACGTTATGTTTAATGCTCTAACACACTTTTAATCTTTGATAATTATTCCATCGAAGTTGAATTTGTTTAAATTTTCCATATTAATACCATTGACTGTAAGAAAGGCCCTTTTTCCTTTCACAAGATTGAGAAAATATCTACTTTGGTTGACCAATTAAACTAGGAATTTATTTGAAAAAACTAACAACAGAAAGGGTTGATTTATGTGTTGAGATTTAAAATATTAGGAATTTCATTGAAAGCTTGATTTTGAAAAAATTAACATGTTTTACAACTAGGATAATAAGACGAATTAGTTTACATACAAGAATTTAAACTAAGAATAGTAAGACTAAATATCCTTTTAGATTTGACCAAAAATAGCAACCAAGACAACTAGCTCTTGTAATTAAACATAGGTATTTTATTTGACATTTATGGAAAGACAAATTAGGTCTTTTTTAACAGCCCTGGTGAAAATTTCATGTAATAAAGTTAAAAATAATAACCACTATTGATGGGACACTTATTCCAGGTTGAATGTCGGGAAAATAATTCCAGTGGGTGTTCATTTTTGTTAATATGGCTAAGGAAATTGGCGAAAGGAAAAGGCAAAGGATTTAGAAAGGAAAAGTGGAATTTATTGACATTTATTTAAGAAAATGAGGAAAATTAAGAGAAAATGAATTTGAAAGGTCATAGATTGCATGTGATGAGAAAAATGAAGGAAAATAATGGAGAATGAAGAAAGTAGATGCCTCATTAATAAAAATGCTTCCAAGGATCAATTGGAAAATTTTGGTTTCCTTTTGTCTGTCAATTTTGGAGCTCTCTCATTATTCTCCCTCTTTATATCTCACTCTTGGACACTTAGATTTTTTTTGGGGAACTTGGGCTTTGAAGCAAGGAAGAGGAGGATTAAGAAAATACATCAGGATTCTCTGCAAGTATTGATTTTCATATGTGATTTCCTTGCTGGATCTAGCATGCATGTTATTACATGTGGTTTCTTGCTTTCTTGCGATGGGTGTTTCGAGTTGTGATAGTGTTTTCAGCCTAGCCTTTCCATTTCCATATATCTTTGATGAGATGGGTTTCTCATAATTTGGTTGAGTTGGAAGGTAGGATTGTATTCGAAGCTGAGTGGGGTAGATCTCTGAAAAGACAAAAAATGGACTAATGGTCCTTAAAACAAAAAATGGATCATAGTAAATCCACTGGCCTAGTAACCCCTGACCTAGACTATGGGTTGCAGTAAAGCCATATTATGTGCCTCAGTGTCCCTAGGAATCCTTATCAGTGAATGCTAAGATATACGACAAATCCAAGAGGTGTATTTCACTCTGTTGGGCCTAGTCGTCTCAGGACGGGATGTGTTAGCCACCAATAAAATTTTTCATATGAAATAGTGGCTAAATTTTTTTTGGACCCTTCAAGGAACAAGTTTTATTGCAAAAAGTGTTATGTCTTGAAGACTCTTGAAGACATCATATCCTTTGTTCATATCTTCACCGTTGTTTCCATTTTAAACTCTAAAATTCTATTGATTTCATAGAGGATAGACTACTACAAAATCTATTTTTCCTTTCCCTCCACCTCAAAACTAACCTTCATTTTATTTCCGTTTTTCCCCATCATTTTCCTCTATTTTTCATCCATTCCCCTTTTTTCCTTCACAAAATCCCCTTTACAGAGTTTAAAACTCCTTTTTAACTCTACCAAAACCCCCAAATCCATCAAAAAATCCTCAAAAACTCATAGAAATACACCTTTTTGTATTACATACTTAAGCCCCCTTGGGCTAAGTCTTAACCAATTCCCCATTATATGCCCTGGTGCTAGAACTAGGCGATAAGTCATTTAAGCGCTTATCACATCGCAAAAATCCTAGTGCACAAGTCTATTTGCCATCTTGAAATTTCCGATGCGATTAAGCCCTTTGTTTCATAAATCCCAATCCTATAGCCGCTTCACATAACCTTTGGCTCGCAATCAGGTGCTAAAACATTGTAATAATCCATTCCCAATTGATATTTTCCTTTGTAAATAAAAAAATCCCACTTACCTAAAGTTTTGGTCTAAACCCGCTGGAGTTATGTTTTTTAATGAAAAATGGCTAGATTCAAAGACCTGCATCAAAATTTCTGATGCGATTTAAGTCCCATTACATAAACTCTGCCCACCGCTTTCACTCCATATAAATTACGCCCAGGACCAAGACTTAAAAGTCCCAAAGCGCTAAATCACATCGGAGAAAATCAAATGGTTAGATTGAAATAACAAGTCTAAAGTTCTGATTGCGATTGGCCCTTTATTACATACGCCCCAGGCCTATTATATTTCATAAAGACCAGCGGCCCCGAAATTGGGCGCCAGCCATTTCATATATATATATATATATATATATATTCCGCCCCGATCCACAAAAACTTTGTGTTATATTAAAACTTTGGGATTTTCCTATGTTATAAAGGTTTTTCGTCGGTGCATAACTTGAAACAATCTCAACCATTGATCTTGAGTCGATCAACAATCTGCGCATCATCGCATCGGCAATATTCAAAAGTGCATTCCTCATATGTCATTTCTCCTCCCTGATTGCTCATTCCCTGATCAATCGTGAGTCCTCGATCTCCTTTCCACCTTCCTTTGATCCAACAACCCAAATTTGCTCTGATTATTAACCATTCCCCCACCTTTGAACCCCTCCAATTCACTCTCCACTGTTAATATGATTTGCAGATCGACGGTCAGTGCTTAATTGCATTGGTGCATTACAAGTTCTTTGCCCCACCGATTTCCGATCTCCGATTGCATCTAGGCCATCCACGTGTCCAGATCGAACGGTCGAGATTGTGCCTCATGAATTTGGTTATATTCATGCGCCCCGCTCATAATGTTTTTTGGCCAATCATAGCCGTTGATCTCTGCAGATCAACGACCCACATTAACTCATTCTCCGTTGTCATATTTTTTCCATTTAACCCCCAGATTCAATCTCTGTCATTGATCCTCACATCCAACAGCTCATATTTACCTTGACAGAGCCTACTTCCTGTGGGTCCTGCCCTCTTCAAGATGAAATCTTAGTCGTCCAGATCTTAGATCAATAGTCCATAATAAAACTGCTCCCCTTACTTCCACCTGTGCATCTACCTCATATCGCGTTCACTTCCCCACTGTCAGATCTGAGCCCTTGATCTAATAGCCCACATTACGTTTCGTGTAAATTTCAGCACAGAAGTTAATTTCCCGAAGGGCACGCGATATAGATGGTTTTTTAAGGCCACATGTCGGGCGAGAATGCATATCACGTTGAAAAAGGAAAAACCACCTCCCCGCCCTTTTGTCGCACGAAAACACTTGTTTTCATCCCGAAACCACTTTTCCTTTTTTCCCTTCTGTGTTATCGCGTGCGCCCTCCACCGTTGATCTCTGCAGATCAACGGTTCGGATCTAAAACTTCATTTGCGTATCGCCCTCCACCTCTACCAAAATTTTTTCAACACAAATATCCACTGTTGATCTCGTTGGGTGGATCTTACCCGACAGCTCATTTTCATCCCCAAGCCCCAATTTCATTTCCTTCATATTTTTCCCCCGCTAAAGGAAATTTTTCCTATTTCTTTTGATTTTTCTTACATTTCTTTATAAAGTGACTCATTCACATTATATGATCACAACTGATCCCCACCATTGATCTTTGCGTGATTAACAGTTCTGACTTATTTCTTCCTCTGCTCTTCCTTTAACCTCCACAAATAGATCTCTACCGTTGGATGATCCCATCGAGCAGCCATGCTCTCTCCCCACATCCTCTGAAGAAGTTAAACCTAATAACGCAGGGTTTCATAGCAGTTGTGTGTTTTTTGCAGGTTCGAATGAATTTCAAAATACTTTAAAGAGAAATGATAAAGCCGAGGGTGACGATCCTCAGAGCTTTGTTTATTTAAAGAGAATCCATACAAAGGGTTCTACGCCACGTTTCATCAATGCTTCATGGGCGTTGATGCCATATCAGCCATGCGTAGCCCTACACATCAACAAGACACGGTGTTATTTAATCAAATTAAAAGAGTATCAGTTTCGAAGAAAAAATACAACAGAACAGAGGAATGAAGACAGTTTGGGGATTACGGCTAAAATTGGTTATCAAAAGCCTAATCTTCCAAATTAAAACACAGTTAAAGAAAATCATAAAGATCTATTAGATAGAAAGGCCTCCACCGCCACATCAGAGGAAAATTGATTCCTCTTAGCTACCACAAAGCCACCTGTTACCTAAAAACATTCAACAGAGGCTGAAGTTATTGATCAAAAAGAAGATATTTACCTCAACATAGCTAAACAATTAATTGTGCCAAATGAACTAATGCAAAAAAATATCAACAGATTTATTACATCCTGAAACAGAGCCTAAAGGTCAACAAAAGCTTGCACCGAGCTTAAATGTTAAATGTAAATCAATTAATACAGATAAACATCTGTAAAATTCTCCATCGAGCCCCTCAAAGGCTGAGAAGTCTTAAAACTTGTAGTAATTAACCCATGAGATCTTTTATCAGATCCCACCTCCTCATTTCTTCTATAAATACTTCTCTATAAGATGAGAAAAGGTTGGTTGCAGAACTTTGAAATATACTTGAGCTCTAAACTTTTGATTGTAAATAGTGTTCAAAGGCTCTTGAAACTCTGCTTGTGATATAATAGTTAGGCTGAGAAATGAAGATGATTGCTAACCTAAAACACTGGACTTAAAGATGTAACTAGTTTGAAGCATCAATACAAGCTGATTTATGGGATCCTGGTCTTTGTCAATGGTGATGTTTTCTTATTGTAATTCATTATTTTATTTTTGTTTTCACTTTGTTCATCTTCTCTTATAAAGAACCACAAGCATAGAGTTAGGATTTACTGTATATCAATACCCTTCTCTGACTGATAAGCTTTATCTGAATGTTTTCTTCCAATTTGTGTTATTTAGGAATGATTCAATTCAGTTTGAGCAGTTAGGAATGTTGTCGTTCCCTCATCCTACTTTCTTAGCTAAATATTGTTCTTGAAAGTGATTTTCATTTCATGTTGAGTAGAGATGGACTAAGGAAGATATGGTTAGCCCTGGTTCTAGTTTTATTCCAAAATACTGACTGAAAGTTTCCCTACGAATGTGTTGAAAGATATCTAGTTTCAAACTACTTACCAGATCTTAGACCATTCTTTGGTATCATTTGTGTTTCCCTTTGTGTTTTAAATGTTTTTCTATTGAAAGCATATCAAAGGCTGGCTAGTTTCGAAGTAATTACCAGATCCTGGATTTCTTTTATGTTATTCTTAAGTGTTTCTCAAAGGCTGGCTAGTTTCAAAGTACTTACCAGATCTTGGGCTGCTCTTTGTTCTTCATTTGTTTAATTCCCCTCCTTTTTGTATCATTTCATTCCATAAATAAAACTTTAAGGAGATCCTTAGACATAGATGACTTGCCCCATGGACCACTCTTGAACCTGTCGTTTCAATTAAAACCCTATTATGACTCCGTAGCCCAATGGACTAAAACCAGCATTGCATCCATCTTTTTGGCCAAAGCTTGTTCTATTTTCTTGCAACTTCTCACCTTTGAAACTCTTTCCATTTAGAACTTTCCACTCAAACCATAATCATGCTCAGCGATCCAAAAACAAAACAAAACACTCCGCCTTCATAACTAGCCTAATATCATTACCCAAAACCTTAAAGATAAATCCATATTTACACTTATTGGAGAGATCCCTCTCCGGATTCAGGAGGGCTAGATCCTAGAATCCCAAAGTGGTTGAAATGGTGTTCTCCCTACTGTCGAACTTTGCCAATCTAGCTGATTAGAGGGAGATAACATTTCTGACGACTCCACTGGGGAGGTCTGAGTGATTTTCATTTCAAATAATCATAATATATCAGAAATTCCTTTCTTTTTAAATGAAATTTGTTCTGTTAGCTGGTTGAATCGTTAGGCATAACATCTCTGGCCAAAAAACATTGTTTAGTTAGTAAAAGAAGCCTTTTCAAGCACTAGAAACCAATGGTAACCATGCTAAAACTTGTTTGAATCAGTGACAAACTAGGAAAACCCTAGGATTCTCATAAGATTTTATCTAACGTTGAAATATTAGTTGGCTTAGCCATAAGAGTAGACTGTCTTTATCTCATAACCATAGCTAAGTTTTGAAACAGATATAGGACAGTCTTAGAAACCACAAGATTGAAAAATAACTCATAAAAACCAAAAATATTCCAGATTGGTATTCAATAAACATGGTGGTGGACCATAAAACCTTTTACCTCCAAAAGAGATAAAAAATTTCACTTGGAAACTCCAAAATCCTTAATAGACCCTAAGACTCCACTGGGAAGAACCCTTGTCATTATAAGATCTTTTTAAACATAGTTTGAGGACTGTAGGATTAAGATTTGTTAAAACATATTAGTTAACCTCTTAAAGTTTGTCATATATGGTTGAAATTTTCTTGTTTAGTTGGGTCTAAAAACACAACATAGTGGCTTCTAGAGAGATTCATACTAGAGCCTATCCTAACCCAAACCCGCCAGAGATAGTTGATAACCTGGAAAGTATCCTTAGGGAGTCTCCTAGGATTAAATTATCAAATGTTTTTAGATCACCCTTGAGAGCTAATTCAGTTCCTGAAAATCTTTCAGCTCTCAACAATCACAAGTTTACTTAGTAAATCCATTTAGAACTAGTTCATTTGATGATATAATTCAGCTAGACTCCGAGTCTTCACTTTCATCCCTAGAAACAAGTGAACATCCTGGTGATAGAGAAACGACACCACCTGATTTACACTTCCTTCAAAATTTAGGTGTCCCTCATCCAAGATCAGCTCAAAAATCTATTCCTAGTCCATCCACATCCATCCATCCTACATCCATTGTCCAAACCACTCCACTCCAACCCACTTTACCTTTTGTTAATCCACCTCTTTTGAATCCACCTCCACCACATATCATGGCAGCATGGTATGCTCCCTTAGTCCTTCCTGTACCATTAGTCAATCTTCCATAGGAATATTACTCCAAAATACCATTATATGATGATAGTAATGCTACAACTGCATCACAACATGTGGATAAGATGAATGACTACTTTGAAATAAATGAAATTGATGATGATTCTATCAAGCTTATATTATTTTCTCATAGTTTGGGGGGAGAAGTAAGAAAATGGTTTAAAGGCTTAACCCCCCATAGTATAAATGATCTCCAAGCCTTCCATCAGACATTATTAAACAAATGGGAAGTGAATAAGAATCCTCTCCAAGTCCTTTCTGATTACAAGAACCTCCATAGAAACACTAGGGAAAGTGTTCAAGCTTACTGCACCATATTTAATAGTGTGTATAATGCACTTTCCCCAGATATAAAACATCCACAAGGCTCAGCTCTAAAAAATTTTCCTAAAGGGTTTGACCCTGAGATGGGCTATCAGCTGAGGGAGAGAGATCCTACAACTCTTTAAGATATGCAAAATGGATCTCTCGTTCTGGAAGTTAACTTAATGGAGAAGAGAGAAATAATGAAAAATGAGAAGAGAGTACCCTTCAGAGAGGAATCTACACCTTCTACTTCTAGCTCAATTATGGAAAAAATGATGGAATAGATGATGAAAAAAATGAGAATCCTTGAGAGAGCACAAGAAAGTCAAAACCAAGATGCTCCTCAAAATAGAAACCAGAACCAAAATTAGAATTTTAGAAGGAACCAACCTCCAAAAAAACCTAGGGGAGATGATCAACATATCACTCCTCCCTTTCATCAAAACTATGTGAGAGAGGTTGAGGAAACATATGAAATAACAGAGGAGGAAGATATCAATATGCTAGGAGTAGATAATGATGACTTTGAGATTCATCATGATAGAAAAAAAGGTCTTTACACACCTTATGATGAAAAAAGAGATGTTAACCAAAGCTATTATCAAGACATGGAGAATGTCATCGTAGAGTCTCAAAGAGAATATGACTTTAGAATTAAAACTAGTCAACAATCTCCCAGCACTAAAACCTCTGACCAATCTTCACAAAACAACACTGTAAACAAGCCTAAAGTTTTCAAACATAAGGAAAAAATAGTAGTTGTAAATTCTGATAAAGGTAAAGAGAAAGGCACTCACAATGTTACCAAACAAAGTGCAGACCTTTGCAGTACTAACACTTCAACTAGTACTCCTTTGAAAACAAATTTGTCAAATGTAAATAGAACAAATTACCAAGCTGATGTTGTTGATAGAGTGGCAGCAAATAAGACTGAGACAAGTACCTCAAAGAATCAAATTCCTTTCAACCAGGTGTAGGAAATTTCCAAAATAAAAGTCTCTGTTCCCTTGAATGAGTTAGCTGCCCAAAATTTATATAGGACCCAAATTTTGAAGGCTTTAAACATAGAAGAGAATAATGACATAGTCAATATTAACGATGACCAACCAGAGCTTATTTTTGGTCCAAATATTGAAGGTAAGTATCAAGAGGGACCTATTCCTCCCTTTTATGTAAGTTTAAATGTTCATGACAAGATTTTGAACAACGCTATGCATGATTCAGGGCCTTCTCATAATTTAATGCCAAAAGCTGTAATGGAAAGCCTAGGATTAGAAATCACCAGACCTTATAAAGACCTTTACTCCTTTGACTCAAGTAGAGTAAAATGTTTAGGATTAATTAAAGACCTTTGCGTTAACTTAGCACAGATTCCAGCCAAATGCTTAGTCATGGATATTGTAGTGGCTGATGTTCCCCCAAAGTATGGAATGTGGTTATCTAGGTCCTGGGAGGCTAAGTTACAAGGAACTATGAAGATGGGCATGACCTATGTGACCATCCTTGTTTTCAATCAGACAAAAATACTTTACATGGAGTCCCATATGCAATACATGGTTACAAGCCAAGACAGACCACAAAAATCTCCTCTGTATTCTGTAAATACAGGCCTCAATTATTTTATCATGTTTAACGATGAAGCTCTTGGTGAAAAATTCACTTTAAATGAATTAATGGATGATAGAGAGGAGGAGCTAAACACAACAGAAGTGTCAAAATAGTTTGTTGCATTTGAAAACTATAGCAAACCGAACACTAGTCTTGAACTACAAGTCATGTGTCCTTCATTGTTAAACCTTGATAGTCAAGAAACAAACCCTCAACATAGCGAAAAACCTGAGGAGTTGAAACAAATACAACTAAGTGTTGATATTCCACAACAACCCGAAAGAAATTTGGTTGTAGAGGACAGTACCCAAGATCAAACCGAAACTAGTCCTCTGTGGAGAATGAACTTCGACGGGTCATGCATAGAACTAATGCTGGTGTAGGTGTCTGGATTTGCAACAATGAAAACAACCACACAGAGAAAATTTCCTATAGATTAAACTTCCAGTGTTCAAATAACATAGAGGAATATGAATCCCTACTTTTAGGCTTGCGTTTGTTGAAAAATTTAGGAGCCAAAAGAATTAAAGCATATGGGGATTCTAAATTGATCATTAGGCAAGTCAATGGGGAATATAATGCAAATCACCAAAGACTTAGGGCCTATCAAAACGATGTCATGGATATTTTAAAAACTTTTGAGGAGTACCAGATAATTTTTGTCCCAAGAAAAAGAAATATCACAGCCCACAGCTTAGCCTTTGCAGCTAGAACATGCTTAACGCCATATGAAACCAAAGATTGCACAGCTCAGATAAATTTCAGATCAATCGTTCCTGATAATGAAAAGTATTGGAAAGTGTTTGACGGAGACAAACAAATAGAAGACTTCACGCAATTCAGAAATGAATTTGAACTAAATAGTTCGCACTCAGATTATGAAATAGACTCCAACAGTGAAGAAAATTTTCTTAGTGAAGAAGAACCATCTCCTAAGGTTGCCAATATAAATCTTCTGTCTAGAAAACTTGAAAAAAAAACGGAATTGACTGCAGAGTTAGAAACAGAGGAGTTAGAAACCCTACAGTCCAAAGATCATAGTTTTCCTAAGGGTCTAGCCCCTTTAGAAGAGTTGTTTGATTTTAACGATGTGGCTAAGAAGCCAAAACGGGAGCCTGTAGAGACTGAAGTGGAAGAGTGAAATATAGGCAGTGAACTTAAACCAATGATGATTAAACTGCCTAAGACCTTACCAGCTCACATTAAACTCAAATACATAGAGTTGTTTAAGGAATTTTCTGATGTTTTTGCGTGGAGTTATGAAGATATTAAATCCTATGACACTGGAATAATAAAGCACAAAATCCCTCTCAAGGAAAATTAAAAACCTTTCAAACAGAAGCTGTGTAGAATAAACCCTGTATAGTTGCGTTTGGTAGAGAAGGAAATCAAGAAAATGTATGAAGCTGGTATTATTTTCCCTATCATATATTCTGAGTGGGTGTCTAATCTGGTGTCTGTTAGGAAGAAAACATGAGAGATCAAGCTTTGTATAGACTTTAGAGACTTAAATAAAGCTTCATTGAAAGCAACTACCCTTCACCTAATATGGATCATATTTTACAAGGGGTAGTTGGGTCTAGAAGTATTTCTTTGCTTAATGGCTACTCGGGGTATAATCAGATTTTAGTCCACCCTGATGATCAATTAAAGACAGCTTTTACTACACCATGGGGCACTTTCATGTATGTGAAAATTCCCTTTGGTCTAATGAATGTTGGAGTAATTTTCCAAAGAGCCATGGATATAGCATTCTCTGAAGAGCTGGGCTACTTCATCACTATATACCTTGATGATGTTACTATTTTTTCAAAGACAGATGAAGAGCACTTAGCACATTTAAGAACAGTTTTCGAGAGATGCAAGAAGTTTGGGATATCTTTGAACCCTAAGAAAACACTTTTCGGGCTCCAAGAAGGTAAAATTCTTGGGCACATTATTTCAGAAGAGGGTATTAAGATAGATCCCAAGAGGATTGATGCCATATTTCAAATCTCTCATCCTCGAAACATCAAGGAGTTGCAATCTTTCATTGGAAAGATTAAATTTTTGAGAAGGTTCATCCCAAACTTGGTTGAGCTCCTTAGGAATACTACAAACATGCTGAAGAAGGAGCAAGGGGTAAAATGGACCTTGGAAGCAAAAAGTTCCTTTCAGCTGGTGAAACAAGCGTTAACCAAAACATTGGTTCTAAGAAGTCCTAATTTTTCAAAAGATTTTTATATTTTTTCATTTGCATCAGAACATACCATAGCTATTGTCCTTCTACAAAAAAATCCACAAGGATAAGAGTAGCCTATTGCATTCTTTAGTAAGGCTTTCATAGATTCCCCTCTGAAGTATAACATTATGGAAAAGCAAGCTTTTTCTTTTGTTAAGACTTTAAAAGACTTCAGAGTATACATTTTACACTCCCACATCATTGCCTTCGTCCCAAATTCAGCTGTGAAATATATTCTAACATAGGACCGAGATGGTAAAAGGGGTAAGTGGATTGTTGTTATTCTTGAATATGATTTAGAGATAAAGCCCACTAAACTCATCAAAGGCCAAGGTCTAGCTAGGTTAATGGTTGAATCCAATTTTGAAGTTCTTGATATTAATATGATTAATGCTTTGGATGAACAAGAGGAAATTTCGACTCCCATTTTTGAAGTCCATTTTATGAATTCCTCTTGGTATGCTGACATTATTTATGTTTTGCTTAATCTGAATACACCTCCTGGTTTGACAAAAATGAAGGCAAGGTTCTTAAAGTTAAAAGCTGTAAACTATTGCATTATAGATAGATGTCTTTATTGGAAAAATGCAAGTGGGATATTACTTAAATTTTTTCCTCAGTATGATGCAGAGAAGGTTAAGCACGAGTTCCATGAAGGAGAGTGTGGAGGCCACCTATACTGGAAGACAACAGCCAACAAAATCTTGAGGGCTGTTTACTATTGGCCTACTCTTTTTCTTGATGTGCACAAAATGATAATTTCCTGTCATAAATGTCAACTTTTTGAAGGCAAAAGGAAGCTGCTACCCCTACCTCTGCATCCAATCACTGTTGAAGCCCCTTTTCAACAGTGTGGACTTGACATCATAGGAGAAATCCATCCACCATCTTCTGCCCAACATGGATGGATTCTCACTTCCACAGACTAATTCACTAAATGGATAGAAGCCATCGCTTGTAGGTAGGCCAATGATTCTGCTATCATAAAATTTATGGAGACTAATATTCTCCCTAGATTTGGCTATCCTACCAAGATCATCACTGATAATGCATCATCATTTGGATGAAAGAAGATGGTTGAGTTCTGTCACAAGTACCAGATAACATTGGGGCATTCCAGGGCCTATTACCCTTAAGGTAATGGACTTGCAGAATCCTCAAACAAGAGTTTAGTGAACATAATCAAGAAATTGTTGGAGGACAACAAAAAATCTTGGCACATAAAGCTTGTGCATGCACTTTGGGCTAACAGATTGACTTTGAAGAAATCTATTGGTGTGTCACCCTACCAGCTTGTGTATGGCACTGATGCAATATTTCCTACCAGACTTGGTGTGCCAGTTATGAAGTTGATTCAAGAGGTTCAGTCTCAAGATAATGACATGATCAGAAGGATAAATCAGACTATTCACCTTCAGCAAAATAGAGAGGAGGTTTATAACAAAGCATTACAGAAGCAAGACATCATTAAAAAGATTTTTGACAGAAGAACAAAGGCCAGCGATTTCAATCTTAGGGATAAAGTCTTAAAGTGGGACTCAAGGAGAGAAGACAAGGGAAAGCATGGAAAATTTGACAACTTATGGCTTGGCCCTTACTTCATTCATTCAGTTGTTGGTAATAATGCCTTTTTCTTACAAGAGTTGAATGGAACAGAATTGTTTGGGGGTCCTGTCAATGGTAGGATGCTCAAACATTACTTCTCTTGATCCATGTCATGTTTTGAAGCCTTTTTATCTTTTTTCCATTATAAATATTTCATCCACCATTGCATTCAAAGTTATAAAAATACAAAATACAAAAACAATGAAAGAAAGAAAAGAGGGCAGATTGTAAAAACAATAAAGGTATAGCCCCATACCGACAAAAAGAGAAACAAATCTGAAAGTGTGCAATCTTAAATGCCACTCCTGAAAAACACACTTCTAATTAGTCATAGAGCCTAATATTGACTAATTATTTTTAAATTTACTGTTGATAGGATTAGAGAATTCGATTTGCCAAACTGTTTAATCTTGGCTTGTCAAAAGGTAGATTAGGATAGAAATTAAAGGTTCAAACATGCTCAAAATCTGAACCTAATTTTTCAAAAGAAGAATGAATCAAATATTTTTTATTTTATGAGTCAAAATAGAGGTAAATATGGTTCTAATCAACTCAAAATCTGAACCAGACAACAAAGGAAAAATAGCTCAAACAAGAGAAAAAACAGAGCTGAAAAAAGATGAAGGAGGTGCTTTGAAACTTTTAGATCTTAAGCCTTCCATTTTGATTTAATTTCCTGTAAAATAATATCTATGTGCAACTTATTTTTTATTCCATAGATCAGCATCAAGTTATATTGTTCAATCCTGACTTGTATGCCTTTAAATTTCTATTGTAGGAATTAGAGAATAAAAATCTGTTAGACTGTTTAATCCTAACAGATTGGTAGATTAGGTAGAGAAGCATATGGACTCAACTGTTTAATCTGAGTTCATGGAGAAATGAGAATTAGAAATAGATTATATTTTTTTCTTTCAAAATAATAAAATGTTATCAAAAGAGTTTGCAAATCCATGTGCACTCTAAAGAAGAAAAAATGTTAGATCAATAGGATTGGGTAGGTAGAAAGCTTGTGTTGATGAAGATCCGTTGTTTTCATGGCTCCTAATATGTTTTCATAGAAAAAAAGATCAGCCAAGAAAAGAAAGGCAGCCCAATGGATAAGGCACTGATCAGCCTCCCTTAGAATGAAAATCTTAAGTTATTGATGCCTTCAAGAAGGCACCATCCCCAAGTGGAGCCACTCTTAGTCACCAATAAAAAATTTCATACCAAATAGTGGCTAAAACATTTTTGGAGCCTTCAAGGAACATGTTTTATTGCAAAAAGTGTTATCTCTTGAAGACTCTTGAAGACATCATGTCCTTTGTTCATATCTTCACTGTTGTTTCCATTTTAAACTCTGAAATTCTATTGATTTCATAGAGGATAGACTGCTGCAAAATCCATTTTTCCTTTCCCTCCACCTCAAAACTAATCTTCATTTTATTCCCTTTTTTCCCCATCATTTTCCTCTATTTTTCATCCATTCCTCATTTTTCCTTCACAAAATCCCCTTTACAGAGTTTAAAACTCCTTTTTAACTCTGCCAAAACCCCCAAATCCATAAAAAAATCCTCAAAAACTCATAAAAATACACTTTTTTGTATTACAGACTTAAGCCCCCTTGGGCTAAGTCCTAACCACTTCCCCATTATATGCCCTGGTGCTAGAACAAGGCTCTAAGCCATTTAAGTGCTTATCGAATCACAAAAATCCCAGCGTGCAAGTCTATTTTCCATCTTGAAACTTCCGATGTGATAAAGCCCTTTGTTTCATAAATCCCGATCCTATAGCCACTTCATATAACCTTTTTCCTGCAATCGAGCGCTAAAACATTGTAATAACCCATTCCCAATGGATATTTTCCTTTGTAAATAAAAAATCCCACTTACCTAAAGTTTTGGTCTAAACCCGCCGGAGTTATCTTTTTTAATGAAAAATGGGTAGATTGAAAGACCCGCATCAAAAGTTCCGATGAGATTTAAGCCCCATTACATAAACTCTGCGCTCTGCTTTTACTCCATATAACTACGCCCGAGACCAAGACTTAAAAGTCCCAAAGTGCTAAATCGCATCGGAGAAAATCAAATGGTTAGATTGAAAGACCAAGTCTGAAGTTCCGATTGTGATTGGCCCTTTATTATATACGCCTCGGGCCTATTATATTTCATAAAGACCAGCGGCCTCGCAATCAGGCACTGGCCATTTCATATATATATATATTCCACCCCGATCGACCAAAACTTTGTGTTATATTAAAACTTTGGGTTTTTCCTATGTTATAAAGGTTTTCCGTCAGTGCATAAGTTGAAACAATCTCGACCATTGATCTTGAGCTGATCAACGATACACGCATCATTGCATCGGCAATATTCAAAAGTGCATTTTGTGTATGTCATTTCTCCTCCCCGATTGATCATTCCCCGATCAATCGTGAGCCGTTGATCTCCTTTCCACCTTCCTTTGATCTGACGACCCACATTTGCTCCGATTATTAACCATTCCCCCACCTTTGAACCCCTCCAATTCACTCTCCACCATCGATATGATCTGCAGATCGACGGTCATCCCTTAATCGCATCAGCGCATTACAAGTTCTCTTCCCTGCTAATTGCCGATCTCCAATTGCATCTAGGCCGTCCACGTGTCTAGATCACGCCTCATGACTTTGGTTATATTCATGCGCCCCACTCATAATGTTTTCTGGAAAATCATAGCCGTTGATCTCTGTAGATCAACGACCCACATTAACTCCTTCTCTACTGTCATATTTTTTCCATTTAACCCCCAGATTCAATCTCTGACGTTGATCCTCACATCCAACGGCTCATATTTAACCCGACAGGGCCTGCATCCTGTGGGTCCTGCCCTCTTCAAGATGCAATCTCAACCGTCCAGATCTTAGATCAATGGTTCATAATAAAACTACTCCCCTTACTTCCGCCCATGCATCTACTTCATATCGCGTTCACTTACCCACCGTCAGATCTGAGGCCCTTGATCTGACGGCCCACATTATGTTTCGCGTAAATTTCAGCGCGGAAGTTAATTTCCCAAAGGGCATGCGATATAGGTGGTTTTCTAATGCCATGTGTTTGGTGGGAATGCATATCACATTAAAAAAGGAAAAACCACCTCCCCGCCCATTTGCTGCACAAAAACAGTGGTTTTCATCCTCGAAACCACTTTCCCTCTTTTTCCTTGTGTGTTATCGCGTGTGCCCTCCACCGTTGATCTCTGCAGATCAATGGTTCAGATCTAAAACTTCATTTACATATCGCCCTTCGCCTCTACCAAAATATTTTTAACATAAATCTTCACCGTTGATCTCGTTGGGTGGATCTCATTCAATGACTCATTGTCATCTCGAAGCCCCAATTTCATTTCCTTCGTATTTTACCCCCGCCAAAGGAAATTTCACCTATTTCCTTTGTTTTTTCTTCCATTTCTCTATAAAGTGACTCATTCGCTTTGTATGATCACAACTGATCCCCACCGTTGATCTCTGCACGATCAACGGTTCTGACTTATTTCTTCCTTTGCTCTTCCTTTACCCTCCACAAACAGATCTCTACCATTGGATGATCCCATCCAACGGACACGCTCTCTCCCCACACCCTCTGAAGTAGTTAAATCAAATAATGCATGGTTTCATAACAGTTGTGTATTTTTTGCAGTTTCGATAGAATTTCAAAATATTTTAAAGAGAAATGATAAAGCTGAGGGTGACGATCCTCAGAGCTTTGTTTATTTAAAGAGAAGCCATACAAAGGGTTCCACGCCACGTTTCATCAATGCTTCATGGGCATTGATGCCATATGAGACCTGTGCAGCCCTGCACATCAACAAGACATGGTGTTATTTAATCAAATTAAAAGAGTATCAGTGTCGAAGACAAAATACATTAAAACAGAGGAATGAAGATAGTTTGGGGATTACAGCTAAAATTGGTTATCAAAAGCCTAATCCTCCAAATTAAAAAAAAGTTAAAGAAAATCATAAATATATATCAGAAACAAAGGCCTCCACCAGCACATTAGAGGAAAATTGATTCCTCTCAGCTACCACAAAGCCACCTGTTACCTCAAAACATTCAATAGAGGCCAACGTTATCGATCAAAAAGAAGATATTTACCTCAGTGTAGCCAAACAATTAATTCTGCCAAATGAACTAATGCAAAAAAAAATCAGCAGAGATATTACATCCTGAAATAGAGACTAAAGGTCAGCAAAAGCTCCCACCGAGCTTAAATATTAAATGTAAATCAATTAATACAGATAAAAATTTGTAAAATTCTCCATCGAGCCCCTTAATGGCCGAGAAGTCTTAAAAAATGTATTAATTAACCCATGATATATTTTATCAAATCCCACCTCCTCATTTCTTCTATAAATACTTTTGTAGAAGATGAGAAAAGGTTGGTTGTAGAACTTTGAAATATACTTGAGCTCTAAACTTCTTATTCTCAATAGTGTTTAGAGGCTCTTGAAGCTCTACTTGTGATAGAATAGATAGGCTGAGAAGTGAAGATTATTGCTAACCTGAAACACTGGACTTAAAGATGTAACTAGTTTGAAGCATCAATACAAGCTAATTTATGGGATCCTAGTCTATGTCAACGGTGATGTTTTCTTATTGTAAATCGTTATTTTATTTTTGTTTTCACTTTTTTCATCTTCTCTTATAAATAACAACAAGCATAGAGTTAGTATTTACTATATATCAGTACCCTTCTCTCACTGATAAGCTTTATCTCAATGTTTTCTTCCAATTTGTGTTATTTAGGAATGATTTAATTTAGTTTGAGCAGTTAGGAATGATGGTGTTCCCTCGTCCTACCGTCTTAGCTAAATATTTTTCTTGAAAGTGATTTTCATTTCATGTTCAATAGAGCTGGACTAAGGAAGATATGGTTAGCCCTGGTCCTAGTTTTATCCCAAAAGACTCACTGAAAGTTTCCCTAGTAATGTGTTGAAAGTTGGCTAGTTTCGAACTACTTACCAGATCTTAGACCATTATTTTTTATCATTTGTGTTTCCCTTTGTGTTTTCAATGTTTCTCCATTGAAAATATATCAAAGGCTAGCTAGTTTCAAAGTACTTACCAGATCCTGGATTTCTTTTATGTTATTCTTAAGTGTTTGTTAAAGGTTGGCTAGTTTCAAATTACTTACCAGATCCTGGGCTGCTCTTTGTTCTTCATTTGTTTAATTCCCCTCCTTTTTGTAACATTTCATTCCATAAATAAAACTTTAAAGATATCCTTAGACATAGATGACTTGCCCCATGGACCACTCTTGAGCCTGTCGTTTCAATTAAAACCCTGTTATGACTCCATAGCCCAATGGACTAAAACCAACATTTCATCCATCATTTTGGCCAAAGCTTGTTCTATTTGCTTGCAAATTCTCAGCTTTGAAACTCTTTATATTTAGAACTTTCCACTCAAACCATAATCATGCTCAGCCATACAAGAACAAAACAAAACCCTTGGCCTTCATAACTAGCCTAATATCATTGCCCAAAACCTTAAAGATAAATCCATCTTTACACTTATTGGAGAGATCCCTCTCTGGATTGAGGAGGGCTAGATCCTAGAATCCCTAAGTGGTTGAAACGGTGTTCTCCCTGTTGTCGAACTTTGCCAATATTGCTGATTACAGGGAGCTAACAGGATGTATGGTAAATCCTAGAGATATGGTCTCAGTGTAGGGCCTATTGACCCATGGATTTAACTATGGGTTACCATAAAGCCTAGGAGACTAGCACGCACTCAAATTCCTCTGGTAGCATCCATGCTTGTTTGGTTCCTTTTCAATTGGTTATGAGGCTCACATTCGTGCTTGGAATATGGCACGTGGGTGATTGGGTGAAGAGATATTTGGCTCAGCCAATCTATGGTCGGGTGGAAGGTGGCAGTCCCATCCCTGGTTGGTTGTTGCATTCATTAATGAGAAATTCATTCCTTTAGTAATTGATGTATAATTGTACTAATTATTATGTGAATTCTATTGTTGTTGTATCTATTGTATTTATGTTTTTATTATGATGGTTATAAACATGTAATTTTTCAGTGATGGTGTATGGATCTCTCCATGTTTTTACCTTTAAATGAATATACCATGTATCTTTGGTCAAATAGATTGTATTGTAGCTAATGGTTTAAGGGATAAATTCTTCTTAGTGATTCTCACATAAGTATGATACCACTATGTTTGAATACATTTTTTATACCTGTAGATGAAATTTTTTTGACATGTTTGACGAAATACCTGTCATGGCTTGCAGGGGTCTGGATGAATTCCTGATGATGTGATTTCTTTAGTACCTATTTTTTAATTTTATTTATCATCTCCTACAATTTCATGAAGCTTTGGGTAGTGACCTAGGCTCTGGGGCTAAAAAGGCGAAACACATCCTGAAGTTGCAGGCACAAAACTAACCAAACTAGGCCCTAGCCACTAGCTTCCCTTGGAATGTCCACGGCTATAGGCTTTCGATTGCTACCTTACCTTGGCATGCCTACGGCTAGGGCTAAAATTGGATAAAAAGTGAGTCTCCTTCACGGTTCAAGGACCTGGAAGGTTGGGTTACCTCCTCAAGGTGTTTTTGATGTTGTGTAAGGTGTGTTTTCCTTTTTTCCATCAGTTCCACTTCCTTAAAGTCATCTAGGAAGTTGAATCTAATATTAGTAGACTCTTGTCACATATTTAACCTGATTGTCCGGTTACTTGGGTAGATGTGGGAAGGGGCTGTTAAAGATTGGTATTAGAGCACTCTCGGACCAATGGGTGGTGTGCGGATCTTGCATTTATGTTTGTTTCATCTGTGTGTAATATGCTTGTGGTATATGTGTCTTCTTCATTCACATGGTGTTGGTCATGGTTATAGTGATGTCATCATGGGAAAAATTTTGGTGTCATTGGGACATGTCATCATATGTGTATGACTCGTTATGTGTTGTTCATGTTTATGTACTAACCATGTATGTCTGCTGAAATGATCTAAATGGTGCACATGCATTACTTGTTTAAGCTTGGTTACATGATGTGCATGCTTGGGTACATGCTGTTACATGTCGTACATGCATTAGTTGTTCATCTTTGGTCACTTGTTGTTCATGATTATGTATAGTTCGTGCATTATTTCTTACATATTTTTATATATTGTACATGCATTGCTTTCTTATGCTATCGTTACACATTGGTCATGCTTCGATGTTATCCATGTATGCTTTCTTGTGTTATGTCATATGTTGAACATGCATTGGTCATTCATGATTGGTTATACATGTCAAGTGGATGGATATGGTTAAGTTTGAGTTGGTTTGATCAAAAAAAATTTCCCATAAGGTCTGTTGGGCCTAAAATATGCCCATGTTTTCATCATGCAATATCACCATTCATACCCTAAAACCTTAGGTTTTTAACCCATCCCATACCCTAATTCTATAACTTGTCATCAAATACACTCCATGGTTGGTTATCATTAGTTTTCTTAGATTTTATATGATTAAAGATGATTATGCCATGATTTACTAATGAAAGTTTTTCTAAGTTAAACTGTTGCATGGTTTCACTGCGAGAACTCTCCACCGGTAAAACTAGTTGCTACAAGTTGAGTACCGAACGACATTGTTGTAGGTGAAAATATGAAGTTGTGATCAAATGGTGAGGAATATAGACATTCTGAGACTTGCATCACACTCATCATACCATGTTTCATATAACCCAGAGACCTTTCCTCAAAATTCATCACCAAAAGGGAGTAAACATTAAAACAATTGGTAAGTACGGTCTTAAGTACAAAACTGGGTTGAACGTGAATGGGTTGAAAAAATTGGCCACGATTTTGGGTCAGCCACATGGAGGACCAAGATTTATGAGATAACATGGAGATTTTTCCTCCATCCATGCATTGATCAAAATAAACCCAACCATAGCCTATTCAAATTCCATAGAGAGAAATTAAATATGACATGAATTTGTTTGTTGTTGTGTTTATTTAGAATATAATTAATCTAAGTTTTCATCATCAACTCTGTATAAAAGGTAGAGATCAGCATGTATGTGAGGGGGGGCGGGGGGGTGGGGGGAGAAAGAGAAGGAAGTAGTGAGGGGGGGCGGGGGGGGGGAAAGAGAGAAGGAAGTAGTGAATAATGTAATGTTATTGTTAATTGTATAAGATCTGTTTTGGAAGATCTCGAACTATGTATGACTACATATAAGCTTTGATTAAATTCAGTATTAGAATTATATTGCTATAAGTAATGGTATTTATATTTTAATACTCATTGTGTTGAATTATATTAGCTCACTCCAGGAATGGGAGGTCCCACCATGATTGGAACCGAGCTCCATGGCTAGTATATATTTGGAAATCATGTGATTTTCCAGAGTTAGTTTCCAGTGATTTAAATTTTGCAGAGTCGTTGAATTCTTGTGATGTAAATGCTTGTTGTTTTATGATTGAGTTTGTAGAGTAATTGGAATGGTTTTGTTTTAAAAATGGTAGTGTTTTATTTCGACTAGGAATATCTTGCGTTGATGTAGTGTATAAATCAAATTAATTTCATCATTTCTATGAAACTTAATTAAAGTGGTTATTTTATTTGCAACGTGACTTGATTTGGGTAATTCTGTCCTAAGAAGATTTTTGCAGTAGTGTAATGAAAATAGTAGTTTGATTTCATTTCATAATGGTTATTGTAGCAGTATAGAATAAAACAACTCATTTTCATCTACGAATGGTTGCAAAGAAACGTTACTTGAGTGATCTGGATTTCACATGGTTATTTTAGCAGCCTCAAACGTAGTAATCCTATTTGGTTTCAAATTGGTCATGAAAGTGGTCTAGGATAAGATTAACTTACGTGTATTTCATTTCGAATTAATTCTTAAATAACTCTTATAGCAAGTGAGTTTAGAGTTATTTGAATTGATTTAGTTTGGTAGTCTAATGATTGAATTAATCATGTTTCTCACTAAGTTTAATTTGAATTTTGATTTCGCATGAACAAAGCATTTTCATTCTTAGGTAATTTGATCTCATTTAAGGTAAATAGTTTTACTTCAATTGAAAATTTCATGAGAGTGATTCTACTTTCCTTAGGTCTATTTTTAATTCCATAATTAGCTTTCATAGAATTTCATAGTTAATATTCTAGTGTGATTTTATTGTCAAGAGGAATAGTTTTTAGGAATGATTTGTTTGAATTTTGTGTCATAGCAAGCCTTCCTAAATATAATTTTCTTGTTTAAACAAGGGATTGAATAAAATATATTAATTTTGTTTGAATTGTCCAATTTCTTTAGTGAGAATGAATTCTGTGGAGATTGAGATTTAGCATATTATTAATTTCGTTTTGAATTAGTTTGGGATTATTGTGCTTAGATTAAATATATTTTAGATTTAGTTTTCCCATTTACTTAAATTAAAATTGTAATTAATATTGCTTAAGCATTGATTTAAATTCAAAATTAGATGTGTGAATTATATAGGATTAAAAAGTTGGTTTAAAATTATTTTGAGCTTGTCTAATTTTCTCCAGGGAATTTAAATTATATTTGTTTGGGTTGGGATTGATGTCATAGAGTTAATTT
Source organism: Pinus albicaulis (assembly GCA_034641835.2). Taxonomy (NCBI): domain Eukaryota; kingdom Viridiplantae; phylum Streptophyta; class Pinopsida; order Pinales; family Pinaceae; genus Pinus; species Pinus albicaulis. The sequence goes on along the minus strand of CM076577.1, from coordinate 864,207,072 downwards.
TGTTTAAAATTAAAATTGTTTTGATTAAAATTAGTTACATGAATTGTGATTTCCATTTAATTTCTTAAAGCTTTATTTGAATGGTAGTTGGTTCTTTGTTTTACTTCATAGGAAACTTTAATTAGATTTATAGACAAATTAAACTAGACAAAAATTTTGTACTTCAAAAACAAGTTGCTTTTCATACTCTAGTTTAGGTTAAATGCTTTGATCCTGTGTTACCTGCATTTGCGCCTTGAATCTTACGAGTCCCAGATTGATAATGTAATGTCGGAAACTATAAACATACAATTTCCTCAACAAGGTCATTGTATGCAATTAGGTCATCATGATGATATTGGTATGTTATGATCCTAATGTGTTGACTAAGATAGAATAGGAGATGCATACCATAGGGGTGAAGTTGTACCATTGGACCTTGAGGCTACAACATGTCGTCATAGAGGTTTGGATGTTGGCCATTTAGGTATGCAGGTTAAGGATTGTTATATGCATTATGGCTATGAGTATTCCTTTCATTCTATTGATGTTATGGTTACATACATTATAGATTCTAGTTGATTACTGCAGTTATATGTACATGTGTCGGATAGTCATGAATGATAGAAACCTGTGGTGGTATGCATTGCTATTGTTGTTTTATATTGGATAACCTATATGTTGTTGATGAGCATGTTATGTGTTAAGTTTTTTTTTTTGCATGATAGTTAGCTTGATTATTAGGTTGCTTGTTTTTTATGATCATGCTATATGATGTGTTATTGTTACATGCTAGTGACTTTATGGTTAGGGTTATGAAATTTAGGTATGATTCTACCTAATTATGATAGTATGGTGTATTATGTCTGGAATGAATGTGCATATGTGATTGTATATGAATGAAAATTTTTTATTAGTTTAGGGTGTGAACATGTTACATAGATATTATTATGGATATCATGACCTTATTTATGATTGGGTTGATATGTTGTGAACTTATATCGTACTAATATAGATTGATCGTGCAAGAAAGATAGCCTCCACTGAGATACATTAAGGTATGAGCTGCTTATGTCATGTTCTTGGTGCTTGAATGCTTGATTATGTCATCTATTTTGTGTTTGAGTCATTGGTTGTATTTTACATCATCTAGTTGATTTATTTAACATGGTATGTTTTCAAGTTGTTTGAATGTTTTATTAATTGCATGATATGAGTATATGTGTTTGTAAGATTGCATGAATGAATGATGTTATTTTAAGATGTTTGTGCTAACACATATATATTTAGATATTAGGTATATACTTGAGTGTAAGTAGGTGATATTTGTAGCATTATGTATTATGACCGATTAATGTGAGTTGATTATGACATGGTTGTTAGTCTTGGTAAAGTTTGATTTCGAATTGATAGATATCTTGTATTGATGTTGACACATATGGCTGATATGTGTGTGTTTAGCTACAAGGTAGTGTGATTGGCGTGACAAGGTAACATAACTAGCTTTTTGTTATGTTTATTTATGCACTGACAACTATGTGTTTATAAAAGTATGATGCAGGGGATTGCATGGAAAAAGATATTTCCATGGAATCTTAAAGAAGGATCAGGTTGAACTTTCCCATGGAAGAATTATCAAGCCATGGGGATTGAATATTGGTGTTTGTTGACAATTTTGTGTTTTTGGTATTTTTTGATTTGTTTGTGCTTGATTTGCAACTTCTTTATGTCTGGTGCATAGTTATGCCACTTTGTTTGGAGTGTTGCATTGTTATTGGTTTTCATGGATTCTTCTTATTTGTTTCTTGTTCTTTCTTTTGATTGAGATTATTTGGAATTGGTTGGGAAAGAGTAAAGTTAATAGAGCTCTAGAAGAGCTAAATGAAACACCAACAGGTAATGTAAGGAACGAGTGAACTTCGGTGCATGAGTAAGCACAATGGAAGGTAAGACTATGAAATTTGGTTAGACTTGTTGGGTCCATTATCGTAGATAGATGGTGATAGTACAAAAATGAGAAAGGTAACCAGAAAGGTAAAGAAAGTGGACTTGAGGTGCTATATTCCTTGGCTATGTTGGGAATTGTTGTTCTCAACTTGGTGCATGTTGAGCCCAAATAAAGGAAGTTCTCTTAACCTAGACCTTATGATATATAGAAATCATGTTGTAATCATGATTATGTTGATGCTTATGTATGTATACATGTATGTATGTATGTATGTATGTATGTATGTCATGTCTAACAGGGTTGTCATGGACCATGATTAATTTATGATAATTATTATATATAGGAATGTATCTATGTCATTTTTTGAGAGGGTTTTCAAGGATTATTCTTATGCAAGAATGATCTCTTATGCAAGTGAATGGCATCAAGAGGTTCTTGGTCTTATGAAGAATTAAGTGGGAAGAGTGACTCTAACATATCTATGAGGTAAGTATCATGGGGACATGAATTTATATTATATGCTTGTACTATTCCTATGTTTATGTTATGGCTAGGTGATGTTGAGGGGTACATCAGCCAAGTGAAACTAGTGTCATTTGTGGCAAGCTAGGATAAGCATGGATAGTGGAAAGACACTAGAAGCAAGTTTTTTTTGGGGTCAGTGTGTGGTCTATGGATGTACAATGCTATTTTTTGTATAGGTTGTGCATTTTGTATATTCAGTGATTGTACCTATGGTGATGTGTAATGTTGCATATGTAGTATTTTCTACATGTAATGTTATATGTTTCTTGTATATATGGTGTTGAGTATATATTTCATATGTAGTGTTGGGTATAGATGGTGTTACATACATGTTGGGTGTGCAGTGCTATGTACTTATCGTACTCTGTGCATGTTGGATATGTAGTGTTGTGTGCATATGGTGTTGTTTTCATGTTGGATATGTGGTGATGTGTACGTATGGTGTTATTTACATGTTGTATATGCAGTGCTACGTACATATGGTGTTATGTGCATGATTGTAAACATGGTGATGCGTGCATGTGGTGTTGTGTACATATTTTACATATGGTGTTGTGTGCAGGTTGTGCCATGTACATGTAATGCATGTCGTGTTATGTACATGTGGTGTCGTATACATGTCATGCATGTCATTTTGCGTACATGTGGTATTGTGTAAACATTGTATGGGTGGTGCATTGTACATTTGACGTTGTGTACACGTTCTGCATGTGGTGTCATGTACATGTGATGTTGTTCACATGTTGTGTAGGTAATTTTGTGTACATGTGGTATTGTGTACATGTTGTGCATAGGGTACTAGTATACAAGTGGTATTGTGTGCATGTTGTACATGTTGTGTTGAGAGCATGTGGTACTATGTATGTGCATATGATAGTAGTGGTATTTTGACATGTGTATTTGTTGTGTTGTACTCCATGTAAGTGTATGTATATGTATATGTATTGTGTTGTATTGTACACTGGGTGTAGGTATATGTGTTGCATGTTGGTGTAGGTGTATCTATTATGTGTAATAGTACACGAGATGTAGGTGTATGTATTGTATGGTGTTGTATCTTGTATGTGTGTGTGTATGTGTTGTGATGTACAGTGCGTGTATGTGTATGTGATTGAACAACAGGAACTGGGTGCTTTTCAGGTGTGGAAACCGATATGGTGTGTGTACAGAAATAAAAGTGGCAAAAGTAAGGATTGATGAAGGATAAGTGTTAGTATTTTAATGCAGTTTTATTATTCATATGATATCTGATACCAACTTACGATGGTTACATTGATTTATAACTATGGTTTCTGATGATTGCATGTGATTCGTGATTTTTAACTATGATGGTTTTGTTTTAAGCTAACTAGATGTGATATGTTTATACATGATGATTTCATCAAACAACTAGTTTGACTTGTTGTGACAAGAAGTAAATAGGATTGCAAGTGTACCTTATTGACGAGCTACCCATGAAGTATGATTTGAAGTTATTTAAATTTATTTTGAATATAATGGAAATTATGTGCTTGGTACAGGAAGCAAGGAAATTCATCGTTGGATGATTTAAAGTGACTTCAAGGATTTGCAGAAACAACACAAGGAATTTGAACACATAGAAATATCTTGGTAAAGCACTTTAGGAGCATAGTTGTTGTGGGACAATTGTACCCAATAGTGTCCATTGATTTCCATTAGCATGTTATGACTGGTATGATTGTTTTAAGGTAGGGATATACCTTGTTTTTTGTATATTCTGATCTGAGGAAGCCTTTTGAAGGGATAGACTACATGGGATGGGGGTGCTAGCAGAACTTGGAAGCTCAAAGAATGCACAGAAGGGGGTGATTAGATAGCCTGAGGGATAGTGTAGCAGAGAAAGGAAGACTACGAATGGATTTTTTTTCACCACTAGAATTTCTAGATGTAATCAAATGCACATAGGGAGTGTGCCCTAGAACAATGAATACGTAACTCTCCACTGGTAGGACAAGTGGTGCAGGATTGTAATGTTGGACATTGGATGCACCTTTGAATTGGTAGTTAATTTTGGACTTCCTTCAAAGGATAGGAATCCTGGTATTAATTTGAGGGTGGAGGTGTGAGCTTCCTGATTCCCTTGTTGCTGATACTGGCATTGTAGCCCTTTATTTTTTGGTTGAAATTTTTTTTATATGTGTATATTATTGTAAATATTCTATCAAGCTAGATTTATAAAGGTCCATAAATAATATGGTTGTATATATGGTTGTAATTTTAAATACTATAATGAGTTTTGTTATAAATCTCCAGTACATGGTATAATTGTTGTGATGATTTTTCTTTTGAGCAAGTTATTCATTGCAAATACTACAACAAATTGTTTTATAAATCTCCATAGGTTGTGTGTTTTTTTTAATTTTTTGTTGGTTTGTAGGTGTCATTGAACACCAAGGATGGTGTTCCCCCTTAGGGGGAGGTTTCTATAACATCCTTGGTGAAACTTTTATGTAATAAAGTTAAAAATAATAACCATGTTTGATGGGACACTTACTCCCAGATTAATGTTGGGAAAAATATCCCATTGGGTGTTCATTTCAGTTAATATAACTAAGGAAATTGGGAAAAGGAAAAGGAAAAGGATTTAGAAAGGAAAAGTGGAATTTTTTGACATTTATTTATGAAAATAATGGAAATTAGGAGAAAATGAATGTGAAAGGTCACAAGTTGCATGTGAGGAGGAAAATTACGGAAAATAATTGAAAATGAAGAAAATAGAGGCCTCATTGATAAAAAGGCTTCTGAGGATTAGTTGGAAAGCTTTGGCTACCTTTTTTTAGTCATATTTGGAGTTTTATCATTACTTTACCTCTCTCTCTCTCTCACTCTTGGACACTTCGAATTTTATTGGAGCACTTGGGATTTAGATCAAGAAAGGAAAAGCATGTATGGAAGAGTAAGATCAAGTAGCTACATCAAGTTTCTTTCCAAGTATCAATTTACATATGTGATTTCCTTACTAGATCTAGCATGAATGGTATTGAAGGTGGCTTCTTATTGTCTTGGCATGGGTTTTCCAAAGTTTGACTATGTTTTCATCCTAGCCTTGCCATTTCCATATAGCTTGGATGAGATGGGTTTCTCATACTTCGGTTGAGCTAGATAGCTAGATTGGATTTGAGGATGAGTGGGGTGGATCTTAGAAATGACAAACACATGGAATAGTCCTCCCTGAACCAGATTGTGGATCACAATAAATCTAGTTTATGGGTTCTGGTAAATCCAGACTGTGTGCCTCAGTGGGCATAGGAATCCTTTTCAGTGAATGACAGGATATACGGTAAAGTTAAGAGTCATACTTCTCTTCGTTGGGTGTAGTAGTTCCAAGATGGGATGTAAGGTAAATCCTGGAGAGATAGTCTCGGTGTAGGGCGTAGTGACCCATGGATTAGACTGCGTGTTACGGTAAAGGTTGAGAGAGTAGGAGTGACCTGTATGTGAAATTTCTTGATGGTATGTAAATTTTTCAAGTGATTAGATTAGGTTTTTTAAGCCTCTTATGTCCAATTTTTAAACACATAAACATGAATACAAATTTCATTTTTTGTAGTAAATAATAGATAATATCACCATAACAGTAAACACAACACAAAAAATGATGAAGGAGTTCACCCCTCATGGGATACATCACCTGGTCCAACTTCCAATTGTTGATCATCTTTCATTATGCTCAAAAAATGGTTCTTACAAATAATTAAAATGCTCAAATAGCTTCACTAATAGCTCCAATGGATTTAGAACTGTAAAAGACATTTTTCTAGCCTCTTTCTACTCCCAAAAAGGCCAAAAAATGAGTAATTTATGCTCCTCCCATGTTTTTTGCAAAATCTCTACAAATTCTACAATTCTTCTAACTGTCCTACAAATCCACCACTTTTTCTGCTATTACAGTGACAATTTTTCTAACCACCAGTGCAACTTGTGGGTTCATTAAATTTCCCATTAATGTCTATGCACCGAATATTCGATGGAATATGTGGGTTCGAGCTAGGCCTTGGACCCTTGTCCCACCCCTTATTTCCCATGGGCATGGTGACCAGGGCTGGGGCTGGCCCTGACCCACCCACCAAATGTGCTTTACATTAAACTTAAATATATGTCTAATCATGTGATTATTAAGACATATGCGGTGGTGTAATAATATTTCTTGTTTTTTGTATACAACCAATCCCATGTTCTATTCCTTTGGGGGTATGCTAGGCCTCCATTGAAATTTTAGGCCAATGTATGGAGGCCACATGGTTGCCTCCCATTGGACCACGTGGATCCCTACTATTGGTCGACCCTATCAAAAATAAAAATAATCCAACCACGAAAAAACCTAACAAATTAAAACTTGACAAGTGAAGACCTCTCATTGGTGGATGGAGCCCAAACAACCATGCTGAGTCAAAGTTGAGTCAATAGTACAAACTATTGACTGGGTAGCCCTATACAACCCAAACACAAAAAAATTTGTTGTTTAGAAAAAAGGAACAAAAATTGATTACAGGAGCATAATATGTGGGTTTTGTTCAAAATGAATTTTTCTAGATTTAGAATGATTAGATATACGTGATCATTCAGGTTCCACACCATTCCGACAACTTTTAATTTTGAGCATAAATTTGATCCACTAGATCATTCCCCCCCCATGGAAGCTTTTAGACCTCCAAACTATCTTAATCTATCAACAAATAGATGAGGTTAAAACTCCCTCACCCTTCCAATATCGATCCAATTAAAATTATTTGAATGCGATATTTTGAGCTTTTCAAGAAAATTGATCACTTTCCCCGACTTTGGAGACATTGACTTGCTGTTGTAGACACCATCTTCCTACAATTTCCCAAAATATGCACAAAAAAAACATGTCCTTGAAGGAACAAACATATTCCCTCCTTAGTCATCAATCAAAGAAATCTTAAACAACTTCAAATTCCTCTCACCTTGAACTCTAGCGATACGACGATGCTTAACATGTATCAGCTTGTGATTTCCTCGAGTTTTGAAAAATGTGATCACCATCGCCATGCAACATCCCATTTCAAATAAAACACTTTATGAAACTCACAAGAATAAATTTTGAACCCGATTCCCTCTTTGTCAAATTTATTTGGAACTTTCTCTTTTAACTTTGCACTCTCTTGTGCTTACATCTTGTTCACATCACCATTCATCAATGATGCATGTATTTGCAATTTTACCTCATATAGTTTACCACATTTTGAAGGCAACATGTTATAATCCTGAAAAATATTATCACAACTATTAGGAACCTCAATGAAATCAGATTTTTTATTTGATCCATTTCATTGAAATGCCTCATTCACAACATCTTCATGCTTGAACATTAACAAGGAAAAATTCTAACTAGCATTAACAATTCTCTTCATTTTCCCAACATGCAGAAGAGGCAAATTCATCTTCTTACGATGCACTCTAAAAATGTACTCAAAACCATTTTTTAATAATTGATACTTATTCTCATGGCAATAAAATATTTCACTCCTATCATAAAGATATGGGATTCAAAAAACAATACAAGAAATATCAAGAACAACAACTTCAAGTTAAACTTCATCACGAAAGTTTGCAGTGATTGCAAGTCTTACTATGCACTTCCTTGTCACATCCAAATTTTTATTCTTACACATCCAACCTAAAGGATATGGTCGTATATGAGGAATGGTCTCTAAATTAAACTCCTTGACTAAGTCTTCAGAAATAATATTTTCTTGTGAACCACTATCAAATAGGGTTTCAGTCTTGGTATGATTTGAAATAACTCTAACATGGGAAAGATCAATTCTTGGTTCATCATCTTGAGTAATATTGAGACAACTTGAAGAACTAGTACTTGATATTTCGTTAACTTCCAAACCCATTTTTGTGATCTTTGTTTCATCTCCATAATCAGAATTTGAATAGTGTTGTATTGTTCAAGATGTCTTCTCCTTCTCCTTGTTTTTCAATTCCTTGGGTCTCATTTTTGGATTAAGTTTTGAACAATGATATTCATCATGTCCATATTTGGAACAAGGTTTGAATGTGATTTTTTATTTCACCAACTTAGTGAATTCATTCTTATTACCTTTACCCTTGTACTTACCCTTTCCTATCTCTCCAAAATCAAGGGTATTCTCACATGCCTCGTTTAAAAAAATGTTTCCCTCTTGCCTCTAGATGTGTGGCTTGTACACAAAATTCATTTAAATTTGAGGGATTAAACATGAGAATTGTATGTCTTAGGTAACTATGAAAACCTCCAATGTATTTTCGCAAATTTTCCTGAGATGTCAAATATACACCCAATATTAGTGCAATTCTCCTAAATTCGTCAGTATAGCTTTACACACTTTTTCCTTTACCTTGCCTACAATTTTTTGAGTCCAGTATAGCATTCTGCATGTATGATAATGAAGACAATTGTCTCATCAAGGCAGAAAGAAAATCATTACAAGAGGTTAAGACCTTACCACACTTCTTCATGTCCTCTTGATTTTTTTCTTCCCACCAAAGAAGTGTCACACTTTCCAATATCAATGAAGAAATTTGAATCTTGGTGTCATCATCCTTGATTGTTTGTATCCTACACTACACTTGAAGATGATGTACCCAATTATCTAGTATTTTAGCAATTACCTTTCCATCATACATAGGCAAATAAAACTTTATGTCAAGCTTTAAAAAGGTATTTTTTCCATGACATTTTGGAGCATGTGGAGGTGTTTTTGAAGGGCTTGTTGTGGAAGAAGATGATGGTGAAGAGGGTGGTGAGGATGGAGGTGAAGAGAATGGTGGTGTCAAAGGTGGTTTGTCACCATTCCAAATAACTTTTGGAGTCTTTTCTCCATCTCCTCCATCTCCTTTTGAAGAATTATCTCCCTTTGGAGGATTGGAGCTCTCACCTTGCAACCATGTGTTTCTCTCCTCATAGAGAAATTTCACCATTTGTGTCATATAAAAGAATGATTTTTTGAAGGATTTTTTATCCTTAGACATATTGTTAGGCTCTCCTTCATGTGACATACTTGCTGAAGCTTCAACTACAACTTGAGGTGGAAATTGTGCTGGGTATTGTGGGAAACTTGCTCTCCTTGTCCTTGACCTAACTTGATGAATTGCAACCACAATATTTCCTTCTCCTCTCTTGAGCTTCAACCTTGTAAGCATCACATACACTTGAAAACAATTAAACCTTGAAAACAACAAAGAAAACGTAATCTCTCATACCAAACTGATCTATATGTGAAATTTCTTGAGGATATGTAAATTTTGCAAGTGATTAAATTAGGTTTTTTAAGCCTCTTATGTCCAATTTTGAAACACATAAACATCAATAAAAAGTTTAGTTTTTTCAGTAAACAAGATACAATATCACCACAAAATTAAACACAAAACATAAATGATGAAGGAGCTCACCCCTCCTCGGCTACATCTCTTGGTCCAATTTCCAATGGTTGGGCCTCTCTCATTGTGCTCAAACAATTATGTTTACATATAATTATGGTGGTAGAATGGATAAACAGATAGTTCAAATGGATTTTTAAATTTTAAAAACCCCCAACTAGCCTCTTTTTTACCCCAAAAAGGCCAAAATATGAGAAAGTTATGAGCCTCCCAAGTTTTTCTGCAAACCACTCTACAAATTCAGCAATTATGCTAATTTTCCTACAAATCCGCCCCTCTTTATGCTATTGGAGGGAAAAATTTTCTAACTGTCGTCACAAATTTTTGGTTCATTAAATTTTTCATTAAGGCCTATGGACCAAATGTTCGATGAACTATGGGGGGATGGGCTAAGCCCTGGCCCCTAGAGCTGCCCTTTATTTCAATTGGGCGCAGTGAGGAGGGCTATGGCGGGCCCTGACTCGCCCCAAACACACTTTACATCAAACTTCAAAAGATGTTTTAACATATGAATATCAAGACATATGCGGTGGTGTAACGATATTTCTTGCAAATTGTATACAACTAGTCCCATGTTCGATTCCTGTGGGGGTGCACTCGGCCTCCATTAAAAATTTTGGCCAATGTGGGGAGGCCACGTGGTTACCTCCCATTCACCCACATGGCTCCCTGCTATTGTTTGACCCTCCAAAAAATAAAAATCATTGAACCACAAACAAACCAAACCAATTAAAACTTGAAAAGTGGTGAGATCTCATTGGTCCATGGAGCCGAGTCAACTATGCCTAGTCACGGTGCAGTCAGTAGTATAGACTACTGACTAGGCATCCTTGTGTAAGTGTTGGAGTGGGGTACCCTGAGGCACATGTTCCAAAGCTCCATTTCGGGTTATATTATATGTGTGTACTATGCAAAGTAAATTCAAGGGGCTTTTGGGCGATCAAAGTCCCCTATTTTTTTGTAAATGAACTTTAATGCAAACTATGGGTATTAAACCATGGTTCGAGACCATAGTATCTATGCACTAGGCATATTATAAATAGATAAAAAATGTCTAAGATAAGTAGTTAATGAATGGGAAATAGAGCTTACGCTTTTTCTCGTAAATAGTCTTTAAGAGTCTCGTCAAGTTAGGGTTGGGTAAAAGGCTCATGCTCACTGTGTGCACAGAGACCTAGTCATGATGTATGCAGAATCTGCTGGCTATTTGTGTGGAAGGGATAGTAAGGGTTTGGTGGAAGAAATTTGATGTATTGACAGATCTGAACCATTAAAAGAAGGAACTATTTTCGCAAACTTCCTGTGTTATGCATCTATGCTATTTTACTCTTATGCTTTAATGAGATCGCACTATCTATTTTCTAACTCATGAATGTGCATATCTAATTAATGTGTTTAATTTTGTTATGTAAGAGCAAGATCTGGTCCTAATCTAGTCTGTGTCAGGAAAATGCTAGTTTTGTGATACTATATATGTGTTCTGCTATAGCTCTTGAGAAATATCTATGGTTAACTTACAAGTAAATGCTGAAACACTATCGATCTATTTAAGCGTTTGATGTATTATGATTTGGAATGACTTATGTTCTATTATCTACACCAATGTGATAGAAATTATATCATATTCTATTTATGTTTGCACAGTCTTTGTGCAGGCATCTGTAGAAGCTTGATGTGTGTTTTTACAGAGGACCGCTCCTTAAGGTCTCCCTCAGTGTGCAGAAACCTATTTCCATCACCCCCCCCCCATACTGATTCAGGTGAGACTTTGGTTTGTGCAAGCAGATCTCTGTCGAAAGGGCCAGTAGATAGAGGGTTTTTTGGTTTACCTATAACTCTGAACCTGGTTCAAGACCCATAAAGCAAAAAAATGGCTCCATAGGAGGGACGAGGATTGTCATTTTGAGGGAGATTTGATGTTTTTGTAGCCCTCGTGAAATGAATTACAAGATTGGTTGGATAAAAATATCATGGAATCTGCGCTTCAAGAGAATAAGAGAAATAAGCTATCTATTGAATAATGGGTCAAAAATATATATCTATATGGAAGTGCATGAGATTTTCTTTAGTTCTTTTGTGTGAGATCTTTAGGAGTGGTTTTCATGCTTAACTAAATTCCATCATTGTATAAGAGACGACCCAATCACTAAGTGGACTTCTGAATTGATCTTAAAAGTAGAGAACTTTGATAATAATATTACTCACGTGGTAGATCATTGGATTGACTGGATCTTGGGCACATTTGTGATTGAATTTTCTATTGATCAGTTTGTGTCCTGATCTGAAACTAAACTAATATTTTTCAAAGGCCCTCGAGGCAAATTTTTGTGCTCACTGAAATTGTCGTTGAAGATGTCATTTTGTGAACAGGGTTATCTGTGTGAACACAATGCTTCAATGAATCAGAATGGTTCAGCTACGCGCAGTGGAAGAATTTACCATGAAGAGTTTGAAAAAGTCCGTTATAGTGCTCTAAATCTTAGATCTAATAGTGAGCATGAACCGCAAACTCCTAGCTCAAGTGAATCTGGCGAAGAAAGCTTTTTCCAGCAAAGAGATTTACGTCTTTTTCCTATCCCATCCACTCTGCTTTTTTCATCGCACCAGAGACCACTCACCCCACAGCACATTCCATCTCCTCCTCCTCCCCCAGAAGTATCAATGGCGGCGTCAATGAAGCTACCTAATTTCAAAGGTATTGGGAATGAGGACATCGATCATTTCTAGTTTTTTATTGAAGCTGTGTGGCAGGCATAGCAAGTTCACAACAATGATATCAAGAAATCATAGCTCACTAATACCTTCTGGGATAGAGCATTGGATTGGTATATGAGGTATGTTCAGGAAAACCCTGATGCTCCCTTGCAGCAGATAAAAATATCCCTAAAAGTGCAGTTCAAAAATCCTAAATCATATTCACAACTGGTAACTAAGATGAAAGACATCCATGAGAAGGTTAATGAGCTATTATGGGAAGCATCCCAATAGTTGAAGCGTTTCATCAGGGATGGAGGGTTCGTCATTAATGATGTTCAGCATAAATAATGGTTCACTGCTATGTTGCTCCCGCATCTGCGCCAACCATTAGGATAAAAAATGATTGCTAAATTAGCAGAGGTTGTATAGGTCATAATGAAACTGGAAGCTACACCAACACCTGTTGCATTGGGGACTCAAAAAATACAGAACCATTTGGAAGCCATGCACTTGGAAATTGAAAGCCACCACAATGATCAGGGAAAGGAAGCGTGTGTAGAAATCTAGTCTATAAAATGCAAATATTTTGGGAAACATAAGGATTAGTGTCCTGTTTTCACTAATTATTTGAATGTTAGAGTTCCAAGCTCCTTGAAGAGCAGTTAGGTTGCTAGAGTGCACGACACAAATCCTTGTCAAAGGATTTAGAAATATCAGCCTAACCTAAATTAGTTGTTTTTCATGTTTTTTTCATCAATAGGGCATGATGAGTAGCATTGTTGCACCTATGAGATGATGATGGATAAATATGAATTATACATGGTGCAGGTTGAGTGCTTATCACCAACACCCCCCTATGCACACGAAGGATCTTCAAGCAAAGGAAGAGGTTGAGGAGGTGGATCAGTTGGTTGAGGAAGAGGACAAGTCATTTTTTATAATTGTGAATATGATGGTCATTTTTCACGTGATTTTCCAAATACTACACTCCATTATTGCAGGTATTTTAGGAAAATTGATCATGTGTTGTATTAGCCTAGGTATGTCAGTGATAAAATGACTCTTTCAGTTGTTTTCCATAATGTCATAGGTCAAAAAAATTTCTTTTTCAAACCATTTATCAGAAATAATTTTGGTCACTGAAGAAATCCTAAACCATGTATGTTGCTCCTTTGTTTCATTTATCATTATCATTGTCAAGGTCATCACCATCATTAGTTTGAAGGTCACCATCTCCATGATCATCATGCAATAGGTCTAGGGTTATGTCATTTCATTTCATTTAGGTCAAGTCTAGGTTTGGCCCTCCCCTTGGAAAAATAAAAAAAAATTCACTAAAATAATACAGTGGCTCAAATTTCAAATAAATCCACCTCTCTTGTTTCATATGGCACAAATTTCGAGAAATTTTTTCAAATATAGTTCCACTATCTCATTGTTTCATGAAATCTAGTTCCACTGTCTCAGAGTCTCTTTTAAAGAATCAAAAAATCATCATCCACTATCAGAGTTCCAAGAGAGGTGATTTTGACCAACTGTCCTAGTAAAATTCAGAAGACTGTCATTTCAAGCTTAAAAAACATCCCATATGTGTTAAAAATTCAAGATCAATGTGAAATTTAAAAGGTCTTCAAAGGCAGTCTCACTATCTCAAGAAAAGGAGAAAATTTTTCTCAAGGTTACATTTCAGTAGCCTAAGAAGGTCATATCGAATGTCAAGGAATGAAAAAGAGGTTAAACTCTACTCTCTCATCTTACTGAAAGTGCCAAAGAGTCACCTTTCATATCAAAGAGTTCAAAAGGTACTCTTTTGTCTTCTTACCTGATTTGGAAAAGCCATCTCACCCTCCAAGTTGCAAAAAAAAAGGTTTAAAAGGTCATTTCAAAGGTCTCGGTGAGTGAAGGAGATTAAATTTTAATTCTTCTCATACTAGTTGAAGAGGTAACATGTTGTGTAAAAATGCAAAAAAGGTTTAAAAAGCCTAGTTGAAAGTCAATAAGAGTAAATGAAATCACATTTTCCTTCTTTCATCCCTTGTGAAGGAGTAAAAAGTCACTTTCAATAGCATAAAAGGGTCAAAAATGTTTTTGTAAGCATCAAAGGGTACAAGTGATGGTTTTCAAAGCCTAAGTGAAATTTATGTTTATTCATTGTTACCCTTTCCACATATGACAAAGTAACCCTTCACTCTTTCAAACTCCAAATCCAAGCATTAAAACTTCCTTTTTTACGCTTCTGAGGCTTTTTTTATCATCAAAAGTAGCACTGTTATGCTGATGTGATAGTGTAAAAACCTTTTTTGTGCTCCTGTGGCTAATGAAAGAAGCTTTGTTACATTTCTATGTTGTAGAAAATCCTTTTGTTATGTTTCTATGTGTGAGAGAAGGACAGTGTTATGCTTCTACAAGGTGAAAGTCTCTGCTGTTTTGAAGTCTAAAACCCCACAAAATTTCAAAGATTGTTATCCATCCTTTGTTGTAGCTTCCATATAAGGTAAGCAGCCTTCATCCATGCTAGTTTTTGGTTTAATTTTTACGATTTAAAGGCATGTCATCTTCTTTTATTTTCACTCCATGTCTCCACTGTCTTTATATGTAAAAAACATTTATTTTGTTAAACCCTAACCTACCCTATTCAACATAAACACTAACCTATCATGTAAACCCTAAAATTACATCCCATATGCCCCATATATATATGCCTATCATCTACATCACCATCCATAACATGTTTCACACCATCAAACCCTCACTCTAGTTTTTCAACAAAGTGAAGACAAAGAAAACATAGGGTGACTATGTTTTAGGGTTTTGACTGCCTTATACCCCTCCATTTTCCCTCATTCCACTTACAATGTGAGGCTAAGGTTCCATAATCCTCACTAAATTTTTCTTGTAATTTTAGTTAGCTTCATAACTCCTGTTCCACCTACTTAACTTTAAAAAGAACAATTTCACAAGTTTTCCCACAGTCAAAATTGGGAATTTCCTATGTTTTGAGGTATTTAGCACCCTAAACTCATCCATTTCCCCTAATTATAATTTCATTTTGAAATCAAGACACTACCCTATCCATTGAAATTTTATCATAATTTTTACTAAACCCTATCAACCCCATTTCATCTCACTAACTTACCCTAAATTCAGAGGGAAATTTTGGCTTCAAGATCAA
This sequence comes from Pinus albicaulis, assembly GCA_034641835.2. Taxonomy (NCBI): domain Eukaryota; kingdom Viridiplantae; phylum Streptophyta; class Pinopsida; order Pinales; family Pinaceae; genus Pinus; species Pinus albicaulis. The sequence goes on along the minus strand of CM076577.1, from coordinate 864,191,338 downwards.
TTTTGGAAGTAATGGAGATGAATTTTACAAAAGTGAAAGAGGTTTTTGTCAATAATATGCCTAAGAACAAAAAAATCCTTTATTTTATGCCCAGTTGTTATGGTTTGAGATAAATTCGAACAATACACTTGTTCTAGGTCATTTTATGCAATTCTTGACAAGTAGTCTTCAAAACAACTTTTCATGGGTTTGGAATAGGGGTTTGGGGCACTTGAGGACTCCATTTTGTAGCAGAAATCCTAATATTTCCAACCATACCATTTTCATCACCACATTACTCTAGTAAGACCTCCAAAATTCCTCTCAAAAACATTTTTTACGTTTCTCGAACACATTGTTATGATTCTGGAACATAGTGGAGTAACCTTGGGAGAATGAACTTTTAGAGGCCTTCCCATGGGTGATTTTGAAAAATTAAAGATTTTATGGAAACTAGACACATAGGGCTAGTTTACCTTATTTTATAAAGTGAATTTGGACTTCTCAAAGTGCCTCAAGAGTACCTCCAAAGTTCTGTTACACTTCTATACTTTGTTTTTAAATTCCTCAGCCAGAATTGTCACAGATTGGCATTGGATTCCTTCAATACAACTGTCAAGCATGGAAATGCTCACAAATTTGAGGCTATGAGTTGTCATTAGAGTTATTAGGTTTGTTCTTTATTCCTTGTATGATGTAATGCGTAATTAATGTAAGGGACAAACACTGCTAGTTTGTAGCTAAATTTCAGGGAATGGTTTCTAACCTCCCTAGAAAGTAGGAAATGAATCATCCCTTGCATTTATGACCCATTTTAGATGGGATTTCAACCTGGTTAGATTTTATGATATACATTTTCTATAATTAGACTCTATTTTTTCATTGTATATGTTGGATAGTTTTTATTTTCAGTGGAGCTTTTGTACAAGCGTTTTTCTAATGAAATCAAGGACAATGTTGCAAACATAGTGTTAACACTCGAGTGGTATGCCATTGAGCATTTTTTTTATTTTTAAACTCATGATGTTGAATTTTATGTTACTCATATTCCACATAGATTCTTATTTATGCTAATTCTTATTATTTTATTGACCAGAAACATGCTTTCCATGCTCTATTTTTTCATAATATTTTCATGAAATTTTCTTCCTCTTCTAATGAATGAATTAAATTTAATTATCATTATAGTTCCTTCTCATTTCACTCTAAAAAATATGCGAATTAAATCATGCTTCTTACCTACCTGGCCTCACCTTTACCTCTATAACTAAACCTTTGAAATCATAGCAATAACCTAGACCTAGTCTCCTAACCGTCATTCCTATGCAACAAAAATCCAAACAAGAAAAAAACCTTAATCTATTGATCATCATAACTAGTCTAAAACATTATATCCAATCATCCCTTTGACTACAAAGTGACATAGAGAGATCCCTCTCTGGTTTGGGTAAGACTAAGTACATGGCCAAAAGTTGGTATGTGGTTACCTTTCTCCAATCGTACTATCAGCCTTAGGAGGTTGGGCAAAGTGATAACATTCTCGGCATCGTTGCCGAGAAGAAAAAGTAAAAGATTTCTTGGGAAATAATGACAAATATTAGCTCTGATTGCTAATGGTGAACAATGGTTAGGCACAAGAAAGGCTTTGCATCATTCACCTAGCGACTCTAGCAGTGAAGAATCCAAAAGTTCAGAATTTTCATGGCGACTCCACAATTCAAAAACTGGTATCTTGAATAATTTCTTGGTGACTTCATTGATTTCAACATGGATTCAAATGCTAGAAGGTATGCCCCTATGAATCATGCTCGCATTCTTGGTTTTCCAAATTGAACTCCTTGCATATATTGGAAGACTTATCTTCCCAAATTCGTAGATGGAAATGAGGATGAGGTTATTCTACATCTGGTTATATTTCACATACATGTATGTAAACTGAAGATTGATTTTCTTGAGGATTTCTTGATGAAAATTTTTTTGGATAGCCTGGAAGGGAAAGATATATCATGGTATGAAGGGTTACCAGAAATAATCTTATGTCTCTTAAATATTTCGATAGGGTGTTCTTCAAGCATTATTGGAAGTCTCATCTTCTTTTGTCTCTTTTACAAATTTGTTGTGATTATTGTGAATGTTTTATTGCATATCTTAAAGAAATTGATGATATTGAATGTATGGATGATGAAGAGGTCATGTACATGTGATCTTGTGCACATGTTGTGTAGTTAATTTTGTGTACAAGTGGTATTGTGTACATGTTGTGCATAAGGTACTGGTATAAATGTGGTATTATTTGCATGTTGTACACGTTGCGTTGCGGGCATGTAGTATTATGTATGTGAATATTATAGTAGTGATATTGTGACAAGTGTATTTGTTATTTTGTACTCCATCCACATATATCTATATGTATATGTATTGTCTTTTATTGTACATTGGGTGTAGATATATGTATTTCATGCTGGTGTAGGGGTATGTATTGTGTTGTATAGTACACGAGATGTAGGTGTATGTATTGTATGGTGTTGTATCTTGTATGGGTGTTTACGTGTTGTGATGTTAAGTGCATGTATGTGTACGTGAATGAACAAGATGCACTGGGTGCTTTTTGAGTGTGGAAAACGATGTGGTGCATGTATAGAAATAACAAAGGCAAAAGTAAGGACCGATGAAGAATAAGTCTTAGTATTTTATTGCACTTTTATTATGCATATGATATACGATTCTGACATAGGATGATTACATTGATTTATTAATATGGTTTTTTATGATTGCATGTGATTCATTATTTTGAAATATGATGGTTTTATTTTAAGGTAACTGGATGTGATATGTTTATACATGACGATTTAATAAAAAAACTAGTTTGACTTGTTGTGACAGGAAGTAAATAAGATTGCAAGTGTACCTTATTGACGAGCTACCAATGAGGTATGATTTGAACTTATTTAAATTTATTTTGGATATAATGGCAGTTATGTGCTTGGTAGAGGGAGAAAGGAAATTCCTAGTTAGATGATTGAAAGCCACTGCAAGAATTTGCAGCAACAACACAAGGAATTGGAACACGCAGCAGTATGTTGGTAAAGCACTTTAGGAGCATGGTTGTTGTGGTAAAATTGTACCCCATAGTGTCCATTGATTTACATAAGCATGTTATCGCTGGTATGATTGTTTTAAGGCAGGGATATACCTTGGTTTTTGTATATTTCGATCTAAGGAAGCTTTTCCAAGGGATGGACTACACGGGATGGGGGTGCCAACATAACTTGGAAGGTGAGAGGACGCACAGAAAGGGGTGACCAGATAGCCTAACAGACAGTGTAGTAGAGAAAGGAAGGCCAGGAATCAATTTTTTTTCATCATTAGCATTTCCATATGGAATCAAATGCACATTGGGAGTGTTCCCTAGAACAATGAATCCGTAACTGTCCACTAGTAGGACAAGTGGTGCAGGATTGTAGTGTTGGGAAATGGATGCACCTTTGAATTGGTAGTGAATTTTGGACTTCCTGTTGAGCCTCAAAATTGTGCTTTCTTTCACCTCATTTTACCTCATTTTCCCTTGTCCATTGCTATCCTAGACCCAATTGATCAATGAATATAGTTGAAATAACTTCTAGAATGATTTACAAGACTGACTTGCTAAATTTTGTGATTTTTGCCATTGTAAAGCATTTTGACCGGAACTAGCTGCAGAATGCAGACATTCCGTAGCTAAACGGCGATTCTGCAGCTGCCTTGACGTTTGAGTATGTTCCAGGTGGCCTCTTGAGAAAAACCGCATACGGGCAGAATCCACGGCATGTCTACATGGTTCGTTGCTCATTATGGAGGAAGAAACGAATTTTGGGTACGGTTTTGGAACGTGGGAACACATTTAGGAAAGCAGACTTCTATTAGGACTGTCTCAGTCCAGATGTCTTTTTCCTCTCCACGCAGCCACTTCAAGAGTCCTAATGTGATTCCGATAAGGAAAGACAGTGTTCCTGAATTGTTGCAAGTCTGGTTATGAGCATTTGCTTTATAAACACTTGGAAAACCAAGATTTTATGTTAGATTTTATGTTAGATTTGATGCTAGATTTTGTTTAGACTCTGTGCTACATTTCTGAAGACGCAGAGTGTTATGTTCAAGTTCTTTTATCTTTAATGAAGCAGACAGTGTTGTTGTGAAGGCGTTGATTTAATTTGGAGTTGAATTCCGTCAGGTGGTAGAGGGCCCCTGCCTCTTGCACGGATTTTATTTGCGTAAATTAGATAAGTATTCTAGCTGCCTTTACGTTTTTAGAGTTGAATTCATAGTTGTTTTAATTAACTACTGTAGTCATCTTAATTCTAACTCTTCCACAAGAAGAAGCTCTTCCAAAATATTATAATGATGAATGGAAAATGGCTGTAGTACTGTAGGATTTGAAGTTGAATTCGTAGTTGTTTTAAATTAGCTACTGTAGTTATACTCATTCTAATTCTTCCACAAGAAGAAGCTCTTCCAAAAGATTATAATGATGAATGGGAAATGGCTATAGTACTGTAGGATTTAGTTGTAGTTTTTGTTGTTCATCATCACAGTTACACTTGTTCCAATCACTCTTCCACAAGAAGAAATTCTTCCAACAAATTCTTAAAGAGTCCAAGATATGACCGTGATAATGAATGATTTAGTTGTGTGTTTGTACTAAGTATCATCTCTGTTCTTGCTCTTAAATGCTTGCCCAAAACATCATAATGATGAGTAGGATATGGATATGATATCTTAGTTTTTCATTTCTTTCAGTCCTTTATATTTTCATTTGCACTCAATTACATAGTCAGAATTGTTCTAGCTCTTCCAAAAGAAGGAATTCTTCCAAAATATCAATAATGATGGACAAATAGACTGTATAATTTCATAGAGTAATGCATGGTAGCTTAGTTAGGATGCTCCGAAGTTTAATTGCACTTAACTCATGTTCAGTTACTTTTTTTTGAGTTTGATGATGACTTGTAGTTCAGCATTGTTTTAGATTAGTGGCATCTTAAGTTCATTCTTAGATTAACTCATTGCACTTGCACTTCACATTCAGATTGTCATCCACTGCACAATAGATTACTTCAGTTGTTAAGATTAACAAAACAACCTTCATTATTTACAAACATCTTCTTGTTCTAAAATCTACAATTGATCCATAACCATATGAACAGAAGACAACATCACTATAAGGCCTGAAGTATCTCTGCAATTCCCTTATCATTTCATAAACAGAGCCCTCCCTCAAAAGAATACTTTGAAAAGAAATCAATAACTCTTGAGTAAGGTCTTGTGACATTCAATTAAATTGCAGAATAGAGTTAGAAACTAGTCCTAGAATAGAAGATCTTAGGATGGTATCAATATTTTTCCTCCAAATCTGTTTCAAATCTCTAATCAAGGACAAAATGTTGCATCATTGTAAGATTAGTTGTTTAACTGTTTAGTTAGAGGATTTTCATACTTAGTGATCATTTCTCAAGTTTAGTTTGTGTTTTGAATCATTTGTTTGAAAGTCATTATCAAGCTTTGCTTTTACTTAGTCATAGTTTAGATTTGATCTTGCTTCAGTGTTTCCAATTGCATTTGTCATTTATTATCCATCAATTAGGCTTAACTCTATTTTTAATCACCAGCTCCTTTCCATTAGCTTTCTAGGCATTTTCCCTTGTAAACATAAAAACCACCAAAAGACCAAAAACATCATAAATCATCACAAAAGACCAAAAACATCACAAAACATTACATACAACGCATTAGGAAACAAGCACCTAGGTACATACAGTACACTTCACTTCAGCAGTTTACAAATCCTGGTTGACAATTAAATGAGCTCAGTTTAGGAGACTAGATTGAGACCAAACATTTTGGCGTCGTTTCTGGGGAAGTGAAAACTAGGTAACCTTTGTTTCTTAGCATCCGAAAACAATTTTATGCGTAGGGAGAGAGATTCAAGGGGAAGATTTATAAGCAACAGAGGCAGAAGTTTGATTTCTAGAACACCACTTGTTTTATCTAGATCCAGAGCTAGTACACCTTCAACTCAAACCCATCTTCCATTCTCCCTTGATCCTGGACTTCTAGAAGATCTAAGGTCAACTATTCCATTAGAGAAACCTTCCACTTCATCCACTGAACCTACCATAGAAGAAGATCTAAAGACTCCTAGTAGGGATACAAACCTTTCCACTTCCATAGGGGAGTCAACCATGGCAGAAGAAGGGGGAGGAGGAGTTTTTAATGGAGAAAACACACTATTTGGAGGTAGAGGTAGAGGTAGAGAAGAAGGAGGTAGAGGATAAGGAGGTAGAGGAGAAGAAGGTAGAGGTGCAAATGGAGGAAGAGGTAGAATAGGAAACTCTTTTGGGTTCCCTATACTTGATGAAGAAACCAATACAACCATGAAAAACATTTCATCCTCTGTCCTTCCAAACTTCTATGGACTTAAAACTGAAGATCCTGAAACTTTCTTATTCGAATTTGAAGTGCTGTGTAGGACTTATGACTACCTACAAGATGCACAAAAATTGAAATTATTTCCTTCAACTTTGAAGGGAGCAGCATTGAAGTGGTTTATGAGTCTAATCAGTAGTTCTATTAGAACATGGGAAGAAATGAAACAAGCATTTCTAGAGAGATACTTGGATTATTGTATGCCGGTTAATCATAAGGAAGAAGTGTTCAAGATGTTAAAAAAAGAAGATGAAAACTTAGAAGATTTGTTGGAAAGATTTAAATACAACATAAAAAGGGCAAAAATGGAAAATCTAGATCAAGACACCTTAAAAGCTCTTTTGTTGAAAACAATTAGGGATGAATGGTTGGATATCCTTAACATGATGGGAAAAGGGGACATATCACAACTCACATTACCTGAAATATCGGAGTTATGTATTAACCTTTCAAGAGGGAAATCTAAAACTGTCAAAGGTCCAAGAGATCCCGCTCTTGCAAGGGAAAGTAAATCTGCTTCTGGGACAGTAAGTAGATCAGAAATAGGACACATGCTTGATGATTTTAAATCTGACATCTTAGGGAGTATTAGTGAACAAATAGACACCCTTAAGATAAAAAACAAGCAGAAGGCTGAATCTGATGCTTTGGCAATCTTTTGTCCCAAATGCAGAAAGAAACATGCCCTAAGAGAGTGTCCTCTGGATGTAAAAGTTATAGAAACCTGTGTCATTTGTTCTGAGAAACATGAGCCCAAGAATTGTCCTTCTCTTCCTGGTCTCAAGGCTGTTTTTCAGGAAGAAACTCCTACAGATTCCACAGAGTCTCTTAATTTTGTATCTAGAAGACCTTGGCAGGGACCTCAGACACAAGGATTCCATGATCAAATGTATAATCAACCTCCATCTTGGAATTCTTGGCAGCAACCTTGGCCCCAATTTCAAAATCAATCTCAATCTTGGGCACAAGGAACACAAATTCCCTATGGAAGATACTCTCCATATTATCAATATCCACCATCCTATCCACCATATCCACATTTTTATCCTCAGAATCCTCAAAAAAATTTTCAACAAAATCCTCAACAACATCATCAGAACCAACCACATCAAAATCAACCACTTCCATTACCATTCCCTCAAAAATCCAATCAATTTCCAGCTCAACCTATACCAAACCCCAATAATAAAAACCCTCAGAATACATACATGATAGAAGGTCAACAGTTTCCAACTTATTTAATCACTCCTCTAGACCTTAGTGATGTTCAACTTAGGTCTGGAAAGATACTTGAAAAGGGGAAACCTTCTGTGATCATACAAGAACAAGATAATTCTGAGGAAGACTCTCTACGGGTGAATAAAAGTCTTGAGGAAGACACATCATTTCAAGACCCACACATTGAAAAACTAAAACAAAAAGATCCAATAAATCCAACTCATGTATTAGAGCAACCATCCACATCTACTTCTATACCTCCCTTTTCGGAAATATTAAAAATTGATAGAGGTGTAGAGAAACAGATCATGGTGCCTAATTATGATTTCTTAGATGAATTGAGAAATGTTCGCATTAAAATTCCATTATTGCAAGCCATCAAGGAAATCCCAATTTTAGCCAAAACAATAACGGAGTTGAGTATGAAGACAACAAGAAAAAGAATAAGAGAAACCAAGAAAATTCAACTGGTAGGACAAATAGCAGACATTATGATGGGCAAGATTGCTATTCCAAAGTATCTTGACCCAGAAAATCCAGTTGTCAAAATTCACATCAATGGAATTGAAATTCAAAACACACTCATTGACTTAGGAGCAGCAATAAATATCATGAGTAGACAAATCATGGACAAACTGAAACTTCCTAATCTTCTCTTTACACCCACACTATTACAATTTGCAGATAAATCTGTGATCAGACCAGATGGGGTAATAGAAGACATTCCAGTGTCCCCAGATTCTTGGGAATACCCTGTGGATTTCATGATCCTAACTCCCAAGAATAATATAGGAGGCCATCCTGTTATACTAGGAAGACCTTGGTTGGCTACAACTGATGCTTTTATTAGTTGTAGGTCTGGTGATATGTATATTTCTGATGGTAGTTCAACTAAGAGATTCACTTTATATCCTCCAGCTAGGACAATTACAGATCTAGATGACACTCAATGGATAGAGGATGAAGAAGATTTACAGCCACTCTTCACAATTTCAGAAATTAGTGAAGATAATCAAATTCTGAATACTCTAGAAAACTTTGAATCCTCTCTAGAACAAAAACATGAATCATTTCAAGAGGGATCCAATATTGAGTTTTTGTCATCTAGGCAGATGTCTCTTCATTCTATGGACAAATTTGGCAGCTCTACAAGTGAGATTTTTCCAGGCAAAACTTTGAATATAAACAAGAACCTAGAAAAATCTCAACAAGAAGAGTTAGTCAAAGTATTACAGAGACATTCTTCTACATATGCATGGGAATACACTGACATGAAAGGGATAAGTCCCAAGACTTGTACTCATCATATCTATATAGAGGCAAATTGCAAACCAATCAGACAGCCTCAAAGACGGATGAATCCAAATCTTAGGGAAATTGTCAAGGAAGAATTGCAAAAATTGTTAAATGTTAATTTCATCTATCCTATTTTAGATAGTCAGTGGGTTTCTCCTTTGGTAATTGTGCCAAAGAAAAATGGAAAATGGAGGGTGTGTGTTGACTACCGAGAACTGAATAAAGCTACTCTTAAATACCATTTTCCTTTACCTTTCATAGATCAAGTATTAGATACATTAGCTGGCAAAAAGTACTTTTCATTCCTAGATGGGTTTAGTGGTTACAATCAAATCCAAGTAGCACTTGAAGACCAAGATAAAACCACATTTACTTGTCCTTGGGGTACCTATGCCTACCGAGTATTGCCATTTGGATTATGCAATGCACCCGCAACATTCCAAAGGGCAGTATTAGGAATTTTTTCTGATCTAATACATGACTGTGTAGAGGTGTACATGGATGATTTTACAGTTTATGGGGATACATTTGAAGAGGCTTTAGAAAACTTTGAAAAGGTCTTAAAAAGATGTCAAGAAGCAAACCTTTCTCTTAGTCATGAAAAATGTTTTATGATGTTCACCGAAGGTATTGTTTTAGGGCACCACATTTCAGGGGATGGGATTAGAGTTGATGAGGCGAAAGTTGAAGTTATTTCTAACCTATCCATTCCAAGTTGTCAAAGAGATGTTAGAATTTTTCTAGGATTTACAGGGTATTATCGGAGATTTATAGAAAACTTCACCAAAATAGCATCTCCTCTCTTCAAATTACTAACCAAAGATTGTGAATTTAAGTGGACTTCTGATTGCCAGTTAGCTTTTGAAACCCTGAAAACCAAAATTTCTGAAGCACCTATATTAAGGGGACCTAACTGGAAGTTACCTTTTCATATCTCGACAGATGCTTCCGATACAGCTCTAGGAGCAGTATTGGGACAAAAAGATTTAATTCCCTATGCTATCTATTATATCAGTAAAAATTTGACTCCTGCAGAGTTAAACTATACTGTAACTGAAAAAGAGTTTTTAGCTGTTGTTCATGCCATAAACAAATTTAGACACTATATAACAGGCTATGAAACTTTTGTTCACACCGATCATTCTGCAATTAGATACTTAATGAACAAATCAATCACTAATGGCAGAGTTATAAGATGGTTGTTACTATTGCAAGAATTCAACATTACTATTCTAGATAGGCCTGGAAAACAAAACACTGTGGCTGATTTCCTGTCTAGAATTCAAAATATCAAAGATGACACTCCGGTTGAAGATCAATTTCCTGATGAATATCTTTTTGCAATCTCTACTCAAACTCCATGGTTCGCTGATATTGCCAATTATTTAGTTTCAGGAAAATTTCCTTCAATTATGAATGCAAGGGATAAAAGAAAAATCATTAATGATAGTGCAAATTATTCATGGGTCGCTAATGAGTTGTACAAGACAAGTCCAGATTTGATCATAAGAAGGTGTGTTCGTGAAGATGAAATGCCTGAGATTCTCAAGGCATGTCATGATGAGCCTTGTGGCGGACACTTTGCAGATAAGAGGACAGCCTATAAGATCCTTAATTTAGGATATTATTGGCCATCCTTGTTTAAAGATGCTAAGGAGTATGTAGAAAGGTGTGACAGTTGCCAAAGGGTAGGGAAACCTTCTCCTTCAGGTGAGATGCCATTACAACCTCAGGTACACATTGAACCTTTTGAAAAATGGGCTTTGGATTTTGTAGGACCTATTAGTCCTCCATCAAGACAAAAGAAATATATATTAGTTTGCACTGATTATGTTACTAAATGGGTAGAAGCTAAACCATTACTTTTTGCTAATGAATCATCTGTAGTTAATTTTCTTTTTGAGGATATTTTTACCCGTTTTGGTGTCCCAAGGGAAATTGTTACAGATCAAGGAGCTCAATTTACATCAAGGCTAGTGGAGCAAATAATGGAGAAGTACAAGATCAGACATAGAAAATCTACTCCTTATCATCCACAAGCAAATGGTCAAGTGGAATCTACTAATAAACTCATTGAAGGAATCCTAACAAAGACTGTTCATCTACATAGAAGAGATTGGGTAGATAGGCTTCCTGAAGCCTTGTGGGCCTATAGAACTACATGGAGAAACACAACAGGCCATACTCCTTATGAGCTTGTTTATGGAAAGAAAGTTTTGTTTCCCATAGAGTTCCAAATTCAAACCTTCAAGATGGCAGTTCAGCTAGGACTTGATCTAACGGAGGCACAAAAGCATAGACTGGAGCAAATTAATGAATTGGATGAGATCAGACAAGATGCAGTTCAGAAAACAAGCCTAGTCCAATAGCAAAGGGCTAGATGGCATGACAAGTACATCAAGGAGAAGAAATTCAAAGAGGGTGACTGGGCTCTCTTGTTTGATTCAAAATTCAAGGATTTTCAAGGAAAATTTCAGACACATTGGCTTGGGCCATATGAAATTGTTCGAATTTTTGATAATGGGGCAGTAAAAATCAGAACTATAGATGAAGAAGAGGTCACTTTTCTTGTGAATGTTCATAGACTGAAGCTATACCACAAGCCACTCTCAAGAGAAGAGTTTGTCAAGAAGTTCCAAGAAAGCAATGATGTGAAGTTAATGAAGAAGAGTCTCTCTTCTTCATCAACTTGATTAAATTTTCTAAAGCATTTCTCTTTTGAAAAAAAATAAATAAATAAATAAATAAAGGTATAAACATGAAAACCAATCATTGATTGGCATGTTTATACAGAAAAGATAGGGTGAAAATCAGAGTCTCTCTGACACTCTAACTTTTCCCATTTTTGTTTTTACAAGCAGCTGTTACAAAAAAAATCATAAGTTCAGATCCATAGTGCTTATGATTCATCTCATTTCATTTCACTCCATTCACTTATTCATCCATACTCCATTTCATTCCACCATTCATATTTCACTCCATTCTACATTTCATTCATCTCATTCCATCCTCCATCCATCTCATTTTCATGACAAAATTCAAAATTTGATGTCTTGCTGTAGATGAATAAAACATGTCATGAATTGCAGTACAGTTCTTATGTTCTTTCACTCCATTTCATAAACTGAATCCATTCCATTTCATCATCCACTTCATACATATCATAATACATCATCCATCTTCATTCATACCATATAACATTTCACCCATATTCCAAAAACACTCCATTTTCATGATTAAAATGCTCTACAGGAACATTCTGCAGCTCAGTAGACATTCTGCAGCTGATCAACGTTTCTGCAGCCAGACAGTCTTTCTGCAGCTACAAACCCTGAAGGCATCAATCAGCAGACATTAGAATTGCAACAAAGTGACCCAGTGTATCCATGAATCAAAAGCATCAAAGAAGGATAATGAAGACTCTTCCAAAGGGGAACAAGAAGACAAAGATTACAAAAATCAAAATGAAAGCAGAGGTAACAAGTTTAAATTATAATGGCATTTCATAAAATTTTAGCATAGTTTTAGTTATGGATTGTTCGAAAAGGTTGTTTTAATTATTTTTATTGATCAAGACCAATAAACCCTCCACAGACTTTGGATTAAAACCTCTCAATTCAAATTCCATATCCGACATCATTTGAGTGGTTAAAATGGTCGAGGTATTTGAAATCTTCACGTCTCTTAACCAAATCATTCAATGATGATTCCCTCTGCCGTCGTAAAAATCTCCGCCGTCTCTTCAATCATTAATTCATTCCCTCCACCTCACTCCACTACTTCATTCCGTGACCACTGCCATCACTCCATTATGTAGCCGGCATTTCATTCCGTAGACAGAGATATTCTTATCACCGAGAGCAGAGCCAAAGGATATCAGTTTGAATAGCATTAAGCATTGTAAACTCAGAGCAGAGCAAAAGGGTAAATTCAGAGGTTTAGCAGCGTGAGAATTTGAAGCCATTTGATTCCGTGGGCAGACAAAGTATCACTGTGGGCAGAGATTGAGCATTTTCACTATAAACACAGAAGTGTAACAGTGTGGAGTTTGAAGTCTTTTGTCACTAGAAGACAGAGGTGTTACAGTGTTGAATTCGAAACCATTTTCTACCAAGAGCCAGAGGTATTGCAGTGAAGAAGTTGAAGCCAGTTGTCATTGTCAAACATAGACATATCAATCCAAAGTTCAATTGTCAACAGAGGCATATCAGCTCGAAGTTTTGAAGCTGTTGCCACTATTAATCAGAGGTATTTCATTCCAAAGTTTGAAGCCATTTCCATTCAGAACTTAAAGCCATTTCAATCCGAAAGTGAAAGTCATTGTTTTTGTGGGTAGAAGAGTGTTAATTTGAACATTGAAGAAGCAATCATGGGTTTCATTGTAAGAACTGAACCAGTGGGTTCAAAATATTTAGAAGGCTACCCTCAATGCAAAGAAATGTTACAACAGATAGGATGGCTTCAATTTTTGGAGAAATTTAATGGCTTCCACAAGGAAGTCACTAAAACATTTGCAAGATCATTTCAAGGAGCTGAAGTTGAAGTGGGAGATGTCAAATTTACTGTCACTGAAGTTTTCATTGCAGAAGCTACAGGGTTGCTTAGAAATGGAGAGAGATGGTTCAAAAACAGAGAATTCCACAATGAATCCTGGAAGCAAATTCTAAAATCACCAGGTATGGATGTCACTGTATTTAAGAAAGGAATTCCAAGTTCTACATTGAAAAATAAATGGAGAAACATACTACTTCTTCTGCAAAAATTTATTACATGTGAGGGTAGATATGGTACATTTTATGTCTACCACATTAGACTGATAATGCATTTTCTGGGGGAAGACTTAAACCTACCCTATTTCTTGCTTCAAAGCTTGAAAAAGATGGCTTCCTGTGTTCAAAGAAGGGTTCAATTTTTAGAGACAACCCTATATCATCATGGTTTGGTCAAAATTTTGATTGAACATCATCTAGCTAAAACAAATGATACATGGGACGATTTCTTGATAAGAAATCATTTTGAAGAGCCAAAAGAACCCTCACCGGAACCACAGCCTACAAAGAGAAGTAGAAAATGGAGGGCTTCAGAAGTTGAAATTGACAAAACAGTCCAAGAGAGCAGTGAAGAAATGATTTTAGAAAAGTTGACTCAAATCAAGAGACAGGTTAAGGAAGAAAAGGTAATCAAGAAATCTGCCATGGAGAAAGGAGAGGGATCTTCTCAGCCCAGAAGAAGCCACAGACTAAAGGGGAAATTGAAGAAAACACTAATCAAACAAACAGGGGTAATCAATATAGAAGATGAAGAAACATCCATTGAAGAGGATGTTGAAGAGGATTTTTATGAAGGAACCCCTGAAATTGACCCTGCTCAACAGGAAATTTATGACTATGTGGAAACTTTAGAGAGGAGAGCTTCAGAAAGCAGAGAGAGAACCCCCAGTCCTACACTGTCTGAAATAGATATATTAAGAAGGGATAGGTATGAGTTGGAATTGCTGAATAGACACATCAAAAATGAGAATGGAATTCTCAAGGATCAAGTCAAGCTCAAAACTGATATGAACTCAACCTTATCCCTGCATATAGACAAAGTGGAGAAGACCAATGAGAAGTTGAAGACAAGGAACAAAAAGCTAATCAGGGCACTCACCAACCTAAGGTTCAAACTTGTTATCAGAAAACCCAGAAGATCTCTAGCTTCCAGACAAAGGAGAAGAAGAGGATTAGATGTCCTTGCAGAAGCCTCTGAATTCATAGGATAATTTGCATGAGGACATGCAAAGAGACAGCAGTGGGGGTATGTTGAGCCTCAAAATTGTGCTTTCTTTCACCTCATTTTACCTCATTTTCCCTTGTCCATTGCTATCCTAGACCCAATTGATCAATGAATATAGTTGAAATAACTTCTAGAATGATTTACATGACTGACTTGCTAAGTTTTGTGATTTTTGCCATTGTAAAGCATTTTGACTGGAACTAGCTGCAGAATGCAGACATTCCGTAGCTAACCAGCGATTCTACAGCTGCCTTCACGTTTGAGTATGTTCCAGGTGGCCTCTTGAGAAAAACCGCATACGGGCAGAATCCACGTCATGTCTACATGGTTCGTTGCTCATTATGGAGGAAGAAACGAATTCTGGGTACGGTTTTGGAACGTGGGAAGACATTTAGGAAAGCAGACTTCTATTAGGACTGTCTCAGTCCAGATGTCTTTTTCTCTTCACACAGCCACTTCAAGAGTCCTAATGTAATTCCGATAAGGAAAGACAGTGTTCCTGAATTGTTGCAAGTCTTGTTATGTGCATTTGCTTTATAAACACTTGGGAAACCGAGAGCTAGGTTAGATTTGATGTTGGATTTTATGCTAGATTTTGTTTAGACTCTGTGCTACATTTCTGAAGACGCAGAGCGTTATGTTCAAGTTCTTTCATCTTTAATGAAGCAGACAAAGTTGTTCTGAAGGCATTGATTTAATTTGGTGGTAGAGGGCCCCTGCCTCTTGCACGGATTTTATTTGCGTAAATTAGATAAGTATTCTAGCTGCCTTTACGTTTTTAGAGTTGAATTCATAGTTGTTTTAATTAACTACTATAGTCATCTTCATTCTAACTCTTCCACAAGAAGAAGCTCTTCCAAAAGATTATAATGATGAATGGAAAATGGCTGTAGTACCGTAGGATTTGAAGTTGAATTCGTAGTTGTTTTAATTAGCTACTGTAATTATACTCATTCTAACTCTTCCACAAGAAGAAGCTCTTCCAAAAGATTATAATGATGAATGGGAAATGGCTATAGTACTGTAGGATTTAGTTGTAGTTTTTTTTGTTGTTCATCATCACAATTACACTTGTTCCAATCACTCTTCCACAAGAAGAAACTCTTCCAAGAAATTCTTAAGAGGTTCAAGACATGACCGTGATAATGAATGATTTAGTTGTGTGTTTGTACTAAATATCATCTCTGTTCTTGCTCTTAAACGCTTGCCCAAGACATCATAATGACGAGTAGGATATGGAAATGATATCTTAGTTTTTCATTTGCTTTCAGTCCTTTATATTTTCATTTGCACTCAATTACACAGTCAGAATTGTTCTAGCTCTTCCAAAAGAAGGAATTCTCGCAAAATATCAATAATGATGGACAAATAGATTGTGTAATTTCATAGAATAATGCATGATAGTATAGTTAGGATGCTCTGGAGTTTCATTGCACTTAATTCATGTTCAGTTACTTTGTTTTGAGTTTGATGATGACTTTTAGTTCAACATTGTTTTAGATTAATGGCATCTTAAGTTCATTCTTAGATTAACTCATTGCACTTGCACTTCACCCTCAGATTGTCATCCACTGCACAATAGATTACTTCAGTTGTTAAGATTAACAAAACAACCTTTATTATTCACAAACCTCTTCTTGTTCTAAAATCCATAATTGATCTATAACCATATGAACAAAGGACAACATCATTTTAAGGCCTGAAGTACCTCTGCAATTTCCTCATCATTTCATAAACAGAACTCTCCCTCAAAAGACTACTTTGAAAAAGAAATCAATAACTCTTGAGTAAAGGTTTTGTGACATTCAATTAAATTGCAGAATAGAACTAGGAATTAGTTTTAGAATAGAAGATCTTAGGATGGTATCAATGTTTTTCCTCCAAATATGTTTCAAATCTCTAATTCAGGACAAAAATTTTGCATCATTGTAAGATTAGTTGTTTATCTGTTTAGTTAGAGGATTTGCATACTTAGTAATCATTTCTCAAGTATAGTTTGTGTTTTGAATCATTTGTTTGAAAGTCATTATCAAGCTTTGCTTTTATTTAGTCATAGTTCAGATTCTGCTTCAGTGTTTCCAATTGCATTTGCCATTTGTCATTCCATCAATTAGGCTTAACTCTGTTTTTGACCACCAGCTCCTTTCCATTAGTTTTCTAGGCATTTTCCTTGTGAACATAAAACCACCAAAAGACCAAAAGCATCATAAATCATCACAAAAGACCAAAAAAATCACAAAACACTACACACAACGCATTAGGAAACAAGTACCTAGGTACATACAGTACACTTCACTTCAGCAGTTTACAAATCCTGGTTGACAATTAAATGAGCTCAGTTTAGGAGACTAGATTGAGACCAAACACTTCCTCGGAAGGATATGAATCCTGGTATTACTTTGAGGGTGGAGGTGTGAGCCTCCGGATTCCCTTGTTGCTAATACTGTCATTTTATCCCTCTATTTGTTGGTTGACCAAATGTTTTTATGTGTATATTAATGTAAATATTCTATCGAGCTAGATTTATAAAGGTCCATAAATAGTATGGTTGTATATATGGTTTTTATTGTAAATATTGTAATGAGTTCTGTTATAAAGCTCCAGTACATGGTATAATTGTCATGATGAATTTTATTTTGAGCAAGTTATTCATTGTAAATACTGCAACGAGTTGTGTTATAAATCTCCATAGGTTGTGTGTGTTTTTTTTTTTAATTTTTTGCTGGTTTGTAGGTGTCGTTGAACACCAAGGATGGTTTTCTCCCTAAGGAGGAGGGTTCTATAATAGCCTTGATCAAAATTTTATGTAATAAAGTTAAAAATAATAACCATGTTTGATGGGACACTTATTCCAAGGTTAATGTTGGGAAAAATATCCCACTGGGTGTTCAATTTAGTTATATGACTAAGGAAATTGGGAAAAGGAAAAGGAAAAGGCTTTAGAAAGGAAAAGTGGAATTTATTGACTTTTATTTATGAAAATAATGGAAATTAGGAGAAAATGAAGATGAAAGGCCACAAGTTGCATGTGAGGAGGAAAATTAAGGAAAATAATTGAAAATTAAGAAAATAGAGGCCTTGTTGATAAAAAGGCTTCTGAGGATTAGTTGGGAAGCTTTGGCTACCTTTTGTTAGTCATATTTGGAGTTGTCTCCTTAATTTCCCTCTCTCTCTCTCTCACTCTTGGACACTTCTAATTTTCTTGGAGCACTTGGGATTTAGATCATGAACGGAAAAGCACCTATGGAAGAGGAAGATCAAGTAGCTACATCGGGATTCTTTCCGAGAATCAATTTTCATATCTGATTTCCTTGCTAGATATAGCATGCATGGTATTGAAGGTGGTTTCTTGTTGTCCTGCCATGGGTTTTTCCCAGTGTGACTATGTTAGCCTTACCATTTCTGTATAGCTTTGATGAGATCGGTTTCTCATACTTCAGTTGAGCTAGATAGCCAGATTGGATTCGAGGATGAGTGGGGTGGATCTTAGAAATGACAAACACATGGCCTAGTGCTCCCTGAACCATACTGTGCATCACAATAAATCTAGACTGCGGGTTGCAGTAAATCCAGATTATGTCCCTCGGCGAGCCTAGGAATCCTTGTCGGTGAATGATAGGATATATGGTAATGCTAAGAGGCAGATTTCTCTTCATTGGGCCTATTAGTTGTAGGATAGGATGTACGGTAAATCCTGGAGAGATAGTCTCAATGTAGGGCCCAGTGACATGGATCAGTTTGTGGGTTACAGTAAAGCCTGAGAGACTAGGAGTGATCTGTATGTGAAATTTGCTTGACAATATGTAAAATTTTCAAGTGATTAAATTAGGTTTTTTAAGCCTCTT
Source organism: Pinus albicaulis (assembly GCA_034641835.2). NCBI lineage: Eukaryota > Viridiplantae > Streptophyta > Pinopsida > Pinales > Pinaceae > Pinus > Pinus albicaulis. Next base: position 864,172,763 of record CM076577.1, on the reverse strand, counting down.
ATGTCCAATTTTTAAACACATAAACATGAATAGAAATTTTAGTTTTTGCAGTAAATAATAGATAATATCACTGTAACAATAAACATAACACAACAAATGATGAAGGATTTCACCCCTCCTCAGATACATCACCTGGCCTAGCTTCCAATTGTTGAGCATCTTTAATTATGCTCAAAAAATGGTTATTACATACAATTAAAATGCTCAACTAGCTTCACTGATAGCTCCAATGGCTTCAGAACTGTCAGAAACCTTTGTCTAGCCTCTTTTTTCTCCCAAAAAGGCTAAAAAATGAGAAATTTATGTGCCTCCCAAGTTTTTCTGCAAACTCTCTACAAGTTCTACAATTCTGCTAACTTTCCTACAAATCTGCCACTTTTTCTGCTATCAGAGTGACAATTTTGCTAACCACCAGCGCAACTTGTGGGTTCGTTAAATTGTCCATTAATTCCTATGCACCGAATATTTGATGAAATATGTGGGGTCAGGCTAAGCCTTGGACTCTGGTCCTGCCCCTTATTTCCCATGGGCGCGGTGACTAGGGTTGGGGTTGGCCCTGACCCACCCACCAAATGTGCTTTATATTAAACTTAAATATATGTTTTAACATGTGATTATTAAGACATATGCAGTGGTGTAACAATATTTCTTGTGGTTTGTATATAATTGGTCTTGTGTTTGATTCCCTTGGGGGTATGCTCGGTCTCCATTATAATTTTAGGCCAATGTAGGGAGGCCACATGGTTGCCTCCCATTGGACCATGTGGCTCCCTACTATTGGTCGACCCTCTAACCAATAAAAATAATCCAACCACGAACAAACCAAACAAATTAAAAACTTAACAACTGACAAGTTCTCATTGGTGGATGGAGCCCCGTCAACCATGCCAAGCTAAGGTCAAGTCAACAGTATAGACTGTTGACTGGGTAGTCCTATACAACTCAAACAAAAACAAAAATTCTTTAAAAAAACAAAAATAACTTTATTGCAAGAGCATAAGATTTGGTTTTTGTGCAAAATGAGTTATTCTAGATTCCGAACGGTGAGGTATACGTGACCATTTAGGTTCCACACCATTCCGACAACTTTTAATTTTGAGCATAAATTTGATCCACCAGATCATTCCCCCCCCCCCACATGGAATATTTCAGACCTCCAAAATATCTTAATCAATAAAAAAATAGATGAGGGTAAAACTCCCTTGCCCTTCTAGTATCGATCCACTGAAAATTACTTGAATGTGATATTTTGAGCTTTTCATGAAAATTGATCACTTTACCTGACTTTGGAGACATTGACTTGTTGTTGTAGATGCCATCTTGCTGCAATTTCCCAAAATATGCACAACAACAACATTTCCTTGAAGGAACAAACATATTCCCTCCTTGATCATCAATCAAAGAAATATTAAACAGCTTCAAATTCTTCTCACCTTGAACATTGTCAATATGACGGTGCTTAACATGTCTCGGTCTGTGTTTGCCTCGACTTTTGAAAAAATGTGATTGCCATTTCCATGCAACGTCCCATTTCAAAGACAACACTTTATGAAACTCATGAGAATAAATTTTGAACCCAATTCCCTCTTTTTCAAATTTCTTTGGAACTCTCTCTTTTACGTTTGAACTCTTTTGCACTCGCATCTTGTTCACATCACCGTTCATCAATGATGCATGTATTTGCAATTTTACCTCATATTGTTTACCACCTTTTGAAGGCAGCATGTTATACTCCTGAAACATATTATCACAACTATTAACAGCCTCAATGAAATTAGAATTTTCATTTGATTCATTTCCTTGAAATGCCTCATTCACAACATCTTCATGCTTGAACATTAACAAGGAAAAATTCTTACTAGCTTTAACAAATCTCTTCATTTCTTCACAATGCATAAGAGAAAAATTCATCTTCTTACTATGCACTCTAAAAATGTACTCAAAACCATTTTTGAATAATTGATACTTATTATCATGGTGATAAAATATTTCTCTCCTATCATAAAGATATGGGCTTCACAAAACAATACAAGAAATATCAAGCAGAACAACTTCAAGTTCAACTTCATCAACAAACTTCGCAGTGATTACAAATCTTACTATGCACTTCCTTGTCACGTCCAAATTTTCATTCTTACATATCAAACCTAAATGATATGGTATTCGATGAGGAATGGTCTCTAAACTAAACTTCTTGACTAAGTCTTCAGAAATAAGATTTTCTTGTGAACCAGTATCAAATAGGGTTTCAGTCTTGGTATGATTTCAAATAACTCTAACATGGGAAGGATCAATTATTGCTTCATCATATTGAGTACTATTCAGACAAATTGAAGAACTATTACTTGATATTTCCTTACCTTTCAAACCCATTTCTGTGATCTTTGTTTCATCTCCATAATCAGAAGTTGAATAATGTTGTATTGTTGGAGATGTCTTCTCCTTCTCCTTGTTTTTCAATTTCTTGGGTCTCATTTCTGGATTAAGTTTCAAAAAATGATATTCATCATGTCCATATTTGGAACAATGTTTGAATCTGAGTTTTTATTTCACCAAATTAATGGATGCATTCTTATTTCCTTTACCCTTGTACTTACCATTTCCTATCTCTCCAGACTCAAGGGTATCCTCACTTGTCTCGTCTAAAAAAATGTTTCCCTCTTGCTTCTAGATGTGTCGCTTGTACACAAACTTCATTTCAATTTGAGGGATTAAGCATGAGAATTTTATGTATTATTTAACTATGAAAACCTCCAATGTATTTCGCAAATTTTCTTGAGATGTCAAATCTACACCCAATATTAGTGCACTTCTCCTAAATTCTTCAGTATAGCTTTGTAGAATTTGTCCTTTACCTTGCCTACAATTTTTCCAGTCCATTATAGTGTTTTTCATGTATGATAATGAAAAAAATTGTCTCATCAAGGCAGCAATAAAATAATTACAAGAGGTTAAGACCCTACCATGTTTCTTCATGTCCTCTTGCGTTTTTTCTTCCCACCAAAGAAGTGTCGCACTTTCCAATCTCAATAAAGAAAATTGAATCTTGTGTCATCATCCTTGATTGTTTGTATCCTACACTACACTTGAAGATGACGTACCTAATTATCTTGTATTTTAGCATTTACCTCTCCATCATACATAGGCAAATAAAACATTATGTCAATCTTTAAAAAAAAAAATTGCGATGACCTTTTGGAGAATGTGGAGGTGTTTGTGAAGGTCTTGTTGAGGAAGAAGATGATGGCGAAGAGGGTGGTGAGGATGGAGGTGAAGATAATGGTGGTGTCAAAGGTGTTTTGTCACCATTCCAAATAACTTTTGGATTCTTGTCTCCATCTCCTCCATCTCCTTTTGAAGACTTCTCTCCCTTTGGAGGATTGGAGCTCTCACATTGCAACAATGTGTGTGTGTCCTCACAGAGAGATTTCACCATTTGTGTAATACCAAAGAATGATTTTTTGAATTATTTTCATCCTTAGACATATTTTTAGGCTCTCCTTCATGTGACATACTTGTTGAAGCTTCAACTACAACTTGAGGTGGAAATTGTGCTGGGTATTGTGGCAAACTTGCTCTCCTTATCCTTGACCTCTCTTGATGACTTGCAACCACAATATTTCCTTCTCCTATCTTGACCTTAAACCTTGTAAGCATAACATATGCTTGAAAAAATTTAAACCCTCACAACAACAAATAAAACCTAATCTCTCATACCAAACTGATCTATATGTGAAATTTATTGAGGATATGTCAATTTTGCAAGTGATTAAATTAGGTTTTTTAAGCCGCGTATGTCCAATTTTGAAACACATAAACATCAATAAAAAATTCAGTTTCTGCAGTAAAGAAGATAAAATATCACCATAGAAGTAAACACAACACATAAAATGATGAAGGAGCTCACCCCTCCTGGGCTACATCTCCTGGTCCAACTTGTAATGGTTGGGCCTCTCTCATTATGCTCAAACAATTGTGTTTACATATAATTATTATGGTAGAATGGATACATGGATAGCTCCAATGGATTTAGAACTTAAAAGAACCCCTATATAGCCTCTTTTTTCTCCCAAAAAGGCCAAAATTAGAGAATGTTCTGAGCCTCCCAAGTTATTCTGCAAACCACTCTACAAATTCGACAATTTTACTAATTTTCCTACAAATCCGCCCCTTTTTATGTTATCCAAGCGATAATTTTTCTAACCGTTGTCGCAAATTGTGGGTTCATTAAATTGTCCATTAATGCCTATGGACCAAATATTCGACGAAATATGGGGGGATGGGCTAAGCCCTAGCCCCTTGTCCCACCCCTTATTTGTTGTGGGCACAGTGAGTAGGGATAGGGCGGGCCCCGACCCACACCCCAAACACACTTTACATCAAACTTAAATATATGTTTTAACATATGAATATTAAGACATATGCGGTGGCATAATGATATTTCTTGCAAATTGTATACAACTGGTCCCATGTTTGATTCCTGTGGGGATGCACTCGGCCTCCATTAAAAAATTTCGCTAATGTGGGGAGGCCACGTGTATGCCTCTCATTGGCCCACATGGATCCTTGATATTGGTTCACCCTCCAAGAAATAAAAATCATCAAAAAACGAACCAACAAAACCCATTAAAAGGTGAAAAGTGGTGAGATCTCACTGGCCAATGGAGCCAATTCAACCATGCCCAGTCACAGTGTAGTCAGCAATACGGATTGATGACTGGCAATCCCTGTGCAACTGTTGAAGTGGGGTCCCCTGAGGCGCAATTTTCAAAGCTCTATTTCGGGTTGTATTGTATGTGCATGCTACGAAAAGGAAATTCAAGGGGCTTTTCGATGGTCAAAGTCCCCTATTTTTTTGTAAATGAAATTTAATGAAAATTATGGGTCTCAAACCATCATTCGAGACCATAGTATATGTGCACTAGGAATATTATAGATAGATAGAAGATGTCTAAGCTAATTAGTTAATGAATGGGAAAGATAGCTTATGATTTTGCTTGTAAATAGTCTGTAATAGTATCGTCGGGTTAGGGTTGGTTAAAAGGCTCTTGCTCGCGGTGTGCACTGAGACCTAGTCCTGATGTGTGCAGATTCTGCTGGCTATGTGCCGGAAGGGATAGTAAGGGTTTTCTAAGGGTTTTTGAAGGAAAACTGATGTATTGACAGATTTGAAGCATTAATAGAAGGAACTATTTTGGCGAACTTCATGTGTTATGCATCTATGCTATTTTACTATTATTCTTTAATGAGAGTGCACTATTTTTTTCCTAATTGATAAATGCGCAAAGATAATTAATGTGTTTAATTTTGTTAAGTAAGAGTGAAATATGGTCCTGATCTTTTTTCTGTGCTAAGAAAACCCTAGTTCTGTGATACTATATATATGTTACGTTATAGCTCTTACGAAAGGTTTGTGGTTAACTTATAATTAAAGGCTGAAACATTATAGATCTATTTAAGCCTTTGATGTATTATAATTTGGAGTGACTTATGTTATGTTATCTGTGCCAAAGTGATAGAAAATTTGTCATATTTTGTTTATGTTTGCACAGCGTTTGTGCACGCATCTGTAGAATCTTGTTGTGGGTTTTTACCAAGGACCACTACTCAAGTTCTCCCTCATGGGGCGAAAACCTGTTTCCATCACCCCCCCATACTTCTTCGAGTGAGACTTTAGTTTGTGCAAGAAGATATCTGCCGAAAGGGCCAGTAGTTGGAGGGGATTTTGGTTTACCTATAACTCTGAACCTGCTTCAAGACCCATCAAGCCAACAAATTGTTATGTTGTGGGGACCAGGATCATCATTTTGAGGGAGATTTGATGTTTTAGCATCCCTCGCAAAATGAATTACAAGATTGGTGGGATAGAAAGATCCTGAAATTTGTGCTTCAAGAGAATAAGAGAAATAAGCTATTTGCTAAACAGTGGGTCAAAAAATATATCTATACAGAAGTGCATGAGATTTTATTTAGTTATTTTGCATGAGATATTTAGGAGTGGTTGTCATGCTTAATTTAATTCCATCATTGTATAAGATATGACCGAGTGACTAAGTGGACTTCTGAATTGATCTAAAAAGTAGAGAAATTTGATAATAATATTACTCACGTAGTAGATCATTGGATTGACCAGATCTTGGGAACATGTGCGACCAAATTTTCAATTGATGAGTTTGTGTCCTACTCTGAAAAAAAAGGAAGATTTATCAAAGTCCCTAGAGGTAAGCTTATGCGCTCACTGAAATTGTCGATGAAGATAATATTGTGTGAAAAGGGTTGTCTATGAAAACACGTTGCTTGAATGCATTAGAAGGGTTCAGCTACGCGCAATGGAAAATTTACTATGAAGAGTCTAAAGAAGTCGCTAATAGCGCTCTAAATATTAAATTTGATAGTGAGCCTAAACCAAAAGCTCCTAGCTCTAGTGAATCTGACGAAGAAAGCATTTTCCAGCAAAGACATTTAAGTTTTTTTCCTACCCCATCCAATCTGTTTCTATAATTTCACTAGAGGCTGCTTACCCCATAGCACAGTCCATCTCCTCCTCCTCCCCCAGAAGTAGAAATGGTGGCGTCAATGAAGCTACCTAATTTCAAGGGTATCAGGAATGAGGGCACTGAGAATTTTTGGTTTGTGACTGAGGCTGTGTGGCAAGCACAACAGGTTCACAACAATGATATCAAGAAAGTGTAGCTCACTACAACCTTCCAGGATAGAGAATTGGATTGGTATATGAGGTATTTTCAGGAAAACTCTGATGCTCCCTTGCAACAGATAAATATATCCCTAAAAGAGCAGGTCAAAAATCCTAAATCTACTCAAAATTGGTAATTGAGATGAAATATATCCACCAAAAGGTTAATGAGTTAGTATGGAAAGCATTCCAAGGGTTGAATCGTGTCATCAAGGATGGAGGGATTTTCATTAGTGATGTTAAACATAAATAATGGTTCATTGCTATGTTTTTCTCGCATCTGCGCTAGACATTAGGATAGAAAACGATTTCTAATTATCAGAGGTTGTAGAGGGCACAATGAAACTTGAAGCTACACCAACACCTATTGTGCATGGGACTCAAAAATGACAGAACCAGTTCGAATCATGCACTTGGAAATTCAAAGTCAGCACAGTGATAAGGGAAAGAAATAATGTGTAGAAATATGGTGCATAAAATGCAAATATTTCGAGCACCATAAGGATTAGTGTCCTGTTCTCACTAATTATTTGAATGTTAGAGGTCCCACCCCCTTGAAGAGCCTTCTCTGGTGTACAATTTATCAGGTTTCTAGACTGCACGACACAAATTCTAGTCCAAGGATTCAGAAATATTAGCTTGACCTAAAGTAGATTTTTTTCATGTTATGTTCGTCATTAGGGCATGATGAGCAGCATTGTCGCACCTATTAGATGATGATGTATAAATCTGAATTATATAGTGTGTAGTTTGATTCCTTATAACCAACATCCCCCTATGCTCACGGAGGATCTTTGGGCAAAGGAATAGGTCGAGGAGGTGCATCAGCTGGTCGAGGAGAGGACAAGTCATTTGTTATAACTGCGAATATGATGGCCATTTTGCGCGCGATTTTCCCAATCCTATGGTCCAGTCTTGTAGCTATGGTAGGAAAATTGATCATTTTTTGTGTTAGCCTAGGTATGTCAGTGATTAAATGTCTCTTTTAGTTTTTTTCCATAATTTCATTATCATTGTCAAGGTCATCACCATCATTAGTTTCAAAGTCACCATCTCCATCATCATCATTCAATAGGTCTAGGTTTATGACATTTCATTTCACTTAGGTGAAGTCTAGGTTTAGCCCTACCTTTGGAAAATTAAAACAAAATTCACTAAAATAAGACAGTGGCTATCTACTTCATCCATAAAACACTAGTAAAGGAGAAGACATGTTTCCGAATTTCAAATAAATCCATCTCTCTTGTTTCATATGCCCCAAAATTCGAGAAGAAGTTTCAAATATAGTTTCACTATCTCACTATTTAATGAAATCTAGTTCCACTGTCTCACTGTCTCTTTTAAAGAATAAAAAAATCATCATCCACTACCAGAGCTCCAAGAGAGGTCATTTTGACCTACTTTCCTAGTCAAATGCAGAAGAGTGTCATTTCAAGCTTAAAAAACATCCCATCTATGTTAAAAATTCATGATCAATGTGAAAGTTCAAAGGTCTTCAAAAGCAGTCTCCCTGTCTCAAGAAAAGGAGAAAATTTGTCTCAAGGTTACATTTCAATAGCCTAAGAAGGTCATCTCAAATGTGAGGGAATGAAAAATAGGTTAAATTTTTCTCTCTCATCTTACTCAAAGCACTAAAGAGTCACCTTTCATATCAAAGAGTTCAAAAAGTACTTTTCTATCTTCTTACCTCATTTGGAAAAGCAAGCATCTCACCCTCCAAGTTGTAAAAAAAGGTTTAAAAAGGTCATTTCAAAGGTCTCGGTGAGTGAAGGAGATCAAATTTTCATTCTTCTCATATTGGTTGAAGGGGTAACATGTTGTGTCAAAATGCAAAAAAGGTTTAAAAAGGCCAGTTCAAAGTCAAAAGAGTGAATGAAATCACATTTTCCTTCTTTCATCCCATGTGAAGGAGTAAAAACTCACTTTAAATAGCATAAAAGCGTCAAAAAGGATTTTGTAAGAATCAAACGGAACAAGTAATGATTTTCAAACCCTAAGTGAATTTTATGTTTACTCATTGTTACCCTTTCCAGATATGACAAAGTAACCCTTCACTATTTTAAACTCCAAAATCAAGCATTAAAACCTCCTCTTTTACCCTTATGAGGATTTTTTTCACATTAAAAGTAGCACTGTTACGCTTACGTGATAGTGTAAAAACATTTGTGATGCTCCTGTGGGTGATGGAAGCAGCTTTGTTACGTTTCTATGTTGTATAAAATCCTTTTGTTATGTTTCTCTCTGTGAGAAAAAGGCAGTGTTATGCTTCTGCAAGGTGAAAGTCTCTGGTGTTTTGAAGTCTGAACCCAACAAAATTTCAAAGCTTGTCATCCATCCTTTGTTGTAGCTTCCATACAAGGTAAGCAACCTTCATCCATGCTAGTGTTTGGTTTAATTTTTATGATTTAAAGGCATGTCGTCTTCTTTTACTTTCTCTCCATCTCTCCACTGTCTTCATATGTAAAAAACATTTATTTTGTTAAACCCTAACCTATATTATTCAACATATACCCTAACCTATATTGTAAACCCTAAAATTACATCCCATATGCCTCATTTATACACTCCTATCATCTATATCGCCATCCATAACATGTTTCACACCATCAAACCCTCATTCTAGTTTTTCAACAAAGTGAAGACAATGAAAACATAGGGTGACTATGTTTTAGGGTTTGACTACCATATACCTGTCCATTTTCCCTCATTCCACTTGCACTGTGAAGCTAAGGTTCCATAATCCTCACTCAAATTTTCTCATAATTTTTACTTAGCTTCATAACTCGTGTTTCACCTACTTAACTTTAAAAAAAAAAATTCACAAGTTTTCCCACAACCAAAATTTGGAATTTCCTGTGTTTTAAGGTATGTAAAACCCTAAAATCATCCATTTCCCGTCATTATAATTTAATTTTTAATTCAATAAACTACCCTTTCCATTGAATTTTTATCATAAGTTTTACTCAACCCTATCACCCCCACCGTCACAGGGAAAATTTGGCTTCAAGATCAATTTTGGAAGTAATGGAGTTGAATTCTACAAATGTGAAACAGGTTTTTTTCAATCATATTCCTAAGAACAAAAAAATCCTTTTTTTTAAGCCAAGGTATTATGTTTTGAGAGAAATTCAAACAATACACTTGCTCTAGGTCATTTTATGCAAGTATAGACAAGTAGTATTCAAATCAAATTTTTATGGGTTTGGAACATGGGTTTTCAGTGCTTGAGGACTCCATTTTGTAGCATACATCCTAATATTTCCAACCATACCACTTTGAGTGCCAAAATCCTCTGGTAAGACGTCAAAAATCCCTCTGAAAAGGATTTGTTACACTTCTCGAACACATTGTTATGCTTCTGGAACATAGTGAAGTAACCTTGGGAAAATGAACTTTTGGAGGCCTTCCCTTGGGCAATTTTGCAAAATTCAAGATTTTTTGGAAACTAGAGACATAGGGCTAGTTGACGCTGTTTTCAAAATTGAATTTGGACTTCTCCAAGAGCATAAAAATTACCTTCAAAGTTTTGTTACGCTTTTGTAGTTTGTTTTTAAATTCTTCAGCTAGAATTGTCACATATCATCATTGGATTCATTCAATACAACTGTCTAGCTCAGAAATGGTCAGAATTTTGAGGATATGAGTTTTCACTAGAGTTATTAGGTTTCATTTTTATTCCTTGTATGATTTAATGTGTAATTAATGTAAGGGACAAACACTCCTATTTTGTAGCTAAATTTCAGGGAATGGTTTCTAACCTCCCTAGAAGCTAGGAAATGACTCATCTCTTGCATTTATGACCCATTTTGGATGGGATTTCGACCTGGTGAGGTTTCATGATATATTTTTTCTATAATTAGACTCTATTTTTTCATTTTATATGTTGTATAGTTGTTATTTTCAGTGGAGATTTTGTACAATATTTTTGCTAATGAAATCAAGGACAATGTTGTAGACATAGTGTTGAGACTTGAGCGATATGCCTTTGAGAATTTTTTTTTTATCTATAAACTCATGATGTTGAATTTTATGTTACTCATCTTCCACATATATGATTATTTATGCTAATTATTATCAGTTTATTGATAGAAAACATGCTTTCCATGCTCTGTTTTTTCATAATATTTTCATGAAATTTTCTTCCTCTTCTAATGAATGAATTCAATTTAATTCTCATTATGGTTTATTATCATTTCACTCTATACAAAATGGAAATTTAATCATGCTTCTTATATTTCCTAGATAACCTCATCCTTACCTCTATATATAAACCTTCGAAATCATATCAATACCCTAGACCTAATCTCCTAACTGTCATTCCTATAAAGAAACTCCAAACAAAGAAAAAACTTAATCTATTGAGCATCATAACTAGCCTAAAACATTATATCCAATCATCCCTTTGACTGCAAAGTGACATAGAGAGAGCCCTCTCTGGTCTTGGTAGGGCTAGCTACCTAGACAAAATTTGGTTTGTAGTTACCTTTCTCCAATCCTACTATCAGCCTTAGGAAGTTGGGAAAAGTGATAACATTCTTGGCATCATTGCCGGGGAGAAAAGGGTAAAATTTTCTCATGAAATAACGAAAAATATTATCTCTGATTGCTGATGGTGAATAATGGTCAGGCTCAATAAATTCTTTGCATCATTCACCTAGCGACTCCAGTGGCGAAGAATAAAAAAATTCATAGTTTTCATCGTGACTCCACTGTTCAAAAACCGGTAGCTTGAAGAATTTCTTGGTGACTGCATTGATTTCAAGATGGATTCAATTGCTAGAAGGTATGCCCCTATGAATCGTGCTCACATTCTTGGTTTTCCAAATTGAATTCCTTGCATAGGTTGGAAAACTTATCTACCAAAATTTGTACATGGAAATGAGGATGAGGTTGTTCTACATCTAGTTAGATTTCACATACATGTATGTAAACTGAATATCGAGTTTCTCGAGGATTTCTTGATGAAAATGTTTATGGCTACCTTGGAAGGGAAATCTCAATCATGGTATGAAGGGTTACCAGAAATAAGATTATGTCTCTTAAAGATTTCCATAGGGTGTTCCTCAAGCATTATGGGAAGTCTCATATTCCTTTGTCTCTTTTACAAATTTTTTATGATTATTGTGAAGGTTTTATTGCATATCTTAAACTAATTGATGATATTGAATATATGGATGATGAAGAGATCATTGGAGCCTTCTATGATTTGTCCTTCCAACAACATTTTGAATAATCTAATCACTTTGATACATGAGATCATACTCAGCACAAAGTACCCTCATATTTGATTGATGATGAAACAGATGATGTGTTTTTTCTAGATTCTAATAAATATTCACCATAGGAAACAATTATGGCAGAAACACAACACACTGATCAGCTAGAGGTTAAGGAAGAAACTCATCAGCCTCAAATTAATCAAGAAGAGGAGAATAATGAAAAATAACAGGTTATTTTAGATCTTGTGGATGTACACATTAGCACTATGGCTGTCGAACAAATTCCTCTTGTCAATCATCAGGTAAAAGTAATTGAGCATATCTTTGAAGAATCATTTGTTGATTTTCAGTAGTCTTATGATCCACAAGAAAATCTCCAACAGATAGTAGTTTATTCCATAATTAAAGATTAATCAAATTTGAATGATGAAATCCAATTTTTATTGCATGATTCTAATGATTAGTTGCAGTGACTATGCCAACTTCTATGTGATCTAGATAATGATGAAGAGATACTGGTAGCATATGATATTTTTGTTGTGTTTGATGAAATTCAAGAAAATTTAGAGCCCTTATCTATTGTGAATAATGAGAATGAAAAACAATTTTGCCTCATTCCATTTGTTGGGAATCAATTTCAACACATAGACAAAACAACATTGTCAAATAAGGTTTGTTTTCCCACTTTTAATCATTCAGAAGATCATATGTTACATGATTTCCATGATCCTCTAGAGAGTTTGTTGTAGTCATCAGTAGAGGAATAATTTTCCAAGTTTGTCAATATAGGTATTGGATTTAGTGGAAAATTTTAGTTGCCAGTTTTGTTTTTCTCCTGCATGCTCAAGGAACTTGTGAGTAGGAATTCAGTAAGTAGCTATTTGCAGGATTGGTTACACTGGAAGGATCATTTCACATGATTGTACATATGTCATCAGCAAGTGGGTAATTTTCATAAAGGATTTTAAGCCCTCAAGTCTTGATTATATGATGCCACCAATAATTTTTGTAATTTTGGTTTCTGTCAGATTCAGTTTTCAAGATAGAGTCAAGTTAGTTTTTTCTATTCAATGTCATTTCCAAAATTAGTTGATCATTCTAGTTTGTCAAATTTTTTCAAAGTCCAGTTTGACTTGCCCAATGGTAAGGCTATATGATCTGTGGTGTTCTTGACACCTCCTAAAGGAGCTACTATCCCCAGCTGGAGCCAATGTTATCCTAGGTATGTTAGTGATCAAATGACTCTTTCGGTTGTTTCCCATAAGGTCATAGGTCCAATTTTTTTCCTTTTCAAACCAATTCTCAGAAATAATTTTGGTCACTAAAGAAAGCCTAAACCATGTATGATGCTCCTTTATTTCATTTATCATTATCATTTTCATGGTCATCACCATCATTAGTTTCAATTTCACCATCTCCATCACCATAATTCAATAGGTCATGGGTTATGTCATTTCATTTCATTAAGCTCAAGTCCAGGTTTAGCCCCACCTTTGGAAAAGTCATTAAATTTTCACTAAAATAAGGTAGTGGCCCTCTACTTCATCCATAAAACCATAGTAAAGGAGCAAACTTATTAATGAATTTCAAATAAAGCCATCTCTCGTGTTTCATACGGATCAAATTTCGAGAAAAGTTTCAAAAATAGTTTCAATGTCTCATAGTTTCCTAAAATCTAGTTTCACTATCTCACTCTTTGTTTTAAAGAATCAAAAAATCATCATCCACTACCAAAGCTCCAAGACATGTCATTTTGACCTACTTTCCTAGTAAAATGTAGAAGAGTGTCATTTGAAGCTTCAAAAACATCCCATCTGTGTTAAAAAGTCATGATCAATGTGAAATTTCAAAGGTCTTCAAAAGCAGTCTCATTCTCTCAATAAAAGGAGGAAATTTGTCTCAAGGTTACATTTAAATATCCTAAGAAGGTCATTCAAATGCCAGGGAATGAAAAAGAGGTTAAATTTTTCTCTCTCATCTTACTCAAAGTTCCAAAGAGTCACCATTCATATCAAATATTTCAAAAGTAATTTTTTGTCTACTTAACTCAATTTGAAAAGGAAACATCTCATCCTCCATGATGCAAAAAAAGGTTTAGAAAGGTCATTTCAAAGGACTTCGTGAGTGAAGAAGATTAAATTTTAATTCTTCTAATATTAGGTGAAGGGGTAACATGTTGTGTCAAAATGAAAAAAAGGTTTAAAAAGTTCAGTTCAAGGTCAAGAAGAGTGAGTGAAATCACATTTGTCTTCTTTCATCCCATGTGAAGGATTAAAAAGTCACTTTCTAAAGCATAAAAGGGTCAAAGAGGTTTTTGTAAGAATCAAAGGTAAAGGTAAGGGTTGTCAAAGCCTATAAAGGGTGAGTGAAATTTATTTTTATGCATTGTTACCCTTTCCACATATGACAGAGTAACCCTTCACTTTTTTAAACTCTAAATCCAAGCATTACAACTTCCTTTGTTACCCTTCTTAGGCTTCTTTTCTCATTAAAATTGGCATTGTTTTGCCTCTGTGATAGTCTAAAAACCTTTGTTACGCTCCTGTGGGTGAGGGAAGCAGCTTTGTTGTAGAAAATCCTTTTTTTATGTTTCTATGAGTGAGAAAAAGGCAGTGTTACACTTCTGCAAGGTGAAAGTCTCCAGTGTTTTGAAGCCCGAAACCCTACAAAATTTCAAATCTTGTCATCAATCCTTTGTTGTGGCTTCCATACAAGGTAAGTAGCCTTCATCCTTGCTAATGTTTGGTTTAATTTGAGGATTTAAAGGCATGTAATCTTCTTTTATTTTCTCCTCCATGTCTCCTTTGTCTTCATATATAAAAACAAATTGTTTTGTTAAACTATAACCTACCCTATTCACAGTTCAACATTAGATTTCTTCAGTACAATTGAAAAGCTTAGAAATGGTCAAAAATTTGAGGCTATGAGTTGTAATTAGAGTTATTAGGTTGGTATTTTCTTCCTTGTATGATGGAATGTGTAATTAATGTAAGGGACAAACACTCCTAGTTTGTAGCTAAATTTCAGGGAATGGTTTCTAACCTCCCTAGAAACGAGGAAATGACCCATCTCTTGCATTTTGACCAATTTGGGATGGGATTTTGACCTAGTGAGGTGTCATTATATGTATTTTCTATAAGTAGAATCTCTTTTTTCATTGTAGAGGTTGGATAGTTGTTATTTCTAGTGGAGCTATTTTACCAGCTTTTTTCTAATGAAATAAAGGACAATGTTGCAAACATAGTGTTGAGACTCGAGTGATATGTTGTTGAGATTTTTTTTTTCTCTATACTCATAATTTTGAATGTTATGTTTTTTTTTTTTCCTGAATAAGACTAATTCTATTAGGAAAAGATATATGGTACAATCAGAGCTTGCAGAGAAGCAAAGCTAAAAAGCAAGGGAGTCGGAAATGATATAGTATCAACCTTGGTCCCATAGTGTAACCACGGCATAAGAAAAAGATAACAAAGAGAACAGAAAAGAACGAGCTAGACTAAGGATTCTGCCCAGCATGGGCAGAGTCTCCCAATCGACATTTTTTCCCTTTCTTTTTACTTACTTTGACCCAACCATTCTGATCTGGCTAGACCGAAACCACTTGTAGACTGTTCTGTGCTAAAGGAGGAGTCTCCTTATCTGAATTGGAAGAAGAAGACTCATGAGAGCGTTTCTGTGATATCAAAGGCGTAGAAGGATCCTCGGGGTGGGCAGAGGGTGGGTCCTTCGGATGCTCCAAATTCTCCTCTTCCACTTCAATATCCTCCTCATCAGAGCTAAAGGACTCTATGTCATCCATAGGGGGTCTATCACAAGGTTTCCAACTCTTGGATTTGGATTTGCGATTGAGGTTCTTATTTTTGTCGAGGAATGTTGCGCATGTGTTCTGGAGATGCCCCCTCTGATGGCAATGGCGACACTTGAAGGCTGTGTTCTCATAGTCCAAGGTTTGCGTCCAATGGAAGTCCCCAATTTTAAGGATGATCTAATCTGGCAGCCCTTTGCTGATGTCAATTTCTGTTCCAATTGTGCCAAAGTTATATATTCCTTTCTCCCCCCTTGATGTATATGTTGCCAGGAAGCTACCTAAGGTGTCCCTGATTGCTTGAAAGACAGAAAAATGCCAAAGATGCATAGGGAGATCTGAAAGCCTGACCTAGATAGGAAGCTTGGTGATGACAGCAGTAGAGGGGTCGAAGTTTGGGAACTAGCGGGTGAGAAAAAGTCCAGCTGATCCCCAGAAGCAAGGGTCTCCCGTTAAGGCTTTATGGTAATATTCATTGAAGGCAAAGGATACAATAAAGAAGCCTTTCGAGCATAAGAATACTTTGCTATTGTTGGTCCAATTGGAGTGGATCCACTAGTATAGATCGGTAGTGCGGGGCCATAGTCCACTAAATCTGCAAATGATGGTTGTTTCTGCAAAAGTTTGGTATTGATCACCCAGAGATGGATGAGTGATTTCAATGGTAGGGGTTTCCTTCATTTTTTCCACCAAAAATGGTTTGGGTGCCTCAGCTGGTTGGGCAGACTTCTTGGCAGGTTGTGCATGAACCGCATCTTTATAGGAAAAACCTTCTGATGCAGAGGCTTGCCCCACGGGACCTCCCCTTAACCGAAGTGATAGGATCACTGTGGCATTTCATTCAATATTGTAAAAGGAAAGAGGCAGATTTTTGTCAAGCTGCTTACCTGCAAAGAGGAGCCGCAGAAGGGAGAAAGGGATTCCTAGCCTTTGTTTGAGGATCTTTGAGAGATGGCGCACTATAAAAGAGGGCTAGACCCCAAGGAGTAGGTTTTTCCCGTCAAAATAATTATTTGAATCTGAAAATTCATTTTCTGGGGATGAGAAGGATCCCGGCTGCTAGAGTGAGGAATCGAAATTGGTTCAGTGAGTTCACTGGGCTTTAGAGCTAGCTCTAGATCCCGGAAAAACTGCTTCTGCATGTGGAAGCACAGTGCAGAAGTAGCCAAGGGTATAAATCTGCGGGAAAAGGCGTGGAGCAAAATGAGTCAGCGGCCAAATAAAGTACAGGCCCGATCGCACCTTCGTGCCACCTCGCAAATAGTCAGCCATGGAGATATGGCGGCCACCACTGTCGCATGCTGTATAGCGCACCATTCCTGCAATGGGACACAGTCATAAAGTAATGGGAAGCGTCTCACACAGTTTGTTCGCCCGGTAGGTCTGCAGGGGGCCCAAGAAAATACCCCCGTGGGAAATCGCCCCCAAGCTCCAGGTACCATTTCATTCTTCACATGGCTGTGAATGAGCAGATAATCATTCCTTCTCCCCACAGATGCCTCCCTGCATTCAAATCCATGGCAGCAGCACCAGGTCGACGCGATCCAGTTAGCGGCTGCAACATTTATGCATTGAAACCCTAGGGCAAGGGAAACTTCGCTAGTGCTCTCCATTCTAGCCGACCTCTTGAATGTTATGTTACTCATATTCCACATATATGATTCTTTATGCTAATTATTATCATTTTATTGACAAAAAACATGCTTTCCATGCTCTCCTTTTTTCATAATATTTTCATGAAATTTCCTTGCTCTTCTGATGAACGAATTCATTTTAATGTTCATTATGATTCCTTCTCATTTCACACTATAAAAAATGGAAAATTATTCATGCATCTTAGCTTACCTACCTGGCATCACCCTTACCTCTGCAACTAAACCTTTGAAATCAGATCAATATCATAGACCAAGTCTCCTTACTATCATTCATATCCAGAAAAACTCCAAACATACAAAAACCTTAATCTATTGAGTATCGTAACTCGCCTGAAATATTATATCCACTCATCCCTTTGAGTGCAAAGTGACATAGAGAGAGTCCTCTCTCGTTCGGGTAGGGTTGGCTACCTATCCAAAAGTTGTTATGTGGTTACCTTTCTCCAATCCTACTATCATTCTTATGAATTTGGGGAAAGAGATAACATGCTGGAGGATTGCCTAATCCTAATTGCTAATATATAGGAAAGAAATATGCAGACCCCAACACATAATCTGTAGATGGTGCACACTAAACCATGTAGGGAGGATCCAAGTGTGAATGTAGTAACAAGGAGTGGCATAGCCACCAATGGAGATAAGGGAAATCAATCAGCTCTAGATATTTGGATCAGTTAGGCACTTGAGCATGAAACAAGATTTTGATCTTCAGCACGCATAAGAAACATTTATTGAGGCATAGAATAAATTCACCAAGGGTGGTGCATCTACATTGGGTAGACCATTGCGAGGCACTAGAGGGGATGAAGAGATTGAACCCTTCCTGTAGGCATGCATGAAATTACTGCACAACTAGAAGGAAATGGAAAATATATAGGCATTAATAGATAATTTCACAGAGATGGGACCTTCGATGTTAGAACAACGTGTCATCAATAAAATTTAGGAAAAAAAAAGAACAGGCAGAGAGATGCACCTGACTGCACAGATAAGATTTGATGAGATGGACCAGGTGATTTTTGATCTGGGGTCAGACGTGAATATTCTACCAAAATAGACATGGTAGAGCATGGGCAAACCCAAGTTGGAATGGTCCATGATCCAACTATGCATGGCCAATCAGCAGAGGATCATACCTCTTGGGAAATTTCCTCAAGTTGTAGTTAGTATTGAGGGTGTTAATGTGAAATATGACTTTGAAGTGATAGAGATCGTGGATTGTACAGATCCCTATCCTATGATGCTGGGGTTAGATTGGGCTATTTTCATGGATGGTATCATAGACTTGAAGAAGAGAAGGATGGAGTTTGAGAACAAGGGAGTACGAGTTATCATCCCTCTAGACCTCACTGAAAAACGCAAATATACAAAGCTTGTACGTGTTGAGGACGACACAGCTGAAACCTATAACCTTAGTTTGCGCAAAGAGGATTAGATTAATCCAACAATATATAGATGTCTTAAATGGGAAAAGGACAAATCTTGTTCTTCATATTTTGATGAGGAGTTCAAGAACTGGCAAAACTGATTACATGAGGTGTCTGTGCTGCGTAGTAATCGTCTGACTAGATACCTAAATTGTATAACATCTCAGGTACGTAATCTACCACACTGTGATGGTTCGTTTGATATAAAACAATTTATCATGACGATGGAGGCGATTGTACCCAAAGCACTGATATTTCATGATTTGAATCTGGGGTTGCGTGCTACTCCGGCTCGTTGGTGGGAAACCCATAAGAATAACCTACACACGTGGGATGAATGTAGTAGAATGATGCGGTTTGACTTTGAGTAGCCTATTGCTGGACCAACTGAGGATTTTTTTGGATGGGGCGATCCACGAAAATACCTAGCTACGTTAATGAAGGTATAGGACAAGAAGCCTAGGTACAAATAGGTTCACATGTTTATCCATACGTTGGGACCAATCCCTAATTATTTGTATGTGGAGATAGAGCTGCATCGAGGAAATCAAAATTGGGTTGCAATGAGTGAAATCTTTCTGTTAACCTCTAGCCTAGCCAGTGGATCACTCGATTGGATGAAGCCTTGGAGAATATTGAAGAAATTATCTTTGATGACTCCCAACCATGGATACAATGTACTGCGCCAACATGGGATGCACATATGTAGGACATTGTAAACTTTTGGAATATGACCAATGAAGAAAATGACATGAACCTTAGGAATATCTTGATCCCCAAATCTAAGGGCTAGCTCGCCGTGGTCGGTCCCTCCCTCACTGCACCCGATGTCACAAATCCATTGAATATTAGGCAGGTGAATATTAGCTCTGAAGAACAAGCTAAATTGGTGAATATTGAATATTACTAGGATGATGATACTATAGGTAAAGTTGTCGAGTTGCTAATAGAATACCAAGATTTATTCCCCAGGAAGGTTTCCGAACTGAAAGGCATCATCGGTAACCTTGGGGTTATGAGTATCACCATCAATTCAGATGAGAGACAACTCAAAAAACACCCATACAGGTTGAATCCTCGATATAAAACTAAGGTGAAAGAATAATTGGACAAAGTGGTTGCTCAATGAACCAGTAGAAGAATCTAAATGGGTCAGTCCTATGGTAGTGCAAGACAAGAAGACTAAGGGCTAAATCCATATCTATGATGACCTGCACAAAATAAATGATGATTTTGTGCATGATACATTCCCTACCCCATTCTCTGATGAAATCTTGGATAATATTGGTGGACAAGGGGCCTATTCCTTTACCAATGGGTTTTCGTGGTATCATTAAATTCAGATATCACTAGAAGATCATAGTAAAACTACCTTTGCTATGGATTGGGGGTCTTTCCAACATAATGTAATGTCATTTGGATTGAAGAATGATACTGCTATTTTCTCGTGCATGGTTGTAGCTACGTTCAAAGAATTTTCCACAAGTTCCTAGAAGCATACTTTTATGACTGGACTATATTTGGACTCTTAAAAAACCATGTCTTGAACGTGCGCCTCATGTTGGACACTTGTAGGAAATACCATATGTCCTTGAAATTGAAAAAGTGTGTATTATATGCACCATTTGGGATACTTTTGGGACATATCATGTTTCAAAAAGGGTTGATCGTTGACCCTGACAAGGTCACAGTCATAGTTAATCTGGAGGTGCTTGCGAATGTGAAGCAGTTGTGCTCGATCTTGGGGCACACTAGGTATTACAGGAAATTTATTTAGGGCTACACAATGATGATTGTGCCTTTGGAAAATATACTAAAGAAGGATGTGAAATTTTTTTGGGATGATGAGTGTTAGAAGAGCTTCGAGTAGGTAAAAGAAAATATGGTTACTGCAGTCATCCTGGTGTTCCTAGATTGGTCAAAGGAGTTCTACATACATGTAGATGCATGGTGCATTGCACTCGGAGCCGTGTTAGCGCAGGAAAGTGTAGGAGAAATAGATCACCCCATTGCCTATGTTATTCGAAAAATCCCAAGCGCAGAACGAAACTATTTAACCACAGAATGAGAAGGGTTAGCTTTGGTTTATGCATTTTAGAAGTACCACCGCTACGTGTTATAGGGAAACTTCAAGATGTTGAATGACCATTCTACTTTAAAATATGTGGTCAGCAAGTATATGTTTGGGGGGAGGATCTCCCCATGGTATTTATTGTTTCAGGAACATGATTTTGAGATTGTGGTAAATCTTGAACACCTAAATTCTGGTCTATATCACTTGTCACACATTGAAAATAGTGAAGACCCGATCAACCTGGAGGATGGCTTGCCCAACATGCAGCTGTTTCCAATAAAGATGGTTGACGAGCATTTCCTGGATATCATTCATTTCTTGACTACTAGATGTTCACTTGATGAATTGTATAGAAGAAGAAACAACTTGTAGCACACGCATCTGAATTCACCACCATCACAGGGAAATTATACAAACTAGGTGCAGATGAAGTGTTGTGCAAGTATTTCCTTGAGTATGTGAGACACACAACTCTAGAAGAAGCCCATTGAGGAACCACTGGGGATCACTACTCCGGTAAGGTAGAAACACAAAATATTTTGCGAGAAGGCCTATGGTGGCCCACGCTGCATAGTGATGTTGCTGCACATTTCTGTGCATGCGATTTTTGCCAAAGGACAAGGAAGCCCTTGCATCAAGAAAAAATTCCCTTGCACGCCCAGATGACGCTGTAGGCTTTTGAAAATTTGGCTATTGATTTTTTCACCCTTATCAATCCCCATGGAAAGCGTAGTGGCGTGCAATACATCATCACAACAATGGATTATGTTACCAGATGGGCTGAAGGTAAACCGGTAAGGGATTGCACTGCCAATACTACCACACAATTCATCTTCAAAAACATTGTGACATAGTTTGGTTGCCCTAATATTCTGATCAACGAACAGTGCACACATTTTTCAATGAGACCATCAATGCACTCATAGAAGAGTTCAATATGCCCCATCAGAAGAGTACCCCGTACCACCCACAGGAAAATGGCGTGGGTGAAGAATTCAATAGAATATTGGAGGCATCACTCACTAAGGTATGTAACGCTAACATAAATGATTTGGATTAATAGGTACCTGTGGTTCTGTAGGCATATAGGACGACCTGCAATAAGCTAACAGGACGGACAGCCTTTAGACTGGTGTATGGTCAAGTGGTTGTTTTTCCAATGGAATTCATCATTCCTATTCTGTGCATTGTAGCATTTAACAATATGGCAGAAGAAGATGCTTGGGTAGAACGGTTGGTGCATTTGGTTGCTCTGGAAGAGGATCGGTTTATTGCAAATTATCACTAGCAAGTGCAGAAGGCACGCGAAAAAGAGTGGCATGATCAAAACATCAAATAGAAGGTATTCAAGGTTGGGTACTTGGTCTTATTATATAACAATAAGTTTGCCGAACACAGCGAGAAATTGTGAATGCAATGGATTGGCCCTTACCTGGTGAAGGAAATCACTGATAATCATGTTGTATGCCTAGCAACCTTGAATGATCAATTCCTCTTGGGATATGTTATTGGTAGTTTCCTGATGTCGTATAGGGACAATCGGGATCTAGTGCCTTAGTGACATGGGATGAGTCACATGTTTGTGTTGGGCGCCTGTTGGAGCAGGGTCCCCTAAGTCACAAGTTTCAAATCTCCATTTTGGGTTATATTGCATGTGCATACTGCAGAAAGGAAATTCAAGGGTATGTGGGGTGGTCAAAGTCTCATATTTTTGTTTAAATGAACTTTAATGCAAACTATGGGTCTCAAACCATGGTTTGAGACCATAGTATCTATGTGCTAGGCATATTATAAATAGATAGAAGATCTCTAAGCTAAGTAGTTAATGAATGGGAAATATAACTTATGATTTTGCTTGTAAATAGTATGTAAGAGTCTCATCGGGTTAGGGTTGGTTAAACAACTCATGCTCGATGTGTGCACAGAGACCTAGTCCTGGCTGTGTGTGGACTCTACTGGCTATGTGCGTGGAAGGGATAGTAAGGGTATTTTAAGGGTTTCTGAAGGAAAGTTCATGTATTGACAGATCTGACGCATTAATAGAAGGAACTGTTTTGGAAAACTTCTTGTGTTATGCATATGTGTTATTTTACTATGATGCTTTAATGAGATCACACTATCGATTTGCTTACTGACGACTGTGCATAACTAATTAATGTTTTTAATTTTGCTAAGTAAGAGTGAGTTTTTCTCTTCATCTATTGTCTGCACTAGGAAAACCCTAGTTCTGTGATACTATCTCTGTGTTATGCTATATTTGTTGAGAAAGATTTGTGGTTAAATTACAATGAAATGCTGAAACATTATAGATCTGTTTAAGCCTTTGATGTACTATGATTTGGATCAGCTTATGTTCAGTTATGTGCAGTAAATTGATAGCAATTATGTAGGATTATGTTTATGTTTGTGAAGTCTCTGTGCGCACATGTGTAGAATATTGTTGTGGTTTTTTACCTAGGACCACTCCTCAAGTTATCCCTTAGGGTGCGGAAAATTGGTTCCAGCACCCCCCCATACTGCTTCGGGTGAGACTTTGGTTTGTGCAAGAAGATCACTCTCAAATGGGCCAGCGGTTGGAGGGTTTGTTGGTTTACTTATAACTTTGAACCTGGTTCAGGACCTCTCAGGCCAACAATAAGGCAAACACAAAAAAAAATTGTTTACAAAAACGAACAGAAATCGATTACAGGAGAATATGATGTCAGTTTTGCACGAAAATAGATGCACCACATTCAAAACTATGAGATATAGACGGTCATTTAGGTTTTGCACCGTTGTGACAACTTTTAATTTTGAGCATAATTTGATCTAGAGAATGAGGGCACACTCAAATTCCTCATGGTGTAGGTGGAGAACTCCTATAGAATCCATGTTTGTCTGATTCCTTTTCGGTTGGTTATGAGTCTCACATTCATGCTTGGAATATGGCATGGGGGTGTTCGACTGAAGAGACATTTGGCTCAGCCAATCTATGGTCTGGTGCAACATGTGAGTCTCATCCCAGGTTGGTTCTTGATTTCATTAACAAGAAATTAATTCCTTTGGTAATTGATGAATAATTGTATTAATTATTATGTAAATTATATTTTTGTTGTATCTATTTTATTTTATTTTTTATTATGTTGGTTGTAAGCATCCAATTTATCAATGATGATGCATGGCTCTCTCCATGTTTTTACTTGTAAATTAATAAATCATGTATCTTTGGTCAAATAGATTGTATTTCAAATTATGATGTAAGGGAACAAGGCTTCTTAAAGATTCTCAAATAGGTATTAGACCCTTATGTTTAAATATGTTGTTTATACCTTTTGATGCAATGTTTGTGACATGTTTGATGATATGTTGTGAATTTATGTCGTGCTAATCTAGATTGATTGTGAAGGAAAGATAGCCTCCCATAAGATACATTAAGGTATGAGCTCCTTATGTCATTTGCTTGGTTCTTGAGTGATTTATTATGTCATCTATTTGGTCTTTGAGTGATTTGATGTGTATTGCGTCATCTAGTTGATTTATTTAACATGGTATGTTTTAAGTTGTTTGTATGTTTGATTAATTGCATGATATGAGTATATGTGTTTGTAAGATTGCATGAAGGAATGATTTTGTTTTATGATGGTTGTACTAACACATATGTGCTGAGATAGTTGCTATATACTTGAGTATAAGTAGGTGATACTTGTAGCATTATGTATTATTATTGATGAATGTGAGTTGATTTTTGATCATTACATGGTTGTTAGTCTTGGTAAATTTTGATTCTGAATCGATAGATATGTTTTCTTGATGTTGATACATATGGTTGAAATGTGTGTGTTCAACTACAAGGAATTGTGATTGGCAGAATAGGGTAATACAACTACCTTGTTGTTATATTTATTTATGCACCGACAACTATATGTTTATGGAAGTATAATGCAGGGGATTGCATGGAAAAAGAGGTTGCCATGGAATATTAAAGAAGGATTAGGAACTTTCCCATGGAAGCATTGGGAAGCCATGGGGATTGAGTCTTGGTGTTTGTTGATAATTAAATGTGTTTTTGGTATTTTGTGATTCTTTTGTGCTTGATTTTCAGCTTGTTTATGTATGGTTCATAGCTATGCCATGTTGTTTGGAGTGTTTTATTGTTATTGGTTTTCATGGTTTCTTCTTGTTTGTTTCTTGTTCTTGGTTTTGTTTGAGATTATTTGGAATTGGTTGGGAAAGAGGAAGGTTAATAGATCTCCGGAAGAGATAAATGAAACACTAGTAGGGAATGTAAGAAACGAGTGAATCTCGTTGCATGTGTAAGCACGATGGAAGGTAATACTATGACTTTCAGTTGGATTTATTGGGTCCATTGTGGTAAATGGATGGTGGTAGTAATTAAATAAGAAAGGTATCCAGAAAGGTAAAGAAAGAGGATATGAGGTGTTAGATTCATTGGTTATGTTGGGAACTGTTGTTTTCAATGTTGTGCATGTTGAGCCTAAATAAAAGAAATTATCTTAACCTACACCTTATGATATCTAGAAATTGTGTTGTGATCATGATTATGCTCATGTTTATGTATGTATACATGTACGTATGTATGTATGTCATGTCTGACAGGGTATTCATGGATCATGATTGATTTATAATAATTAATATACATATGCATTTATCCATGTCATTGTCTGACAGGGCTGTGAAGGATAATTCTTGTGGAGGAATGATTTCATATGTAGGTGAATGGCATGAAGAGGTTCTTGGTCTTATGAAGAATCAAGTGGGAGGAGTAACTTTAACATATCTATGAGGTAAGTATCATGTGGACATGAATTGATATTATACGCTTGTACTATGCCTATGCTTATGTTATGGGTACGTAATGCTGAGGGGTACATCATCAAAGTGAAATTAGTGTGATTGTGGCATGATAGGATAAGCATGGATAGTGGAAATACACTAGAAGCAAGTTTTCTTGTGGGGTCAATATGTTGTCTATGGATGTACAATGCTATTGTTTTGTATACATTGTGCATGTTGTATGTTCAGTGATTGTACCTATGGTGATGTGTAATGTTGCATATGTAGTATTATGCACATATAATATTATATGTATATTGTATATATGGCGTTGAGTATATATTGCATATGTAGTGTTGGGTATAGATGGTGTTATTTAGATGTTGGGTATGCGGTGTTGTGTACTTATCATGCTGTGTGCATGTTGGATATGTGGTGTCGTGTCCACGTTGGATATCCAGTGATGTGTACGTATAGTGTTACATACATATTGTATATGCAGTTCTATGTACATATGGTGTTGTGTACATGATTGTAAATGTGGTGATGTGTGCATGTGGTGTTGTGTACATGTTGTACATATGGTGTTCTGTGTAGCTGGTGCCATGTACATCTCATGCATGTGGTGTTGTGTATATGTAGTGTCATATACATGTTTTGGATGTCGTGTTGTGTACATGTGGTATTGTGTAAGCATTATATAGGAAGTGCATTGTACAGGTGGTGTCATGTACATCTGATGTTGTGCACAAGTTGTGTAGTTAATTTTATGTACAAATGGTACTATGTACATGTTGCACATAGGTTATTGGTATACATATGGTATTGTGTTCATGTCGTAAATGTTCTGTTGTGAGCATGTGGTACTATCTATGTGCATAGTATAGTCATGGTATTGTGACATGTGTATCTGTTGTGTTGTACACTGTGTATGTATATATATATATATATTTATATGTATTATATTGTATTGTACACCAGGTGTAGGTGTATGTGTTTCATGCCAGTGTAGGTGTATGTATTGTGTTATATAGTACATGGGATGCAGGTGTATGTGCCCTATGTTGGTGTGGCTATAGGTATTGTATGGTGTTGTATGTCGTATGTGTGTGTATGTGTTGTGATGTACATTGCGTGTATGTGTACGTGATTGCAGAGGAGGCACTAGGTGCTTTTTGGGTGTGGAAAATGATTTATTTTTTGTACAGAAAGAACAAAGGCATAAGTAAGGATAGATGAAGGATAAGTGTCAATATTTTATTGCAGTTTTATTATGCATATGATATACAATTCTGAATTATGATGGTTACATTGATTTATTATTATGGTTTATGATAATTGCATGTGATTCATGATTTTGAACTATGATGGTTATGTTTTGAGAGAACTATATGTGATATGTTTATACATGATGATTTGATCAAACGACTGGTTTGACTTTTTGTGACAAGAAGTAAACATGATTGCATGTGTACATTATTGACGGGCTACCAATGAGGTATGATTTGAAGTTATTTCAAATTATTTTGAATATAATGGAATTTATATGCTTGGTATAGGAAGCATGGAAATGTCTGGATGGATGATTGAAACTCACCGCAAGAATTAGTAGCATCAAGAAAAGGAATTGGAACATGCAACAATATGATGGTAAAGCACTTCATGAGAAGGGTCATTATGGGACAATTGTACCTGATAGTGTCCATTGATTTCCATATGCATGTTATGAACCGTATGATTGTTTTAAGGAAGGGATATGCCTTGGTTTTTTTATATTCTGATGTGAGGAAGCATTTCCAAGGGATAAAATGCATGGGATTCGGGTGCCAAAATAACTTGGAAGGTGAGTGAAAGCATAGAAGCGAGTAACCGGATCACCTGAGGGACAATGTAGCAGATAAGGGTAGATCGATAATCGATTTTATTTAGTCATTAACATTTCTATATGGAATCAAATGAACATTGGGAGTGTGCCCTAGAAAAATGAATAGGTAATTGTCCACTGGTAGGACAAGTGGTGCACGATTGTAGTGCTAGACATTGGATGCAGCTTTGAATTGGTAGTGGATTCTAGACTTCCTCGGAAGGACATGAATCCTTGTATTACTTTCAGGGTGGAGGTGTGAGCATCTAGATACCCTTGTTGCTGATACTAGCATTGTATCGTTCTATTTGTTGGTTGAGAAAATGTTTATATATGTGTATGTGTATATTATTATAAATATTGTATCAAGCTAGATTTATAAAGCTCCATAGACAGTATGGTTGTATATATGGTTATTATTGTAAATACTATATTGATTTGTGTTATAATGCTCCAGTACACTGTATGGTTTTCATAATGATTTTTCTTTTGAGCAGTTTATTCATTATAAATACCGCAACAAGTTGCGTTATAAAGCTCCATAAATTGTATGTTTTTCTTAGTTTTTTTTGTTTTTATGTGTCATTGAACACCAATGACACCCCCAAGGGGGAGGGTTCTATAACATGCCTGGTGAAAATTTCATGTAATAATGTTAAAAATAATAACCATGGCTGATGAGACACTTATTCCAAGATGAATGTTGGGCAAAACATCCTAATAGGTATTCATTTCAGTTAATATGGCTAAGGAAATTGGGAAAAGGTAAAGGAAAAGTATTTAGAAAGGAAAAGTGGAATTTATTGACATTTATTTATGAAAATAATGGAAATTAGGAGAAAATGAAGGTGAAAAGTCACAATTTTCATGTGAGGAGGAAAATGAAGGAAAATAATGGAAATTGAAGAAAATAGAGGCCTCATTGATAAAAAGGCTTATGATGATCAGTCGGAAATATTTTTCTACCCTTTTTTAGACATTTTTAGAGCTCTGTTCTTATTCTCCCTCTCTGTCTTTCACTCTTGGACACTTATATTTTTCTTGGAGAACTTGGGCTTTAGAGAAAGAAAGGAAAAGAAAGTAAGGAAGAGCAGGATCAAGTAGCTACATCAGGATTCTATCTATGTATCAATTTGAATATGTGATTTCCTTGTTAGATCTAGCATGCATGGTATTGAAGGTGGTTTCTTGTTGTCTTGGCTTGGGTTTTTCCAAGTGTGAGAGTGTTTTCAGCCTAGCCTTTCCATTTTTGTATAACTTTGAGAAGATGGGTTTCCATACATTGGTTGAGCTATATAGCCGGAATGGATTCGAAGCTATGTGGGGTGGATTTTCGAAATGGCAGAGATGAACTAATGGAAAAATTCTTTATCATAAAAAAAAAAAAAAAAAATTATCAGAGCTTCATTTTATAAAAAACATGGCCTAGTTCTCCATGAACTAGAATATGGATCATGATAAATCTATAGTGTGGATTGTGGTAAAGACAAATTGTGTGCCTCGGTGGGCCTAGGAATCCTTGTCGGTTAATGACAGGATATATGGTAAATCAAAGAGGAATATTTCTCTTCATTGGGCCTAGTAGTCTCAGAATGAGATTTTTGGTAAAGCCTAGAGAGATGGTCTTGGTGTAGGGCCTACTTACCCCTCGATCAGACTATGGGTTACTATTATGAAACTCACTCCAAAAATTAAATAAAAGAGAGATATATGCCTTAGAAATAAGTCACTTCGAGGAGGAAACCTCCTTTACATTACATAAATGAACAATTATTGGATGATACAAATGAGAAAACCTCCATTCTATATATAGGAGTCCACGGGGTCACAATATAATCCTAGACGACCTAACAATAATAATGTAAGGGAACAATAATAAAAATATGGGGGTTACAGGGGTACAAAAATAACAATAAAGGGGGATAAAATAACATAATAGGGGACTACACTAGTAATATATGGACCTAACATGCCCCTCTCCTTCAAATAAGTGTTGTCCTCAATGCTTGATTATTTCTTAATGCTTTTGTATAAAATTCCCATCCTCCCATGTGGAATCTTCTACAAAAAAGTTATGCCACTTGCTGAGATACTCTAAAATTTATCATAGTTGTCAAGTTCTTGTTTTTGTGACTGCTTCAGAACTTGTTTTGATGTGATGTTCATCGTCCTATTGTTTCATTTGATTCTGCACAAAAGTTAGGTTATCCTTTGAGAGTTGGAGAACTTGTTGTTGATGCTCGATGTGATCTTCCACTACTTAATTTTCCATATTATATTTAATTTGATCCTTCAAACTGTCCAATTCAGCCTTAATTTCTTTCTTTTAAAAAGCCTATGTCATTTTTTATTTCTCTTTGTAAGATCTAAATTTTTTTCACTTGGTACTGTCATTTTGATATCTCATACTGCAATTCTTCCTCTTCACACGTCATAGTATAGTTTTCCGAGGGCTTAATGGGTATGTAATTATTCTTTGGAGGATTTATAGAACCCAATACTCATAAAAATTATTCAATATGCCCTTGGAATGACTTCAAGATGCTTTTTCAAATAAACATCATGCAATTTAAAAAAAAAAAATACACACCTTTTTATTTTTATTTTGAGGAGCTCGCTATTGAAACTGAATTATCTCTATTATTTTGGATCTTCAATATCTGAAATTTGGTTCTATAGTAGCCCTTTGAATCTTCTTTTTGATGCCACATGTATGACCTGATTTAGCTTTTTCAAGGCAAAGTTATTCCCAATCTCCTACAATGACCAAATTATGGACTAGTTCAGTAGAGCAAACTTGTACAGTGTGACACATGTCACTTTTTCCTCCTTCGGCTCTCCAATTTATACATAGGAAATTACAGCCCATTTAATTTTGGAAACCTTTTACAAAATTCCAATCTGATGCTCAGAGAGAGACAGAGTTATGATGATTTTCCCCTTGTCACCTCTTTGAGATAAAATTCGGGAGCCTAAAAAACCCTAAATTCAACAGATCATATCTTCGAAAATACTATGAAACAAGATCTAAAATTTTTACACAGAGTGCCTCTAGATTTTTCCTTCCCACTGTAAAAATTTCAGCTTCTGAAACTTTCTAGAAACAAATTTATAGCGAAAATGCCATAGTGACCTATTTAGGTTAAATTTGAGAGCCTGAAAAAACCCTAACTTTGATCCAGATTTATGCATAAACACAACATAATACATATATAACCATAAATACAAATATGTAGTGGAAATAACACTTCATTTCATTAATATCAAGGAACTAAAATTTTCTTACAGACATAATGGAAATAAACTAGCTAGGGCGCTTGTAGCTTATCTCTGAGAAGAGATGTGACAGCTACAGGCTTCTAAACTGAGTTACAATGAGGCTCGAAGGCCTATTTATTATTTATAAACAATGGAAAACCGTAAACATCCAAAAACCTAACCCTAGGAGATGAAGCGCCAAAACTTTGGGCCCCATTTGGGTAAATTGGTGTTTCAAATTCCCGGGGACATAACTTTGGCATACTATCTCTGTTTGACACACATGATACATCGTTAGAAATATCTTTCTGAGGAATATAACTATTTCTGTGAATATCAATCCCAAAATAGAATCATATTTTCCAAAGGAACGATGCCCAAAAAACGTCGTTTAGGGCCTCAAAACGTCTCCAGAAGTTTAGGACCCAAAAAACTACTAAAAAAAGTAAGTTGTGCCGAAACTGAAAAAATGAAAGAGACAATGGTGGGACCCAAAGTGGAATAGGTCGGTGGCCACCAATATCCACCTAGCTCATTCCTCCCTCGTTAGGAAGTAATGGTACCCATTGCATTGATTTCCTCCATGGGATGAGGAAACTTTTGTTGAACTCGGTCCCTAGTGAACCACTTGCTTTGGTGTAGGAGTTGGCCAGCTTTGACAACCCGATACAGGTTGATCATCTATTGGTAAGTATTCTTGATTTACATGTCCATGATACAAAATTTGGTGGCATGTTCCATGCAATCTGGTTTTAACTCTTTTGGTGTGAGTTCTTCTGTAATGTCAGAGGTGTCCAGTAGAGGTCGGAAGTAGGGACAAGGGCTGTCTACATTGAATACTGGGTGCAGAACAAGGAATGGTGGAATAATGAGCCTAAAGGAATTTTTCCCTACAAACTTGGTGATGGTGTACAACCCATATCGGAGTGGGCGAAGCTTTTAGTGGGGTCTAGTGAGGTTCTCCTTCTACAAATGTAGCCACACTTTTTCGCCCACTTGGAAGTTGTGTGGCACCCGATGTTGATCATGTCATTACTTGTACTTAGAATTGGCTCTGTCTAATATGCCATGAACCTATTGGTGGACATTGTAAATTC
Source organism: Pinus albicaulis (assembly GCA_034641835.2). NCBI lineage: Eukaryota > Viridiplantae > Streptophyta > Pinopsida > Pinales > Pinaceae > Pinus > Pinus albicaulis. Next base: position 864,140,897 of record CM076577.1, on the reverse strand, counting down.
ACTCGACGAATTTTTTTTCTTTGTCAGCTTTAGACTGGACATGAGCTGACTCAGCCTAAATAGCTGCAAATGGCATGGCTACGTTAATGGGACATAGTGGCTGGAATCCCAAGCCCACTTGAAAGGGGTTGTGGCCGGTTGAGCTGTGGAGAGCCTGGTTATAACTGTGTTGTACATAGGGGAGGCTCTCATCCCATGTGCATGGATGCTTTGAATTGTACATGCACAGAATGTGTACAATCATCCTGCAGACGACCTATGTCTAGCCATCAGTTTGGGGATGGAAAGTTGTGGACTTGGCGAGCTTGGTGTCCAACATTGACCAGAGGCTAGACCAAAATGTGCTAAGGAACCTGCTATCGAAATCTAATATGATAGACTGTGGGAGCCCAAAGTGCACCCACACTCATTCAAAGAAGAGTTTAGCAGTGGCTTCTGCAGTGATATTCTTCTTGCAGGACGCCATAATGGCCATCTTTGAGAATCTGTCAACAACCACGAAAACATAGTGTTTTCCATGCTTATTAGAAGGAAGGCCTAACATGTAATCCATGGAGATGGATTCCTAAGGTCGACTAGGGGTAGGTAGAAGAGTATAGAGCCCTTGCTTGTTGATGGTCGGTTTGGCAATGGCGCAAGTAGTGCAAGATCTGATGAACTTCCCGACATCCTGTCGAATATTTGGCTAATAGAAATACTTCTGGAGTACTGCCACTATTTTCTTGACCCCAAAATTCCCAGCGACTCGAATTTAGTGTGCTTCCCATATCATCTTGGCACACTTTCTTGAAGGAACACAAAGGTGTCCCAGGTGACATAACAGTGCATCTTGGAAGTGAAAATTTGGAACTTGTGTACCCCCCAAGAGTGCCTTGTATGTGTGGCTGAATTCTGGATCGCTCTTGTAGAGAAGTGGCCAATCAGAAGTCTCATTCCCACAAGAGTTGATAATGGTGGTTATGGCCACGATCGGTGGTCAGCTGAGGTAGTCTACAGCATTATTGGTGCTACCCTTCTTGTACCTGATGTTCAAATGAAATTTTTGCAGATATGTGGACCACTTCTCATGGCGATCGTTCTGCAACTTCCCTTGTGTCTATATGAACTAAAGGGGTCAGTGGTCTATGTGGACGATTATTTCCTTCCCCAAAATGTAATGCTTCCATTGTCGACAAGCATGCACAATGGAATACATTTCTTTGTCATAAGTGGAATACTTTCGAACTGTGTCGGACAATGTATCACTGTGATATGCCGATGGATGCCCTTGTTGAGTAAGAAGTTCCCCAATAGCATAGTCAGAGGCATCTGTCTCGATCTCAAATGGTTGTTGCATGTCTGGTAATGTGAGTACTGGGGTAGAACAGACGCGATGTTTCAATTCTATGAACGCCCTTTACAGAGATTTTGACCAAAATAAATTTTCTTTTGCTCCTCCCTTGGTGACTTGACTCAAGGGCGAAGTGATATGAGAGAATCCTAACATGAACCTGCGGTAGAAATTAGCAAGAACCGGAAAGCTGCACATCTTTGTTAGGGTGGTTGGGGCTGGCCAATCTGAATGACTTGGATATTGGCTTGATCCACATGCACCCCCCTTTCATCAATAATGTATCCCAGATATTGAACCTGGGTCATGCCAAAAGTGCACTTCTCCAAATTGGCACACAACTTGTGTTTCTGTAGTGTCTGGAGGACTTCTCGGATGTGGTGGAGGTGCTCTTCCCAAGTTTGGCTAAAGATCATAATTTCATCCAAGTACACCACTACAAATGAGTTGGTGAATGGATGAAATATGTCATCCATAAACCTCATGAAGGTCTTAGGAGCATTCGTCAACCTGAAAGGCATGACGAGCCATTTGAAAAGGCCCTCCTTGTCTTTGAAGGTAGTCTTCCACATATCAGAGGGTTCGATTGGTACCTGGTGATACCCAAACTTCAAGTCGATCTTGCTGAAATATTTTTCCCCTTTGAGTTGTTCCAGAAGGTCATCAATCCATGGGATTGGGTACCTATTCTAGATAGTGATTTTGTTCAGCGCCCGATAGTCAATACAGAGTCTCCAAGTCCCATCCTTCTTCTGTACCAACACGATCAGGCTCCCACAGGGAGATGAACTTGGCCGGATGTGACCTTTCTGTAGCAGCTCCTGAATCTACCTCTTGATTTCATCATTCTCCAGAATAGAGTGCCTATAGATCGGTCCATTGGCTAGTCGTGCACCTGGGGTCAGGTCAATGGGGTGCTTGACCTGACAGTGTAGAGGCACCCCTGTGGGTGAGGTGAAGATGTCCCCGTACTCCTCCAAAACCTTGTCCATTTGTATTTTTCGTGTAGAGGAGCCATGTCTGTAGGTCGTGGCCACAGTATTCTTCTTGCCTTGGGGGTAGATCATCAGGAAAAAAAATTTCCTAGTTTGGGAAATGAGCTTACTGCATTGTTTTCCAGTAACCAAAGAGATAGTGGGAGGCGGTGGTACCTCTAGTATCTTGTAAAACTTATTTCCCAAAGTAACAATAACAACGCGAGGCTAGGACTCATACACAACATGTCACTTCCACAAGTATGGTTGGCCTAATGTTACATCAGAAACATCAATAGGAGCAATGTCACACAATACCTCATCTGTGAAGGGTTTGATATTATAGGGAAGGTGACACTACTCACTGACGTGGAGATCTCGTCCTTGGTGAAGCCACCCGATGATGTATGGTTGTGGGTGAATTGTGGTCGGAAAGCCCAAACACTTGATGACATCAGTTTAAATGAGGTTCTTTTGGCTCCCATTTTCAACAATGAGTTGTAGTGGCAAACCCTTTACCCACATCTGGGAGTGGAAGGCACGCTCTTCCTCCTCTGGATCTTCTGGTTCCTCCTTCTGGATATTTGCAGTGGAAATAGTGACATTGGGCTCCACATCAATAATTTTCTTCCCTTTTTCATTCCTCTTGTTAGGTTTTGATTCAGAATTGGAGCATGCATCTGATTCACAAGCCCTCATCTCGGGCACCAGCGACTGCTTTGCTCGACACTCACTTGTGTTGTGAGTGGAGCTCTTATGGAACTCACACCACTTTACCGTGTCCTTCTTTGGCTTCGTGGTGTTGTTATTTTATTGTGGCTTTGGAAGGTTGTCTTGAGTCGCCATGCCTTGGCTTTGTCCTATTTTTTGCAGTTTGGGGTCACCTTTCCCTTACTTTTCATTCTCAGATCTAAATTTTGTCTTATTTTATTTGAATTTCTGCTCCAAAGCATACCGGTATGTTGTACCAAGTGAGGAGATGTCGAGGAACTCCATTTCCTCTTGAATGTATCTATGCAGACAACTGTGATACTTTAGCACCAAATGTTTCTCTGAATCTTTGATACCCAACTTTGTGCGCAGGGTATGGAACAGATTCGTTAGCTCATGCACATCCTGATCCCTTTGTTGCCACAACGTGGTCCATTGTATGTACTTGTCCTCATAGCTCCCCATGGGATAGTATTGTTACTTGATGGAATCCCAGAAACACTTAAAAGTGGGTATGGTTGAGAACATAGAGGATTCTGTCTTGCCCTTTTATTCATAGTAGGTTTTCCATTAGTCCTTGACATGGAGGGTAGTTTTGAGGAGTGCAAAAATAATCTTCTCTCGGTCGGAAATGTCATGAACTGAGAAATATCCTTCTAATAGATTCAACCATATATCTATGGCATCTGCATCTATTTTACCCTCAAATATGGGAATTTCAAAGTTTACTTGTACGTTAAAGGGATTCGCGCCTCCAGAGTGGCTGCTGGATGTAGATGCGCCGCTAGTGGGCAATCGGTGAAGGATCTGGGAAAAGTTATCCATCATCGTTTTCCTTTGTTTTTTGAGGGCCTCCTCAAGAAATATTTTGATAGGATCTCCTACTCCGTCATCTTCATTTTTGTCCCCCATGGGCATCCGTCATGGTTTGCGATGATGATTTTCAAAGGTTCCACCAGATCGATCCTTAACTCCTTATACCCCGACCTCGTTGAGGACATACAAAGAAGGATCGAGAAAAAGCAGACCGCTCTGATACCAATGATTCGAATTTATGAAGGAACGCAAAATAATACATATATAACCATAAATACAAAGATGCAATGGAAATAGAACTTCATTTCATTAATATCAAAGAACTGAATTTTTCTTACAGACAGAATGGAAATAAACTAGCTAGGGCGCTGATAGCTAATCTCTGAGAAGATATGTGGTGGCTACAGGCCTCTAAACTGAGTTAAAATGAGGCTCGAGGGTCTATTTATTATTTAGAAACAATGGAAAACCCTAAACATCAAAAAACCTAACCCTAGGAGATGAAGCGCCAAAACTATGGGCCTCGTTTCGGTAAATTGGTGTTTCAACTTCCCGAGGACGTAACTTTGGCATACTATCTCTATTTGATGCACATGATACATCGTTAGAAAGATAATTTCGAGGAATAAAACTGTTACTATGAATATCAATTACAAAATGGAATCTTATTCTCCAAAGGAACGATGCAAAAAAAATTTCCTTTAGCGCCTCAAAACGGTTCCGGAAGTTCAGGACCCAAAGAACTGCTAAAAACAGTAATTTGTGCCGAAACTGAATAACTAAAAGAGACAATGGTGGGGCCTCAAGTGGAATAGGTGGCTGGCCACCAATATCCACCCAAATCAAACTTCCACAGATCATATCTCTGAAAATATTGCGAACCAAGATTTGAAATATTTACATGAGGTTCCTCGGGATTTCGGCTTCATTCAGTAAAAATTTCAGCTTCTAAACCTTCATAGAAAAAAATGTTATAGTGAAAATTCCACGATGACCTGTTTGGAGTAGTGAAACCCTAGAATCCAAAGCTCTGATACCAAATTTTATGAAACCAGCTCCAAAAATGGAAGAAAAGAGAGATCCACACCTTAGAAATAAGCCACTTCGAGGGGGAAACCTCCTTTAAATTACGTAAATGAATAATTCTTGGATGATACAAATGAGAAAAACTCCATTCTATATATAGGAGTCCATGGGGTCACAATATAATCATAGCCAACGTAACAATGATAATGTAAGGGAACAATAATAAAAGTATGGGGGTTACAGGGGTACGAAAATAAAAATAAGGTGGGCTACACTAACATATTAAGGGACTACACCAGTAATATAGGGACCTAATAATTACCGTAAATCCTGAGAGACTAGGAGTGATCTGTTTGTGAAATTTCTTGAGGATATGTAAATTTTGCAACTGATTAAATTAGGTTTTTTATGCATCTTATGTCCAATTTTTAAACACATAAACATGAATGAAAATTTCAGTTTTTGTAGTAAATAAGAGAGAATATCACGGTAACAATAAAAATAACACAACAAATGATGAAAGAGTTCACCCTTCCTAGGCTACATCACCTGGTACAACTTCCAATGGTTGAGCCTCTTTCATTATGCTAAAAACAATAGTGCTTACATATAATTAAAGGCTCAAATACCTTCACTGGTAGCTCCAATGGATTTAGAACTGTGAAAAATCTATGTCTAGCCTAGAAATTTATGCACCTTCCAAATTTTTCTACAAACCGCTCTACAAATTCCACAATTTTGCTAATTATCCTACAAATCTGCCACTTTTTCCACTATCAGAGCGATAATTTTGCTAACCTCTAGCGAAAATTGTGCGTTTGCTAAATGGTCCATTAATTCCCATGGACCGAATATTCGACGGAATATGTGGGCTTGGGCTAAGCCCTGGCCCCTAGTCCCACAACTCATTTCCCATGGGTGGAGTGGCTAGGGCTAGGGATAGCCCTGACCCACCCACCAAATGTGCTTTACATCAAACTTAAATATTTGTTTTAGAATGTCAATATTAAGACATATGTAGTGGCGTAACAATATTTATTGTGGCTTGTATACAACTAGTGTCATGTTTGATTCTTTTGGGGCTCCACTCAACCTACATACAATTCTAGGCCAATGTGGGGAGGCCACATGGCTACCTCCCATTCGCCCATGTGGATCGTTGCTATTGGTCGATCCACCAACCAATAAAAATAATCCAACCACGAAAAAAATGAACCAATTAAAACTTGACAAATGGTGAGCTCTCATTGGCCGATGGAGCCCAATCAACCATGCCCAGTTAAGGTCTAGTTAGTAGTACAAATTGTTGACTAGGCAACCCTATACAACCCAAACACAAAAAATTTGGTTGTTTATAAAAATGAACAGAACTTGATTACATGAGCATACAATGTGGGTTTTTCATAAAATGAGTTGCGCTAGATTTAGAACAAAGAGATATACGCAATCATTTCGGCTCCACACCATTCCGAAAACTTTTAATTTTGAGCATAAATTTGATCCATTGAATCATTTCTCCACATGGAAGATTTTGGACCTCCAAAAGCTCTTTATCGATAAAAAAATATATGAGGGTAAAATTCCCTCACCCTTCTAGTATCGATCCACTGAAAATTACTTGAATGCAACATTTTGAGCTTTTCATGAAAATTGGTCACTTTCCCAAGCTTTGGAGACCTTGAAATGCTATTGTAGCTATCATCTTGCTGCGATTTCACATAATATGCAAAAAAACAACCTATAATTGAAGGAACAAACATATTCCCTCCTTGGTCCTCAATCAAATAAAGCTTAAACAACTTTAAATTCTTCTCACCTTGAACATTTTTGGCATGACGATGCTTAGCATGTATCGCCATGTGCTTACCTCGATTTTTGACCAAATGTCATCTCCATCACCATGCAACATCCCATTTGAAAGAAAAAACTTTATGAAACTAACAAGAATAAATTTTGAACCCAATTCCATCTTTGTCAAATTTCTATGGCACTTGCTCTTTGACCTTTGCGTTCACTTTCACTGGCATCTTGTTCACATCATTGTTCAACAATGATGCATGTTGTTGCAATTTTAACTCATCTTGTTTACCTCTTTTTGAAGGAAACATGTTATACTCCTTAAAAATATTATCATAAGTTTTATTAGCCTTAATGAAATCAGATTTTCCATTTGATGCATTTCTTGGAAAGGCCTCATTCACAACATCTTAATGCTTGAACATTAACAAGGAAAATTTCTTATGAGTATTTACAATTTTCTTCATTTGCACAGCATGCCTAAGAGGAAAATTCATATTCTTACTATGCGCTATAAAAATGTAATAAATCCCTGATCCAGGTGGATATCGGTGGCCACCCACCTATTCCATTTGGACTAGAACCATCAACTCTTGCAGCTCTTCACATTCAGCACAACTTACTATTTTTAGTAGGTTTTCGGGTCCTCCACTCCCGGAGCCGTTTTGGGGCATTAGTAATCAAGATGCATATTGGTGGCCACCCACCAAGTCCATTTGAACCCCCACCATTAGTTCTTTCAATTTTCAAGTTGCAAAAAAACTTACTATTTTTAGCATTTTTTTGTGTCCTGAACTTCCGGAGCCATTTTGAGGCCCTAAACGACGTTTTTTGGGAAAATGGAGAGCAACATGGGTCCATGGACTGATGTTGCTCGTTCAAAAGTTGTACTCCTCGGATAGATATTTCTAACGAGCTATGGAGCGCGTCAAACAGAGATCGGGTGCCAAAGTTACGCCCCCGGGAAGTTGAACCACCAATTTACCCAGACGAGCGCCCACAGTTTTGGCACCTCATCTCCTACGGCTAGGTTTTTGGACGTTTCGGATTCTACATTGTTTCTCAACAATAAATAGGCCCTCGAGCCTCATTGTAACATAGTTCAGAGATTTGTAGCCATCACATCTGTTCTCAGAGATTCGCTACTAGCACCCTAGCTATTTTATTTCCATTATGCTTGTAAGCATTCTTCTGTTATTTGATATTAATGAAATGAAGCATTATTTCCACTGCATCTCTATGTTCATGGTTATTTCCGTATTCTGTTGCATTCCCACATAAATCCGGATCAGTGGTATCAGAGCAGGTCTGCTCTTTCTCTGTTTTTCTTTGCATGTCCCCAACGCGGTCAAGGTATAAGGAGTTAGGGCTTGATCTGGTTGAGCCCTTGCAAGATCAGCCTCGCAAACCCCGATGACCTCCCATGGTAGAAGAAAAGAAAGACGAGGGAGCCCGAGATCCTATCAAAATACTGCTCGAGGAGGCCCTTGAGAAACAAAGGAACGCGATGATGGATAACTTTGCTCAAATCCTTCAACGACTGCCCACATATGGCACATCTGCATCCAACAACCACTCTGGAGGCGCCACTCCCTTCAAGGTACAAGTAAACTTTGACATTCCTATATTTGAAGGAAAAATAGATGCAGACGCTGTAGACAGATGGTTAAATTTGCTGGAAGGGTATTTCTCGGTCAATGACTTCTCTGACCGAGAAAACATTATTTTTACACTCCTCAAAGCTTCCCCCCATGTCAAAGACTGGTGGGAAACCTACCGTGAGCAAGAGGGTGAAGGGGAACCCTCTCTGTTCTCGGCCACACCCACTTGGAATTCGGTTTGAGACAACATCAAGGAACAATATTACCCCGTCGGGAGCTATGAGAACAAATACATCCAATGGACCACACTGCGGCAACAAAAGGATCAAGATGTGCACGAGCTGATGAATCTGTTCCATACCCTATGCACAAAGTTGGGTATTAAAGATTCAGAGAGACATTTGGTGCTCAAGTACCGTGGTTGTCTACACAAACGCATTCAAGAGGAAATGGAGTTCCTTGACATTACATCGCTTGGCACGACATATCGCTATGCCACCAAGATCGAGCAGAAATTTAAGCAGAAGAAGTGAGACTTTGGATCTGTGAATCCGAAAGGTGGCCCCGAACTGAAGAACAAGGGGCAAGGCCAAAGAAATTCGATGCAGAACAACACCACAAATCCAAATAAGGACACAGGGAAGTGGTGTGAATTTCATAACATCCCCACTCACAGCACAAACGAGTGTTGGGCCAAACAGTCTTTGGTGGCTGAAATAAAGGCACCCGAATCAGATGCATTTTATGATCCTGAGTTAGAACCAGACAAAGGCAATGACAAAGGGAAGAAGATCATTGATGCGGATCCCAGTGCCATTGTTGCCACCACCAAGATCCAGAGGGAGGGTCCAGAGGATCCAGAGGAGGGGGAGCACATCTTCCAGTCCCAGATGTGGGTGAAGGGTTCTTCGCTGCAATTTCTCATCGATAATGGAAGCCAAAAGAACCTCATCTCAGCAGAGGTCGTGAAGCAGCTCGGCCTACCAACCATAGCACACCCGCAGCCATATATCATTGGGTGGCTCCACCCAGGGAGAGATCTCCGCATCTGCCAGCAATGTCGCCTTCCATATAGTATCAAGCCATTCACGGATGAGGTATTGTGTGATGTTTCTCCTCTTGACGTAGCTGATGTATTATTGGGCCAACCATACTTGTGGGGGTGACATGCTGTGTATGAGTCTAGGCCTCATGCTATTATTATTACTTTGGGAAATAACTTGTACAGGATACCAGAGGTAGCACCGCCTCCTATCATCTCTTTAACTACTACAAAACAACGCAGTAAGATTGTTTCCCAAACCAGGAAATTCATTTTCCTTACAACTCACTCACAGGGAAAGAAAAATATTGTGGCCAGAACCTTGAAACAGGGCTCCCTTGCATGGCTGCAGTAGATGGATAAAGTCATGGAGGAATACGAGGAAGTTTTCCCCTCACTCATAGAGGTTCCTCTACACTGTCAGGACAAGCACTCCTTTGATCTGACTCCCAACGCACCACCACCTGATGTTGCCATAAATCCTGCAACTACACATATAGAATCCGAACATGTACTGTCTGAAGCTGATAAAGAAACCAAATGCATCTAGCATGTCCACCCGCAGGTCCTTGACATCTTCAACACATCTAACATTCAGTTCAACAGAATTTGCCTCATCTCATGGAGGATCTCAACGCAATGGGAACCATTGCTTCCTAAGGAGGGAGGAATGATCCAGGTGGATATCGGTGGACACCCACCTATTCCATTTGGACTAGCACCATCAACTCTTGCAGCTCTTCACATTCAGCACAACTTACTATTTTTAGCAGGTTTTCGGGTCCTCCACTCTCGGAGCCGTTTTGGGGCATTAGTAATCCAGATGCATATTGGTGGCCACCCACCAAGTCCATTTGAACCCCCACCATCAGTTCTTTCAATTTTCAAGTTGCAACAAAACTTACTATTTTTAGCATTTTTTTGGGTCCTGAACTTCTGGAGCCGTTTTGAGGCCCTAAATGACGTTTTTTGGGAAAACGGAGAGCAACATCGGTTCATGGACTTATGATTCTTGTTCAAAATTTGTACTCCTCGGATAGATATTTCTAACGAGCTATGGAACGCGTCAAACAGAGATCGGGTGCCAAAGTTACGCCCCCGGGAAGTTGAACCACCAATTTACCCAAACGGGCGCCCACAGTTTTGGCGCCTCATCTCCTACGGCTAGGTTTTTGGACGTTTTGGATTCTACATTATTTCTCAACAATAAATAGGCCCTCGAGCCTCATTGTAACATTGTTCAGAGGTCTGTAGCCATCACATCTCTTCTCAGAGATTCACTACCAGCACCCTAGCTATTTTATTTCCATTATGCTTGTAAGCATTCTTATGTTATTTGATATTAATGAAATGAAGCATTATTTCCACTGCATCTCTATGTTCATGGTTATTTTTTTATTTTGTTGTGTTCCTGCATAAATATGGATCAATCCCATTCTTTAATAAGTGATAGTTATTCTCATGGAAATAAAATATTTCTCTCCTATCCTAAAGATATGGGCTTCCCAAAGCAATACCAGAAATACCAAGCAGAACAACTTCAAGTTCAAATTCATCAAGAAAGTTTAGAGTGATTGCAAATCTAAGTATGCACTTCTAAGTCACCTACAAATTTTCATTCTTACATATAAAACGTAAAGGATAAGGTCTTCGATCAGGAATGGTCTCTAAATTCAACTTCTTGACTAAGTCTTTGGAAATAAGATTTGCTTGTGAGCCACTATCAAATAGGGTGTCAATATTCTTATGATTTGAAATAACTCTAACATGGAAAATCTCATTTCTTGGTTCATCATCTTGAGAAATATTGATACAACTTGAAGAACCAGTACTTGATATTTCCTTACCTTTCAAACCCAGTTTTGTCATCTTTGTTTCATCTCAAGAATTGGAACCTAAAAAATGTTGTATTGTTGTAGTTGTCTTTTGCTTCATTTTTTTCAATTTCTTGGGTCTCATTTATGGATGAAGTTTTTAACAATGGAATTCATCATGTCCATCTTCCGAACAATGTTTTAATTTGATTTTTTCTTTCTCCAAATTAATAGGTGCATTCTTCTTACCTTTACCCTTGTACTAACCCTTTCCTTTCTCTCTAGAATCAAGGATATTCTCACTTGTCTCATCTGAAAAATGTTTCCCTCTTGCCTCTAGATGTGTGGCCTGTACACAAACTTCATATAATTTTGAAGGTTTAAAAATGAGAATAGTATGTCTTAGGTAACTATGCAAACCTATAATTTATTTTAACAAAGTTTCTTGAGATGTCAAATCTACACCTATTATTAGTGCGCTTCTCCTAAATTATTTAGTATAGCTTGTCACACTTTTTCCTTTACCTTGCCTAAAATTTTTTGAGTCCATTATAGCATTTTATGTATGCTAATGAATAAAAATATCTCGTCAAGGCAAAAACAAAATCATTCCAAGAGGTTAAGACCTTACCATGGTTCTTCATGTACTATTGAGTTTTATCTTCCCACCAAAGAAGTGTCGCACTTTTGAATCTCAATGAAGCAAGTTGAACCTTGGTGTCGTCATCCTTGATTATTTGTATCCTACAATAAAATTCAAGCTGACGTACCCAATTATGTAGTCTTTCAATATTTACCTCTCTATCATACATAGGAAAATCAAACTTTATGTAAATATTTAAAAATGGTGTTTTACCATGACCTTTTGGAGAATGTGGAGATGTTTGTGAAGGGCATGTTGTGGAGGAAGATGATGGCGAAGATGGTGGTGAGGATGGAGGCGAAGAGAATGATGGTGTAAAAGGTGGTTTTTCACCCTTCCCATTACCTTTTGGAGTCTTGTCTCCATCTCCTCCATCTCCTTTTGAAGACTTATCTCCCTTTGGAGGATTGGAGCTCTCACCTTGCAAGCTTGTGTTTCTCTCCTCATAGATAAGTTTCACCATTTGTGTCATATGAAAGAATGATTTTTTGGAGGATTTTTCATCCTTAGACATATTTCTAGGGTCTCCTTCATATGACATACTTGCTGAAGCTTCAACTACAACTTGAGGTGGAGATTGTGGCAAACTGGCTCTCCTTGTCCTTGCCCCAACTTAAGGACTTTCAACCACAATATTGCCTTCTCTTCTCTTGATTTTCAAACTTGTAAGCATTGCATACATTTGAAAAAAATTAAACCCTCACAAAAACAAATAAAACCTAAGCTCTAATACCAAATAGATATGTATGTGAAATTTCATGAGGATATGTAAATTTTGCAAGTGATTAAATTAGCTTTTTTAAGCCTCTTATGTCCAACTTTTGAACAAATAAACATGAAATAAAAATTCAGTTTTTCCAGTAAAAAATATACAATATCACCATAAAATTAAACACAACACATCACATGATGAAGGAGCTCACCCCTCCTAGGCTACATCGCCTGGTCCAGCTTCCAATGGTTGGGACCTCGCTCATTAGGCTCAAAAAATTATGTTTACATACAACTACAGTGGTCGAATGGCTGCACTAATAGCTCCAATGGATTTAGAACTCTAAAAAGGTAGTGTCTATGCTCTTTCTACTACCAAAAAGGCCAAAATATGAGAAAATTATGAGCCTCCTAAGTTTTTCTACAAACCAGTCTACAAATTTGACAATTCTTATAATTTTCCTACAAATCCACCCCTTTTTCTTCTATCATAGTGATAAGTTTGCTAACCTCTGGTGCAAATTGTGAGTTTGTTAAATTGTCCATTAACGACTATAGAAGGAATATCCAATGAAATATGGGGGTTCAGGCTAAGCCCCGACCCCTAGTATCGCCCCTTATTTCCTATGGGCACGGTGACTAGGGCTGTGGCTAGCCCCAACCCAACCCCCAAACAGACTTTACATCAAAATTAAATATATGTTTTAACATATGAAAATTAAGACATATGCAATGGTGTAACGATATTGCTTGCGACTTGTATAAAACCGGTCCCATGTTCAATTATTCTGGGGGTGCGCTTGGCCTCCATTAAAATTTTAGGCTAATGTGGGAAGGTCACGTGGTTCTGCCCCATTGGCCCACATGGCTTCCTATTATTGGTCGGCCCTCTAACCAATAAAAACCATGCAACCACGATCCAACCAAACCAATTAAAACTTGAAAAGTGTCAAGATCTGATTGGCCAATGGAGTCGAGTCAACCATGCCCAATCAGTGTCCACTGAGTAGTATGGACTGCTAACTAGGCAACCCTATATAGCCCAAACACAAAAAAAATTATATTTTACAAAAAACGAATAGAACTTGAGTACGGGAGCATAAGACGTTGGTTTTTCACGAAATGAGACGTGCCACATTCAAAACTACAAGATCAACGTGGTCATTTACGTTCTGCACCATTTCGACAACTTTCAATTTTGAGCATAAATTTGATCCACTAGATCAGGAGGCACTCAAATTCCTCATGATGTAGGCAGAGAACTCTAGCAGCATTGATGCTTGTTGGGTTCCTTTTCGATTGGTTATGAGTCCCACATTCATGCTTGAAATATGGTACTAGGGTGATTGGATGAAGAGAAATTTAGCTCGTCCAATCTATGGTCGGGTGGAACGTGTGAGTCCCATCCCTATTTGGTTCTTGATTTCATTAACAAGAAATCCATTCCTTTAGAAATTGATGTATAATTGTATTGATTATTATGTGAATTCTATTGTTGTTGTATCTATTGTATTCTTGTTGTTATTATGTTGGTTGTAAGCATCTAATTTATTAGTGATTTTGTATGGCTCTCTCCCTATTTTTACTTGTAAATGAATACATCATGTATATTTGGTCAAATAAATTGTATTACAGCTTATGATGTAAGGGAGCAATGGTTCCTAGAAATTCTTAGATAAGTCTGAGAACCCTATGTTTAAAGCTGTTGTATATACATGTAGATGTAATGTTTCTGACATGTTTGTCATGGCTAGGAGGAGTGTTGTGGAGGTAAATCCCCTCTGCGGACAGAGGCGATCCCTACTAGCCCAGATCAGGTCTAGCAACAATCGTATCACGCTAAGGTGCAAGTTCCTAATTTCAATAGAACAACTTGTGATGAAGGCCTACCTCAAGTCCAACGCTATTGTTCGTAGAGAAGATGGTGCTCCTGTTTCCTTTCTCCAGCAGATCACGATCCTCTTGCTCACTGCGATCGAACACCTGCACACACAAGAAACACAACAAACACAAGCGTAAAACTTGATATATACAATTATATATCAGTCAAAGAAGACAAAACTCATGATAATAATGAACAATACGAGTGGAACCATAACCAATAGTCTCTTATCATTAATTCATACAAAGGAAAATGCAACCTGGCTCTGACGCTGAACCTTCCTTCGGCGGGTCGTCAGCGGAATATGTCTCAGTAAAGATCGTCGGGGATGGGGGCAAGCCTCTCTCTTCGATCTTCAATCTCCTTGCTATTTATTTGGCTCTATGAGGACTATTGCAGCATTCTTCAGGCTATGAAGGCTCTTGGAGACTCAACCATTCAGCCTTTTAGCTATTTAGCCCTTCAGCCCTTCAGTTATTCAGCCCTTCAGCCCCTTCATCAATGGATGAAGGCGATATTTATAGAGGAGAGGAGGAGGTTGGGATCCCTACAATAGTGGAAGGGGGGCCTTATCCCTTGGGAGGGTCCCCATAAGGTGGAAAAAAGAGGCCAAAAGAGGAAGGCTGTGGTTATTCAGTCGAAACCACTCCTGATGACTCACCCACGAAGTTGTAATCGAAACTTCGCCTCTTTTTAAAAAAAAAAAATCCATAACCAAATTGGCATGGGTGCTTAACTGGGATAGAGTTCCAATTTGCATGGGCTCAGTGTTAATTTTCCTCATTGGCGCGATTACATAACGGGCTACCAGCACGAAGGCAAAAACAAGTGTTTTTAGGGGTCTGCTCAGGAAATGATCAACAGAATGAATGTTGTCCTCATGGAAAGGGATGCAATGATGGTATTTGCAAGGCATGAGACTACTTATTGGTCACAGAAATGGCCCTCCAATGGGCGAGATGGTGATTGTAGGGATGGTGACAAATTACTGTGTAACAAATGCCCCCTAAAGCATGAGGCCCGAAAGAGAGAGGGGTGAAATGATTTACGAGAACATGTCCAACTGAAAACACTGCTGTTGGAAAACCTGCATAGAGAAATACAACTGATATCTCAAATAGATGATATATGTGGCATGGGCGCAGCCATCCATAACAGAGTATACAATAATCCAGATCCATGGCATGGACGCAGCCATCTAGTGAGGATCGATAAAAGAGACTCAGGTATGGTCGCAACCATCCAATCAGTGAGTCATGCAACCAATCATAATAATCGCAGCATGGATCCTAACAGACAAAATCCAGGGTCTTGCACTCCATCTTGACCTGAAAAAAGTACAAGTTCAACCATGCGAATAAATGAGCTGAAGTCAAACATGCAAGAACATCGCTTGATTACCAGCCAATGATGAAAGCTATTAACAGACGCGAGAGGTACCCCCAATAATGACAATGGCCCTCAAGGTACTATAGGTACAATCTACGGTATGTGAATTAGTGAGCTGGCGTCGAACACCCGTAGAATCACTCAATCAGAGACTAGTGATGAAACCTCATGTCGAAGGCGAAGAACCTGCCATTGAGGCATGCAGGCTCCAAGGTACCAAAAGGGAGTCTCTAGATCAGCTTCATGGATAATGAGCTGAAGTTGACAGGAAGTGACCTTGATCGAAGGTGGGCCATAATGTTTCCCACATCATCGACATGAGACAGAGGAACATAATGTCTTTGTGAATCAAGATCAGATGAGAATCAGAGGAAGGTCGAAATTTTGCAGAGGTCAACTTCTATTGAACATATCAGTGGCACGATAGTGGATTTCACAGTATTTGACATCAAAAGATCAAAGGTCATGATGACGAGGCAAAGAGCATATGAGAGGTCAAAATGGATCACCCAAACCCACGGAGGCAAGTGAAAAACGAGATGAGATGTCCCCAACCCGACACGAATGCAGACAAGTGCCATGTTCAAGAGCGACATACTACTGACATGACAATGATTTTGGTTCCATTTTTTCCCCCACCATTTCTAGTGAGTACCTCTTTATTTTTACACAAGCTTGAAGAGGATACCATATGCTTGTCATATAAGTCTTCCTTCGGACGAATCCATCCTAGTACATTTAACGAGTCCTAGGAAGGAGAAACTCGAATAACGTCATGATTGACAATTTCCGATGTCATTTAGGTTTAACGAGTCTGACAAAGGAAGAACTCGGCATCTTTTCATGTTTAGAGATTTTGAAAAGACAGCAGAAAAGTAAACTCCAGCAGTCCCTTTTCATAGATAGTTCCTCAGATCTGAAAAGGTAGAAAACTATGTTCGAGAAAACCTCATAGTCACGATAGGCAAGGGTATTCCTTTTTCGTAAGTAATCTATCCCAGCCCGAAAAAGGGGTAAACGTATACTAGGTAGATGTCATTTCGCAGCCACTTTAACAAGATCAAAACGACAAGCGACTCGGCAATCTTTTCAATTTTCAAGAGTCAGAAAAGAGCTGAAAGTTGACTCCTCCTAGAGGAACGAGTGGTATAAAGGGTAGCTACTAGTTTCGGTAATGGTGGAACTGCTCAGAACAAGTAAAGGTTAAGAGGCCGGCTAACAAGACCACTCATCGCAACAGTTCCTCAGGAATGGGTAAAACAACCAAGTGAAGGCATATGATCGGCCAATCAAATAGTGATGATGGAATGAGAAAACCAAGGCTCATCTGGTAAAAACAGGCTGATAAAAATCGCAATCACAACAGGTAAAATGGGAATGGTTTCATTTTTACACAAGCTTGAAATCAAGAAACTTTGCTTGAAGTTGGTTTCATTTTTACACAAGCTTGAAACAAAGATAAACTATGCTTGAAACTGGTTTCATTTTTACACAAGCTTGAAACGGAAACAAACTATGCTTGAAAAAGTAAGCATGCCCCCAGCATGGTGACTCAATTCAAGGTACATGCCCCACAAGCTTTAGTCCATATGAAATTCAGATGGAGTGAAGGTTCAAGTTACGAGATCAAGAGAAATACTCGACTTGGATTTTACGAGATCTTATCAAAGACTCGAATTGAACAGGAAAGTGTTTCATTATTTTAACGAGGTTGACACATTAAAAGAACTATCCTCAGGACACCTTATTTCATGGTTTAAGGAGCTTGGCAGAAGACAAGGAACTCTTCTCCAGGAATCTGGTTTCATTTTTTAAGGAGCTTGACACAGGAAAGGAACCATGATCCAACAATTTTGTTTCATTTTTTAAGGAGCTTGACAGACTAAAAGAACTATCCTCCGACAGACCTTGTCTCATTTTTTAAGGAGCTTGATAGAAGACAATGAACTGTGCTCCGACCGACCTCATCATAATGAACAAGAAGTTATGGCTTCGAAGATTTTTCCGTCCGATGGAAGGAAAACATATTGGAAGTATGGACCCAATGCCCCCAGCACCTGATGCACAATGGCACAATCACTGGGTACAGGCACGAGGTAGGTAGCCACATAGTTGACCTATGGTGGGGCAGATACAACGGGTTGATAAAAACCAAGAAGGGATGATGGCGGGCCAGCTACCACATCCGGACCAAAGAACAAAAGCTGATCAATGGTCACGATCCGTCCTTCATGTGGAAAATAGACCACACAAAAAAGGGACGAGACAAGCGCTCCCATGGCATAGGTGTAATCGTGCCCCGAGAGAATATTGAAATCCAAGGGGCCTGGAACAACCATCACATCCATATGGACGGTTTTACCTCCCAAACTAATAGGTAAGCTTGGAAGGATCCCTAATGGTTGACTAGTTGTTCTGTTAAATGCCAACAGATTCTGCGTAATAGGCACAAGTGGCGATGAAATGAAAGCTTGCTAAGTAGTTGAGGATAGAACACTAACAGATGCACCTTCATCTATAATAGTGCTAGGTACAACCAGACCAAAGGATTGTACCGTTATCTCGAAAGGCACATAAGACGGAAGGCGGTATCCCACAAATCAACTCTAATCAAAGGAAGCGACCAAACTACTTGGAGGGGCTACCATCGAACCAAGATGGTCTTCGCCTGGTGTTACGGAAGAAAGAGCATCCTCCACGACCTCCATCTCGAAGGTGGGAGGGGTATCCTTTGGGACCTCGATCACGGGAGGCAGAGGAGCAACTTCTTTAGATATAGGGACAGGAGAATCTTTCTCCAAGTCCGAAGAATCTGAAGAAATAAGAAGAACATGAGGGGTGTGAGGTCCACTCTCGACAGAAAAGACCCGGTGCACTGCAGATGGGGCTAGCTCAATCGATCCCATGAACAATGGTTGGTCGGGAACAGATTCCTGAATTTGAATTTCCGAGGTAGCGAGATTGACGAAGGATGACTCTTGACCAATTGTAGGATCAGCTGGTGGAGGAATCAAAGAAAGCAGATTATAAGCAGCTAGAAGGCATTGTGTAGAATTGGTCGAGTTGTCCAAAACTTGCTTGGCTTCATCCATATATAGACAAAGGTGAATGGCATGGTGTCCTTCACACAACTTACAGGGATTGGTGAGCTTACCCTGCTTCTTAGGAGCTTTACTAGCACTAACTGAAATCGTGCCCCCAACCTGACTCTTGGAAGCCATAGGCAACGACGGACGACCGTTGGACCATGCTTCAAGCACCTTGGGAATTACAGGGCAGTCTCGAAGAAGATGGTCTCCCGTGCACAACATGCAAGGGAAATTGAATTTCTGCGAAGGGTTGGAAGGTTTATGAAGAGGAGTTTCTTCGGAAGTAGTAGTTTCAGCTTTAACCTCTCTCTTATCAGACTTCTTCTTCTTTTTCTTCTTCTTCTTCTTCTTAGCCACCTGGTTACTCGAATCTAGAGTTTCACTAGGTGAAGTAGAAGAGGAGGACATAGAAACAGGTGAAGAAGGGGAGAGGTATACCTTGGAATCAACATGACGTTGTTCAGGGGGAGGAACTGATTGAACAGTAGCCGAGACATTCGGGACCACAGAGGTTGAGAACAACCAAACAGGCAACCCAACAGTTAACCCAGGAAGGGACAACGTTTCCATGTAAGGAGCACCAACATTTCCAAAAGGAGGAAAAAGACCAGGATTCCCATCGGAGGGGATTCCTTGGTTGGTGAACTCCGGAAAAGTTGCCATCAGAAACGATCTAAAACAACACCCTAAGGAAACTAACTTTAACCAGGAATATTTCGTGGGCAGTTAATTTTTAAAAAATTGAAAAAAAACTCTACCATTTCATCTTTTAAGAGTCGAGAAATGAGTAAAAGGTGACTCTATCTCTTTCGATTTGGAAACAAGCATGAAAGGAGAAGCGCTTGATGATCTCTTCAAATTTAGGGATTCAGTAAAGATCAAACTGACTGCTTAGGAATGCTAGGGAAAGGGTGTACCAAATAACCATGAACTGCAATATACACCTTGGTTTCGAAATGAAGGAGAAATCAACCAAGGACTTAACGTACATGCAGGCAATCTCCCCGAATGTTGTGTCCGGTGTATCACGGGTATAAGGCGGCAGACTCGGATTCATATGGATAAAGGATAGAAACCTAGTGGGGTCTCCATTTATATACACGTCGGTACGAGGAGCACAAGTCCGTACTAGTGCTGTCTAAAGCCAAGAGGTGAACGCCAACTACTAGGTTTAAAGATGCTAGAACATGTCTCTAGCCTAGACCTCTAAATATTTCTTTAATGTTTCAATGTTGCCTTAATGTAAATTGAATAAATTTTTATGGTTGATCTTCAATTATGTTTCAATTTTAGGCCCTAGCGAGTGTCATCTGACAATCTCCTATATGCAGCTATATGAGAAAAGAAAACTTTTCAATTCGATGAATGCTATCTAGTTAAGGGAAGAGCTTCAAACAATGATGCAACAAAAAACAACACTGAAAATGAAACTTTTTCCAGACTAGATGACTTTTACTATCCAAAAGTAATCTCAAACACTCAATGATGAGAATTATGCAATGTAATCTATGCAAAATCCTCTTTTTCGAAAAATATGCAATTGTAATCTATGCACAATTTCCTTTTTCCTTTTCAAATGATAAGAATGCACTCAATGTGTTTTTCTATGAAATGAGAATCTACTTAATGCATGCTTTTAATGAAAGAGGATGCACTGAAAGAAATTTTTTAGTTTTCAATCATTAAACAATGTGATCTAAGTCCAGTGATAAATCTCAAACAATATTTTTCAATGCAATGTGATCTAATGCATTTAAATGAAATGAAAACTTTGAGATGAAAACTAAATGAACACAAATCTTCTAGATGAATGAAAAAGAGATGTAAACAAACACTAAGAATGCAATCGTTGTTTTAAACACTTTGTAACGAAATTCTCAAAAGGTGACAAAACACAAAGAGGATTTCCAAAGCATGAGATCAAAATAAGGCATTCATTCTATTTTTCATCAAGTAATCATGGAAATAATACATTTCAAACAATGAGCAATGTAATCTATGCTCATACAGTGAAAAGACCGGAAGGGAAAGACACACTGGTGAAGGATTTAGGGAAAAAATCTCAATTTTCAAACACCCTGAAATTGGCACTACTTTATCATTGACAATTAGCACCAACTGGCGCGACTTGCTCACTGAGCCAATGGCAAATTGGTGCGGGTTGCTAACTGACAACAAGCGCCAACGCCTGAAAATGAAAAAAATAAAGAATTTCTCCCAACCAAGACCAGACTCACCACTTCAAGCAGAATCTCCAAGACTCAAATGAACCATGTAATCTAGGCTCAAAGTGAGACAAAGAAGAATTCGAATGAAGAAGAAACCAATCACTCAAATCGCGCAACGAAACGATAGACAACCACCAAACGAATGTAGAGAATCAATCACAAGGTTGACTGAATAGATAGAAACCAAAAACTCCCACAGGAGGCTCGACACACTATATCACCTAGATGTTGTAGGGCCAGAATGTAAAATCAATAGAAATGGGAAAACAACCAAAGGATGAAGGTCACAGTCAGTCAAAAAAGGCTCCAGAACAGTTAGACAGTTGAAGAAATGAAGCCAAAATCACTGATCAAGCTCAGAAATCTCAGATCAGAGCAAACCCTAGCACCTTCAATATTGGCGTGACTGTCAGGCAAAAACTAGCGCCATAACAGGATTGGCACGGGTAATAAAATGGAAACTAGCGCCAATTGGCGCGACTATCAGCCTAATAAGCGCGCCAATCAATTTTACTGTGGAAAAAAAAAATGGAGCAGTCCAAGGAACATACCACTGATGTTGAATCTCAAATAAAAAACCAAACTCACAAAAAGAGCCATCCAAAAGAGCTGATCAAGCAAGCAAAGTCAAGAATCGACCGAAAGACAAGACAATACCCCAAGTGTTTAGTTCATAAACTAGACCAGAGATTTACTGAAGCAGCATTCATCTACTCTCGCTAATGTAGAGCAAGAGCCTTTCGAAGGCTATCTAGCTAACTTCAGGCTCCGTCTGTAGTTTATAAAACAAACAACAAGCTAACTCCCCAGTGGAGTCGCCAATTTATTGCGGAGGTAAATCTCCTCTGCGGACATAGGTGATCCCTACTAGCCCAGATTGGGTCTAGCAACAATCGTATCACACTAAGGTTCAAGTTCCTAATTTAAATAGAACAACTTGCGATGAAGGCCTACCTCAAGTCCAACGCTATTGTTCATAGAGAATATGGCGCTCCCGTTTCCTTGCTCAAGCAGATCACGATCCTCTCGCTCGCCGCGATCGAACACCTGCACACACAAGGAACACGACAAACACAAGAGTAAAACCTGATATATACAATTATGTATCA
Organism: Pinus albicaulis; assembly: GCA_034641835.2. NCBI lineage: Eukaryota > Viridiplantae > Streptophyta > Pinopsida > Pinales > Pinaceae > Pinus > Pinus albicaulis. The sequence continues at coordinate 864,118,735 of CM076577.1, read as the reverse complement.
GTCAAAGAAGAAACAAATCATGATCATAATGAACAATACAAGTGGAACCATAACCAATAGTCACTTATCATTAATTCATACAAAAGGAAAATACAACCTAGCTTTGACGCTGAACCTTCCTTCGGCGGGTCGTCAGCGGAATACGTCTCAGTAAAGCTCGTCGGGGATGGGGAAAAGCCTCTCTCTTCGATCGTCAATCTCCTTACTATTTATTTGGCTCTATGAGGACTATTGCAACATTCTGCAGGCTATGAAGGCTCTTGGAGAATCAACCATTTAGCCTTTTAGCTATTCAGCCCTTCAGCCCTTTAGCTATTCAGCCCTTCAGCCCTTCAGCTATTCAACCCCTTCATCAATGGATGAAGGTGATATTTATAGAGGAGAGGAGGAGATCGGGATCCCTACAATAGTGGAAGGGAAGCCTTATCCCTTGGGAGGTTCCCCATAAGGTGGAAACAAGAGGCCAAAGGAGGAAGGCCATGGTTATTCAGTCGAAACCACTCCTGATGACTCACCCATGAAGTTGTTGTAATCGAAACTTCACCTCTTTTTTTAAAAAAATTTCCATAAGCAGATTGGCATGGGTGCTTAACTGGGATAGAGCGCCAATTGGTGCAAGCTCAGTGTTAATTTTCCTCATTGGCGCGAGTACATAATGAGCTACCAGCGCCAAGGCAAAAACAGGTGTTTTTAGGGGTCTTCTCAGGAAATGATCAACAAAAGGAATGTTTTCCTCATGGAAAGCGATGCAATGATGGTATTTTCAAGGCATGACACTGCTTATTGGTCATATAAATGACCCTCTAATGGGTGAGATGGAGATTGTGGGGATGGTGACAAATTATTGTGTAACAAGGGGTCCACATGATAACTGATGATATGATTTCTTTCTTGCTTGAGTCTTAACCTTGGTAGGACTACTCGACCTTCAAAAAATTCACACTTTTTATTTACTTAGGAATGTGAGAAACTTAATCCTAGCTAGTTGGACGTTGTGCCTTAGAGCCAAGTCATAGAGGAAGCATGGTGGGAGTCCCCAATTCGTTACCTCGAGTAGTACCGACAAAGAAATTAAATTATTTTCCAAACATAACAAGAATATATTCATGGATAATATGTATTTTTATTGATTTATGGGGTCTCGATAATTATCCCACTGTGTATTTTAAATTATCTCTCTTGGAATCTGTGCCTAAATGTGAATTTATCACCATGAGAAAAAAAATTGACTCTCGATATATATATATATATATATTTGTGTGTGTGTGTGTGTGTGTGTGTGTGTGTGTGTGTGTGTGTGTGTGTGTGTATAACGGGTCTAGAATTATGTTGATATAAAGAACGAAAGAGGGTTTACTCGTAAAGTAAAGGGACTTCTCAGTGCCAATGGAAAGAAGGGTTTCAATTCAATGAAAAGGAAAATGTTTCCACCACAAGGAAATAATAATGATGGGAAAGAGAGAAGGCCACCAAAGGGGCCTACTTTCATTGTGGTATCATATTTTCTACAAATTGAGGAGGACAACAGTAGCAAGGTGATCTTCATGGAGGTTTTCTGGATAGACTAATGAGCCAGAAGATGTTGCAACCTATGAGGAGGAGAATACAATCAATCAAAAGGTAAATATTTCTTTTTTTAATAATGACTGACAGTTTTACGTTGAAAGGACATGACCTAAAGGATAGGAGATAGGCACGAAGGAAGGAATTTATAGCAAAGAACAAATCTGGAAGGAGAAAATGAGATCCTAGAGAAGTGAAGAGTTGGGAGTAATACTAAGGAAAGCCTAGCAGGTCACTCGTCATTAAGTTGTTTAAATATTAGTAAGAAAGTTAATAATTTTTTGTAGAAGTATATGTGGGTGGCATAATTACATCTATCAAGGGTTGTAAAAAAACTAACAGAGTTCTTAGAAGAAGTGGCAAGAGCCCTTGCAGCAAGAGAAGCTGCAGAACAATAATAAAACATAGTTGTGGTTGGAGAGTGAAGGGGACAAAGGAGGTCCTCAAGATAATATAACTTGATGAGTTCTCAAGGTGTGATAAAGGTTTAGAAGAAAATAGATAGGATAAAGGAGCACTGAAGAGGTTCCAGAGGAGGAAACTAAGAGATACCAATAATCGGGTGGAGGTGAGGTTTTTAGGTAACAAGAAATGGAGAAGACTTGTTACATGGGCTTGTATGCAACTTAGAGTGGGGAAGTGAAAGCTCATAATAAGGGGGTTGGGTGGATATGGTTACTTATGTCCATAATAATATTTCAAAAAAAAATCCACGACAAAAAAGGAAACGATGCTAAGAGGAATGACATGAAGAAGAAATTAATGGAAAGAAGAATTTGATTACGAGATGGTTGAGATGAAAGAGTGGCTCAATTTAGTGAAGATGATGTTGGAACAAGAATACCATATATATAGATTGAACATCAGGAGGAAGTTCAATTTTTTGTAGATATAGAATGGTTTTAAATGGAAAACCCCTAAGTCCAAAAAATTATCGAAGAAATTTATGCAATTGTTAATTGGTCGGTTAGATGAAAAAATATTCAGGATGGTCAAACTGGAGAAGAAAATTCATTGTTGTGGACCCAAGCAACGAATAACCCCTATATATGGGGAAAATATTGGGGTGATACTATTTGATAGTCTCATGGAATATATGAAAATTCCAAAGAAACAGAGTGAGCTGCAAAAATTGGATGTTGATGGGACAGAAATAGAATGTCTCAGGGAATGTGGAGAAAGTCTCACAGAAGGGCTAGTAACAAAATTAATAGAGGTGTCTAGATGGAATTTTGTCTTTGACTTGGGTGAATTTTATGTAAATTTATACTAGAAGCATGAACATAATTTTCAAATGAGAGGAGAAGGAGCATTAACTACCTCTCAAAACTAATAACAAGAAGAGAAAGAATGATGCAAGTAGTTGCCAACAATGACCCTAGTAGGAAAAAAAACCCTTAAAATATCCCATAAAATGCAGTTGAGATGAGAGTGAGGTTGAGGAGATGGGACTAACTAAAGGTCTCACAGACTATCGGATATGTCCAAATGTACAAAATATTTTAGAAACATCAGTGGATACCCAATAGCCTCACTCTTTTAAAATTGGTCACTTATCCTTATATATAGGTCTCAAGGAGGGGAAAGCATCAGAATTTTTCATACAAAATGAGGAGATTGCAAGAGGAAAAAACAAAAAAGAAACTGATAATTATGAACAACAGGTAAACGGGTCATATGAGGTGACATTGATTTTTGTAGAAAATGGACAACAACCTCAGGTTGCCATAAATATCTCCGGAAAGGGCTTGATTTTTCAGACCACTCAATAACGAAAAAATAAATTTATGTTGCATTGAAGGAGGATGTGCTATTTCCTGGTAAATAGTACAAGAAAGGGGACCTTTTTACATAAAATATAAATTTTTATGGAGGTAACAATAGAGGATGAGATGTATTATATTTTTAAAATTTATAATTGGTGTGTGGTTGTAGGAAAGTCCTCAATATAATATGAAGCAATTTTTTAGAAACATAGGCCAGAAGTGATAAATTCATCTCCCGCAATTCATAGAGAGACTGTGATGGAAAAAAATAAGGACAAGTAAACAACTAAATATATTACTGTTGAAATGAACAAAATTTATTTATATTGGAAACACCTTCAAGAGGAATTTGATGAATATGAAGAGAAATGTTTAATTAAACTACTCGTGATGAGTGATGAGGATACTTTAAATTTATTAGTGGAGTTGAGATCCTTGGAGTTAACCTTTGGTGAATCCAATGATTAACATTCAGCATGTATAGTTTGAGCTTCAATATTTTGTAAGTAGGACCAATGTGGATGATGAGACCAGTAGGAAGAGTATGTTGATACCAAAAATACACATTGAAGTGCACAAAATGGGGAGAAAAACAACCAGTGACAACAAACAGATTGTTGTAGAAGATTTTCCTAACAATGTAAGGGGAATTTTGTAGAATCATGTGTGGGATCCTAAAAAACTGAAGCCGCAGTTGGAACAACAAGGACGCTGTATAAATGAAAAACAACAACATTTTGTTTCGGATCCTAGAGGATTTAATCATTTGATAAGGAGGTGAATTTTTTTCCACCCATGAAGTTTGATGGAGGAGCATCAAAGAAAGTTGTACCATTTTATCTAGGCCCGAAGAGGGGACATGTAAATTCTAGTTGTGGGTCTTATTTTATTCAATTTATTTGTATAAACTAGAGGTAAAGGGATTTTCATTGTAACTAAAACTTTCATGACTATAGAGGAATCTGGACTATCATGTTGTTAAGATATTTTGAGGCGAGTCTTTGTAAATTTTGACAACCGTTTAGCTTAGGTGGTGAGTAATTTTGGAAATATTTCCAGTTTCTTTTCCTTAGAAAGATAATTTCCCCACAAATAAGAATTACATATGTTTATATATACAATTAAGAATTACATATGTGTAGATGTACAATGAGAGGGAAAATATTTGTAAAAAAAGAAGAGTGGGAGAAGTGAGCCTTGGCACTTCCTCTATAAATATTTTTTTTATTTTTAATATAATAACATGATTTTATATGTCCACATTTCTATCTGAATCTATGTTCATTGAATAAAAAGGAATTCCTTTCAGAAACATAGGGAGTCTCTGTTTCACAAAGAGAATAATCGTCAAGAGAGGATGATGGTAGTCAAAAGGAGTTAAGCCTGCAATAGAAGGTATTATGAAAGTCTGGAATATTTTCATTAGTAGGCGAATATCTATGTATCGTGTGGTAAGCGAGAGTGTGTGATAAATTAAACCAGTTATTGTTTGTTGAATAAATTACCTCTACTCTTTAATTGAAAGAATCCATGAGATACTTTTTTTTGTGAGCAAGAGAAAAATTAAATCTTGAACTTCTCTTGAGAATGAGAAGCTCAAGTCACTTTGGGACTGTGGCGTAGCAAGAATATATGAATAAGGGAGGGTTAGAATAATTATTCGCCTTTGGAATCTCGTAGATAGTATAAAAAAAAAAATCCCACAATGATGGTTTTCAAATTTAGAGTGTTCCAGCAAGGAGAATAACCTTTGTATCAGGTCTTCATATATAAAATTTAGTTAGAAATAGTGTGAGGCTACAAAAACCAACAATGCAAAATAAAACATCAAGTGGATTTAATAGAGATGCGTCTAGCCTATCATAATTGAAGGATTCGGTTGGTCATATTCAAAGGAAAGTCGAGGTTTGTGGAGATAAGAACATGAAAAAAAATTTGATTCTTTACCTTGGCAGGTCTAGTTGACCTCAAGAAAATTCAAGCTCATTATTTAAGTAAAAGTGTGAGAAACAATGATAGCTTCATTAAACTTAACTAGTGTTAACTAGTTAAAGACAATTTTCTTAGTTTCATTTATTTGGAAAGAAGAACTTAAAAATTACTGTTAATTTAGAAAAAATATTTTAGTTGTTGATTTATTAATCAGAAGAATTTAATCAAATTAAAAGAAGAAAATATTTTAATATGAAATATACATAAAGCTGATGGTAAAGATATGTTTCCAAGAATAGGAGGTGGTTAGGGAACAGTTGGAAACAATTACCTACTCCTCTGAGGATAAAGTTGAATCCGAGGAGAGGAGTAGTGGTTTTGTGAATTTGGTAAAGGGGGAATATTCTGTAGAGCTAGTGAGGACCAGTTGAAAATATCTTTCAGCAGCCCTTGTAAATCCAGAATATTTGAGTGTGACTGGATTGGCCATCCAGAGGTCATAGCCGAAAAATCCACTGTTAACTCGTGGCACCATCCAGATTCTGGAGCTAGGGGGAAAGTGGAGGACCTAATAGCCTCCCTTGAAGGTTGGGAAGATCACATCTTGAGAGAAATATTTTTTCCAAATAAGTATTAAGTTCTTTTGGTAAATATTTGTTATATGTATTAAATAGGAAAGAATTGACTGTATAGACTGTTATTTTCAATTTATGATACAGTTTGGAAAACTATCATGTTGATTTGACTGTATAGACTGTTATTTTCAACTTATGGTACAGAATGGAAAGATAAAATGCTAAAAATAAAAAAAAGGTGGATGTACTTAGATGCAAAGGAAGAGAAAACCAATTACTGTTGAGAGATACAGTTTAAATGTTGAGCCTCTAAATAAATAAATTAAACCCTGAGAGGGTTTGTAGTGTAATTATCCTTTGGTACAACGAAGATAAATAGCTATATAGTATATGTTGTGTAGAAAAAACACGATTGAAAACAAAATAGGAGAAACGAAGGATAAATTGTAACAATAACTCATTTATAAACAAAAAACATAGCATCCTCTATTAAGGGTGCTCAACTATAGAGTATACCCTTTGTTTTCTTTACATGATATCGTTGAGATATGAAATTAAAAATTGGAGCCAAGGTCGGGGAGAAACCCTCTCCTCGGACAGAATGCTTTGAATAGAAGGGGAAAGCTCTTCACATACTCACGCAATGGGAGGGGGGTCCGTTCACCAGTTTATATAAACTAAAAAACCAAAAATAAATACAACAGAGGAACGCTATGGTGAAAATTAAGTACCAGAAGCAACTCTATATAGAGAAAGTGAAATAGAAAGAAATAACAGAGATAAGCAAGTAAATTCAAAACTCTGAGTATCAGTCATACAATAAATAACTTCTACAAATTATACCATTTCCAAGAAAATCAAACTTTCCCTATTCGGAAGAGTACATTCGTAAGACAAAAATCCAAAATAGAGATACAATGCTTTTAACTCTACAAACTGAGAAGGAATGTACTAAGATACACATTGTTAATAGTACAGTAAGCAAATATCCCTCTCTTCTCTTTAAATATTTGGGAAAAACCCAAGGGGTTAACCCTTCAGATACATCTTATAAAATTCTGCAAGGCGAATGTTCACAAAGATAATTAAACATTACAGAGCCAGATGAAATTGTTTTCTTCTAATCTCACTACTAGAGAGAAACCAAATGAAAATTTATCCAATGATAGAAATTTGGGAAAATGCGAGAGCAGAACTAAAGATTTCAACTCCCATTGGAGAGCGCGGTACCTGTGTTAACAAGGGATGGGAGAAAAATATGTCATGGCCATGTGCATGAGGTTTAGAACTATCTGTAACAATGGTCACAAACCTACAGTGAATGAAAAACCAACATTGAGGGTAAGTAATGTAGTTTTGTTTAAAAAAAAAACATAAACGATGAAAAAACCAATGTAGACTGAAAAGTCTAGTTAGGGTATGAACCTAAGAGCCAGGGAGACTCCCTTGCCATTGCCTCTGAATGTTAAGCAAGATACGGAGTTAAGTCTCTTAGTATGAGCGACTACCATGTTTTTCTTTCTATTGTGGAAACAGAGATAGAAAAAAAAATGTCTCCGTTAACTGCCAAATTGATTTATGTCGATACCCTTACAGCAAGCTAGCTACGGACGAAAAGGTTAATAGAAATATCAAAGGGGCTGTTCAGCCTTACCTGAGCAGCTACGCTTGTGAACTTCCCAAAAGAGGATCGATGCAGAAATCCCACTAGCTGTATACGCTCACGAAACCCAGGTTCAAGGATTAAAATGATGGCACCTCTGTCAATCAGCTACAGAGACATTTTCAGCATTGATCAGAAGAATCATCCCACAATGAGGGCTAAGAAAAAACCAGCAGGCGATTTTTAGAGAAACAAGAATCGAGTTACCTAATGGTTTTTGGCAACAGAGAGGCCGATCTGGAGCTCCCGCCCAGAAAAAATGCAGTAGATGATTTTTAGATCTAAGTCAATAGTATCAGATAGACCCGTAACGAATCCCAAGAAAACCAAAGAAATTTATGGAAGTTGTCCCTTAAACATAAATGCACAGTACAAATTTCCCAGGAAGAGTTGACAACCTTCACTGTTGAGTTATATAACTAATTCCAAGTGAAACACATCATAACCAATGGATATAAATGACTGGGGTTAAATGCATAGTTTAATATCCGTATAAGATGCATAAAATATACAACTGTAGATACGAAGATGCAAGTGGGAAATTAATGCGAGTGATCTATTTAATATTACGTTTTAATATAACACGGTTAATAAGTGCTAAGAATTTAAAATTCCAGTCATAATTATTCATGTATATGTATAATGCTTGATATGGACAAAGTAAAAGAATTTACTTTTTTTTAGTGTTGTAATGTTTTTAGCATGTAGTCGTGAAAAGTGTTATCAAAGCTAAAGGCTACTGCTCTGGGACCTTGAGGGTCTACTAATAGTAAAGCTCCGTCTCTGAATAGTGCACAGAGAGAAATAAGGAAGAGACCGGGTGATAATGAGAAGAGTGACATCATCACAAATGCAACCAGAGGAAACTCAAGTAGCAGTCATGAACCCAGAAATGTGGGTACAATTAACTATAGAACAACATCAAAAGAGCAGTCGGTTACTTGAAGAATAACAACACCAAACTAGTTTTTTTTTTAACACAGTGCAACAACTATAAGAGGAAATGCTAAGGCTCAGGAAGGATAATGAGCAACTGTTGCAAGACCAGGAGAAAATTTGAAATATTTTATCAGACAAACAAAATCAGGAGATGGGGCATCAAGTGATGAAAAAAAATTATTAGCATAACAAGAAGACCAACAAAATAGAAATAATACTATAGGCAGAGCTGAAAAGAGTGCCTCCCAGAAAATCAAAAACAATAATTACAACGAGGCAGAGTCAGGAAATTTGTCTGACCATCAAGACAATAAGAGACAGAAAGTGGAATTGCAGGGGGAATTTCGCAAAATTAAACCACCAACTTTTGATGGTGAGGCAGAGGAGCTAGCTGAAGCTTAGTTAATTAATATAAATAAGTAATTTTAGGTTGATGAATACAGTAGCAATCTGAAAGCCCGATTGGCTATATACCAGTTACGGGAAAAGGCCACTCTGTGGTGGGAGGAAGTGAAAAATGTATGCAGCATTGATGAACAAGACATTACTTGGGAGCTATTTCAACAGTACTTTAAAGAAAAGTACTTGACAAAAAGGTTTTATGATGACAAGGCTAAGGAATTTCATGATCTATGGTTCGGATAGATGACCATGGATGATTATGTCACTAAATTCACTTCCCTGCTATGCTACGTTCCTTATCTCCGAGAGGAAAAGGCCAAAGTGCAGAGGTTCTTGAGTAGTCTACCTACTCATATGAGGGAACGAATAGAATTTGTTAATCATCATACCATGGATGAGGCCATTCGTAAAGCCTGGATGTGCTATCAGCAGTCCAAGGCCAAAGGTGAAGGAGGAAAACGCTGGCAGCCAAAGAAAAGCTAGAAAAATAATTCCAATTTTAAAAGCAGTAAAAGTTGAAATTTTAAAGGCGCAGCACAAAACTCCATCAGTAAGAAATTTGGTAGAAATCACCAAAGAACCAAATGGCCAGTGGAATATAAGCCCACGGAAGCATCTAGCAAGCCAAATCAAGGGCAAATTACAAAACCTCCTCTGCAATGTTGGGGCTGTGGGGAGGCTCATTATTATAAAAAATGTCCATAGCGAAATAAAAGTGAAATTGTAGCAAATATGCAGGAAGCATCTATAGTGGGGGACATGGCGCATAACATACCCTGTATCAATGTAGCCTTGGAAGATCAGCAAGCTAATTTTGAGCCCATAATGATTGAAATAGAAGGTACTTTACTAACTAAACCTGTTTCAGTTTTGGTATATCTTGGAGCAAGTTTGAGTTATGTAAGTCGCAAGTTAGTGGAAATGTGTAAATTGAAGGAATAAAAATTTAAGAATTCCTGGTTAGTACAACTAGCTACTGGGGAAAAATGAAAGGTAACTGCAAAGTTCCTAACTGTGTGTTGGAAGTGGCATAACAATAGTTACAAGTAGATTTAAATATCTTACCACTGGGATCTTATGATGTGTTATTGGGTATGGACTGGTTGGAAAGACACTAGACCTTAGTGGACTGCAATGAAAAGGTCATTTATTATAGAATGCAAGATGGCACACGAAAATATATTCAAGGAATTAAAAAGCTGGTACAACTACGACCAATCATAGCATCCCAAACGGGTAAATGCATCAGAAAAGAATGCCAGCTGTAGGCAATTCAGGTGGGGTATACAAAATCCAAGGAAAGGGAACCAATGATGGAGGAGATTCCAGTAGTACAGGAATTTATGGATGTTTTCCTAGAAAAAATTCCTAGTTTGCCGCCTAAAAGGGATATTGAATTCACCATATAATTGTTGCCAGGAGCGTCCCTGGTGTCGAGAGCTCCTTACAAGATGAGCATGCCAGAACTAACTGAACTGAAAATGTAGCTACAAGAACTGATGGACAAAGGTTATATCCGTCCAAGTGTGTCCCCATGGGGAGCACTAGTCCTATTTGTTAAAAATAAATATGGAACCTTACGTATGTGCATGGATTACAGGCAGCTTAATAAGCTAACTGTCAAGAATAAATACCCCTTACCAAGAATCGATGACTTGTTTGATCAAGTAAGAGGGGTTAAGGTGTTCTCTAAGATAGATTTAAGATCTGGATATCATCATATTCGGATCAAAGATGAAGATATTTTTAAGACAACATTTCGTACTCGCTACGGGCACTATGAATTCATGGTGCTACCCTTCGGATTGAAGAATGCACCAGCAACCTGTATGAGGTTGATGCATGGCATCCTTCATCAATTTTTGGATAACTTTGTACTTATTTTCATAGATTACAATTGATATATTCTAAAAGCGTGGAATAACATAAAGAGCATTTGAGGATAGTTTTGGAGATGTTAAGAAAGCATCAGCTGTATGCAAAGTTCAGTAAATGTGACTTCTTTAAAACAAAAATCCAATATCTAGGGCATGTTATCTCAGCCGAAGGGATTGTTGTTGATCCAGAAAAGATCAAAAATATCATGGAATGGCGAGTGCCCTAGAATGTGGCTGATATTAGATCATTTATGGGATTAGCAGGGTATTATAGAAGATTTATAGAAGGATTTTCTAAAATTTCTTTCCCTATTAAATCTTTGCAGAAGAAGGGAAAGCTATTCAAATGAAAAAATGAGTGCTAGGACATCTTTGAAAAGCTGAAGCAACTCTTAACTACAACACCAATTTTGAGGGTAGCATACCCTGCTAAAGATTATGAGGTTTGTACCGATGCAAGTAAAGAGGGTGTTGGAGCTATATTGACCCAGGAAGGCAAAGTGGTGGCATATGAGTCTAGAAACTAAAGGACCATGAACAGAAATATTCCGCTTATGATTTGGAGCTGACAGAAATGGAACATGCTCTTCAGGGGTGGAGACATTACCTCCTGGGTAAGAGGTTTGTACTTAAAACAGACCATAGCAGCTTAACTAATTATTTTAAGCAAGCAGATTTAAATTCTAGACAAGTAGGATGGAATGATTTTCTAAGTGAATTTGATATGGATATAGAGCATGTGAAGGGAAAGGAAAATCGAGTAGCTCATGCGTTGGGTAGGAAACTACATGGAATTTATGCATTATATTATAATCACCTAGAAAGCCAATTCTTGGAACAATTAAAGGAAGAGGCACAAAAAGATCCGGAATACAAATTCCTATGGCAACAAATTCAGGAATATACAAAGAAATGCAAGACATTTGAGTATGGAAGAAACGAGGATCAGGTGTTGACCTTCCGAGGAAGAATATATGTGCCTAATCGTATAACTCTGAAAGAGTTAATACTGAATGAATTCCATCGCAACAAGTACATTGGTCATCCAGGATATCAGAAAATTCTTAACACAATAAGAAAGGTATATTATTGGTCGGACATGCGTAAAGAGATAGCTGAATATTTAAGAAAATGTTTGGAATGCCAAGAGGTAAAGGTGGAGCACCAGCATCTTGCAATATTAGCGCAGCCCATACCTATACTTGAATGGAAATGGGAGGTTATCTCCCTAGATTTCATCACGGGTTTACCATGGAAAAAAAGACAGCATGACTCCATCATGGTAGTGGTAGAAAGATTAAGCAAATCTGCACATTTCATACCTGTACAGTCTACATACAAGACAATGCAGATTGCTGATATCTTTATGAAGGAAATCTTCAGGTTGCATGGCATACCTAAGACTGTGATTTCAGACCGGGATGTTAAGTTCACATCCACATTCTGGAAAGCCTTGTTTTTCGGTCTAGAAACACAAATACATTTTAGCACCACCTATCACCCTCAGACTGATGGGAAAACAGAGCGGGTAAACCAAGTACTGGAAGACATGCTGCGCATGTATGTGATGCAGCAACCAACTAAGTGGGAGGATTATTTGCACCTAGTTGAATTTGTTTATAACAACGGGTATCAGGAATCCTTGAAAATGAGTCCCTTCGAGGCATTGTATGGTAGGCAATGTTGTACACCTATAAATTGGAGCAGTCCTGAGACTAAGTTATTGTTGGGACCTGAGATTTTGGCAAAAATGGAAGCTAAAGTAAAAAGAATAAAACAAAACCTAAAGGCCGCTCAAGATCGGCAAAAGATTTATGCAGATAAGAAAAGGTCTTATCGTGAGTTCACAGTAGGAGATCATGTTTACATAAGAATTAAACCCAAGAGGAGTACCTCGAGGTGGACCTCTTGTGCTAAATTATCTCCCAGATACTGTGGACCTTTCCAAGTATTGGAAAAGGTAGGACTAGTGGCTTATCGGTTGGCTTTACCCAGCCACATTCAAGTTCACAATGTATTCCATGTGTCTTTACTGAAGCGATATGTTCATGGTGAAAAACATGTGATTCATTGGAAAAATATTCAGGTAGGATAGAGATAAAATCCTAACTTAAAATTCTGAACAAAATTGATGAGTACTCACTTGAAAACATTTTGTTTTCCTGGTAGATGGACGGAGAGTTTCTGGTCGAGTCGCAATGCATACTTGACAGAAGAGAAATCGAACTCCGCAAACGAGTAGTCGTCTAGGTAAAATTTCAATGGAAGCACTTCGGACCAGAAGAAGCTGCTTGGGAGGACGAGAAATTTATGTGGGAAGCTTACCCAGATCTCTTTACAGAGCTATGTTGAAACATTGAGGATAATGTTACTTCTAGGGGGGAAGTTGTGACAGCTTCATTAAACTTAACTAGTGTTAACTAGTTAAGGAAAATTGGCTTAGTTTCTTTTATTTGGCAAGAAAAACTTAAAAATTACCATTAATTTAGCAAAAATATTTTAGTTGCTGATTTATTAATTAGAAGCAGTTAATCAAATTAAAAAAAGAAAATATTTTAATATGAAATATACATAAAGATGATGGTAAAGAAATGTTTCCAAGAACAAGAGGTGGTTGGGGAATAGTTGGAAATAGTTACCTACTCCTCTGAGGATAAATCTGAATCCCAGGAGAGGAGTAGGGGTTCTGTGAATTTGGTAAAGGGGGAGTATTTTCTAGAGCTAGTTGGGACCAGTTAAAAATAACTTTCAGTATCCCTTGTAAAGCCAGAATATCTGAGTGTGACTAGATTGGTCATCCAGAGGTCACAACAGAAAAATCCACTGTTAACCCATGGCACCATCCAGATTCTGGAGCTAGGGGGCAAGTGGAGGACATAATAGCCTCCCTTGAAGGTTGGGAGGACCACAGCTTGAGAGAAATAATTTTTTCCAGATAAGCATTAAGTTCATTTGGTAAAGCTATGTTATCTATATTAAATAGGAAAGAATTGACTGTATAGACTTTTATTTTCAATTTATGATACAGTTTGGAAAACTATCATGCTGATTTGACTGTATAGACTATTATTTTCAACTTATGGAACAGACTGGAAAATAACATGCTAAAAATAAAATAAATGTGGACGTACTTAGATGCAAAGGAAGAGAAAACGAATTACTATTGAGAGATACAATTTAAATGTTTAGACTGTAGAGAAATAAATTAAACCCTGAGAGGGTTTGTGATGTAATTATCCTTTGGTACAAAGAAGATAAATAGCTATCTAGTATATGTTGTGTAGACAAAACCCGATTGAAAATGAAATAGGAGAAACGAAGGATAAATTGTAACAATAAATCATTTATAAAAAACAAACATAGCATCCTCTGTTAAGGGTGCTCAACTGTAGAGTATACCCTTTCTTTTCTTTACATACTATCGTTGAGATAGGAAATTCGAAATTGGAGCTAGGGTCGGGGAGAAACCCTCTCCTCAGACAAAATGTTCTGAACAGAAGGGGAAATCTCTTCATAGACTCATGCAATGGGAGGGGGTTCCGTTCATCAATTTATATAAACTAAAATACCAAAAATAAATACAGTGGAGGAACACTATGGTGAAAATTAGGTACCGGAAGCAACTCTGTAAAGAGAAATTGAAACAGAAAGAAATAATAGAGATAAGCAAGTAAATTCAAAACTCTGAGTATCATTCATATAGTAAATAACTTCCACGGATTATACCATTGCTAAGAAAATCAAACTTTCCCTATTCGGAAGAGTAAATTCGTAAGACAAAAATCCAAAATAGAGATACAATGCTTTCAACTGTGCAAATCGAGAAGGAATGTACTAAGATAAACATCGTTAATAGTACAGTAAGAAAATAACCCTCTCTTCTCTTTATAGATTTGGGAAAAACCCAAGGGGTTAACCCTTCAGATACATCTTATAAAAGTATGCAAGGCGAATGTTCACAAAGATAATTAAACATTACAGAGCCTGATGAAATTGTTTTCTTCTAATCTCACTACAAGAGAGAAACCAAACGAAAATTTATCCAGCGGTAAAAATTTGGGAAAATGCGAGAGCGAAACCAAAGATTTCAACTCCCATTGGAGAGTGTGGTGACTATGTTAACAAGATATCGGAGAAAAATAAGTCATGGCCATGTGCATGAGGTATAGAACCATCTGTAATGGTGGTCACAAACCTGCAGTGAACGAAAAACCAACATCAAGGATAAGTAATGTAGTTTTGTTTCAAAAAAAACATAAACGCTGAAAAAACCAATGTAGATTGAAAATTCCAGTTAGGGTATGAACCTGAGAGCCAAGGAGACTCCCTTGCCATTTCCTGTGAATATTAAACAAGATACAAAGTTAAGTTTCTTAGTATGAGCGACTACCATGTTTTTCTTTCTATTCTGGCAGTAGAGATAGAAAAAAAAAATGTCTCTGTGAACTGCCAAACTGATTTATGAGGATATCCTTACAGCAAGCTAGCTACGAACGAAAAGGGTTAACGGAAAAATCAAAGGGATGGTTCGGCCTTACCTGAGTAGCTACGCTTGTGAACTTCCCAATAGAGGAACGATGCAAAAATCCCACTAGATGTATACGCTCACGAAACCCACCTTCAAGGATTAAAAAGATGGCACCTTTGTCAATTAGCTGCAGAGACATTTTCAGCATCGATCAGAAGAATCATCCCACGATGAGGGATAAGCAAAAACCAGCAGGTGGTTTTTAGAGAAACAAGTACGGAGTTACCTAAGGGTTTTCTGCGATGGAGAGGCCGATCTGGAGCTCCTGCCCAACAAAAATGCCGCAGATGACTCTTATATCTAAGTCGATAGTATCAGATAGACCCGTAACGAATCCCGAGAAAACCAAATAAATTTATGGCAGTTGTCCCTTAAACATAAATGCATAGTACAACTTTCCCAAGTGGAGTTGACAACCTTCACTGCAGAGTTATATAACTAATTCCAAGTGGAACGCATCATAACCGAGGGATATAAATGACTGGGGTTGAACGCATAGTTTAATATCTGTATAAGATGCATAAAATCTACAGCTGTAGATACAAAGCTGCGAGTAGGAAATTAATGCGAGTGATCTATTTAATATTGCGTTTTAATATAACATGGTTAATAAGTGCTGAGAATTTAAAATTCTGGTCATAATTATTCATGTATATGTATAATCCTTTATATGGAAAAAAATAAAAGAATTTAATTTTTTTAACTGTTGTAATGTTTTTATCATGTAGTCGTGACAGAAACCTAACCCAAAATAGTTATAGGTTGGGCCTTGGAGGCAAGTCACAGTGGAAGCATGCTAAGAGTCCCCAACTCTCATCCTGGAGTGGGACCCACAAAGAAATTGAATTAATTTTCGGATATAATGAGTGTGCTACAAACAACATATCATTTAGTTAATTTATGGGGTATCGAGAATTATCCGACGGTGTATCTTAAATGATCTTTGTCATCATTGAGCCTCAAAGTGAAGTTTTCACCATGAAAAAATGGCCAAATCTTGATCAATTTTCCACTGGCCAGGTTTCATGTAGAACCCAAGAAATGTAGGTACTTGCGCCAATAGCAAGAAAGGTTTCAATTTAATGAAAATGAAAAGGTATCCTGCCACAAGGAAGGAATATTCTTGGAAAAGAAAAAGTAGGCCATCGAATGGGCCTACTAATTTCCTTGAGATTTCCACATTTGTTTTAGGAAGCTTCTTCAAGATAATATTTTTCATGGAAATCATGGATTTTTTTATTTCTTTTTTATTATAATTCATTTTTTTTCTATTTTTTCATTATATGAATATATATATATATATATATATATATTTTATTTACCTTCTTTTTTATTCCATTTTTATTTTAATTCATTTTTTTTGGTTTCTCATTTAATAAATCGATAAATCCATCTTTTTCAACATACCACCATTCATTTCAATATTTTTCTTCTATAATTGAGACAACCTAAATTGTATGTCTTAACTTTCTTCATGAGTTAAATATGAGGCTTCAATAAATTTAATTGGGGTAGTAGCTTTCTTTGGATTCATTTTGGAAAATAATAATAGCCCCCCCCTTTATTACAACAAAAAGAGGTGGATCTTCTAATGAATAGTTAGGACACTATTAAATTACGTACATTAATTTGGGGAATATCATAATGGTTGAAGCTTTATTGAACAAACCATTTCTTCTGCAATACTTTAATATCTACTTTCTACAATTCCATAGGTATAAAATGAATTTGATGTGTCAGCTGAAACATATAATAGCTTTCCCAAAGATTGCTGATTTTTTTAGCCCTTCCTGTGAGCAAACATTTATACAATGCCACATGTCCAATTCTTGAAATAAAATCCTACAATTTGTATGCAAAGCACTTCTCTGTGTCTCCTAAGATTCCAAAATATTTCATAGTCTAAAAATTTCCAAATAAGAATATATAAGAAAAAACCAAGTTAACATATTTAAAATTTATTTCTTGACTATTCACAAACACTAACTTCCAAATGGTATAAATCCCAAAGTATAGTGAGCTAAATTATGAAAATAAAACCTTTTATTCTCCAATATTTCTCATTAATGTGGTTCAAGTTTGACTTTATGAAGCCTTATTAAAAAAATTATAGCACAAATGCCAAATTGACATGTTTGAGACGAAATTCTGAAGCATATGGAAACCATAAATTACTTGAAACCTATATCCAAAAATATAGAAAACAAAGATATATAAGTTGGACCATATGTTCCCCCTAATTTCACCCCAATGATATCTAAGTTTAATGTTCATAAGCTTCATAGAGACAAATTTATAAAAAAAAATTCGAACTGAGCTATTGGAGATAGAATTTAGGGGAATTCATAAACCATCAATTCCTTGGACCATATATCCAAAAATATAGCAAACCAAGATTTCAAACTTGAACTAGATATTTCTAGATATATCTTGTCAATCCTTTCGAGGTTTCACTATATGAAACCTCCTAGAGAAAAAATTATAGTAAATTGCTTATGATGACCTGCTTGAAGCATAAAAAACTTAGGATCAAGAGCTTTGATATCAAATATTATGATCTTTTAACCTTAAAAATGATAAGAAAGTAACAACTATAGTCCACTTCGAGGAATAAGCCTAATTTTATAATAAATACAATTAACAATACAATATTTGATGATCCTAAGGCTATATATATATTTGTGTGTGTGTATGTGTGTTAAGATGGAATAAAATACTCACTATTCTATCCTTGTAATTGAAACCATGATTTCCCCCATTAAAAGTGTGGCTATGACTAGGTACCTTATGTAAAAGCAGAACATATGCAACATGGATTGAAAAAGGGTTTCCTAAAATTAATTTTAACTCTAGTCAAAATCCACTCCTTCAACTCAAGTGAGGATGGCATAAGGATGCCCAAGATTAGCTATCCCATTAGGGGTTAAAGAAGGATTTCATTTTGTAGAATAATGATAATGCTAAAGATATCATTACTTATAAATTTAATGTTAATTTTTGGGGCAATAAAGAGTTAGAGGGTTAAAGGGTAGTAAGATATTGTAAGATGGTGATCAAATTCAATCTTGAAAACCAAAATTATCATTTTATTGTAACTAGTGTCAAGAAAAAAATGAACATTGTTAAAATTAGTACTAATTCTCATGAGATCAATAGTGAAAATAGGAATTGGTAAATTCCCAAAACACGAGATGAAAATATATATCATCTATGCAGTACTAAGAGGATTGAATGTGAAAAAAAATTTCTCTTAAATTTTCTTTTATGTAGTGACATTCAATCTAATGCTCAAAGTATTTCCAAAATAATAATTTTCTTGAACTTTTAAGTCAAAAAAATATGTTGATCTCGAAAGAATTCTCTCACATTTTTATAAGTATTGAAAGAAAATGTTAAATAATTTGAATTAACCTATTCCCTTCTTAAGGTTTGTTATAGCATATAGGTCTTTGTGGATGTTAATAACCAATGCCATCACCATTAGAAGTGTAATTCCTTCATAATGATCAATGATTATACTAGCAGTGAATATGACCATTATGTTTACTTCAAAATTTTGAATGGCATAATCATTATCTTGGTTTATATGTTGACAGTAGGATTTTGGCAAGTAAAAACATGGATGAGATCAACATTGTGGTAGTGTATTTGGCATGAGGGCATACAAAATATAGTTCCTTAGCAAGTTGGTTGCTACCTGCGCAAGGTCACAGAGAAAAATGATATCCTATTGTTAGTGGAACATATTCGACACAATGCAAACTAAGTTTGAAGGAAAACTAAGCATACAACACTAAGAATGAGTCAAAACACAAGATACAAAATACAAAATCTCTATGGAGCAAACAACCTAATAACACAAGTGGAGAGTTATCCCTTAATTAGGTTCTAGTGGTAAAAAAGGTACAATTATAAACACTTGAAGATGGAACTTTGAGCTATGGAGCTCAAATACCCAAAACAAGGAGGTATCCTTCCCTCAAGTTCCTCGAAGTGTCTTTTCCCTTTCTCACAGGATGACAGATTTAAGTTCCATCGGTTCAGAAGAACTTGATCAAATGTCAATTTCTAACCATGTCAATTTCCCGCGCAAGTGGTTAACCTCTCTCTCTTGGACTGAAATGTTGTTTGGCCAACATATGAGTCCTTTGTAGAAATTTGAATAACTGATATATTATTCATCAAGATTCTCCCGATCACACACTATTTTAAATTCATGCACAATACAAAATCTCTTCTACCATTGATCATTAATTGCAGAAATAAAAACAATCGCATGGGCACATTAAAACCATAAACAATCACACATATGAACACAATATTTTATGGGAAAGCTTAAAGCTGAAAACCCCCAACTCTATGTATATTATATGTCATAGATATCATGTAACAATCATTATACAAAGCTCCTCAAAAACTCTCAGTATAATCTCTAATTGCTACACTCTAATCAAGCCCGATCTAGAAAATCACATGCTCCAATATTTGCCATGTGATAGCCTGCCTCTACTGCGCAATCACTGCTGAAGAATGGATCTGAATGAAATTTAATTTTTCCAGCCTTTCTCATGCAATCCTCATTGGCATCTCCAATCATTGGTTGTTGCAAATCATGCAACAGTGTAGTTACAACTGATAGTCACACTGCTCTTTCACCTACCTCTTCACTAGTCTCCATTGAAACTATCCATGCACTGTAGTTAAATGATGTATTCTTTAGTTGATTAATGAGTTATTAATTATTGAATTAATTAATAATTAATTCACACCACTCTCACTAGTGTATCAATCAGTTAGACTAGATACAACTAGCTCAACTATGTTTAACTTAGTTAAACTGAACACAACTCCATCAACTAGCTCAATAACTCCACCAAACTCTGTGACATGCATTCTAACTGAAGTATCCATGAAATAGCTACACTTAACCCTTAGAAATAGCATAATTCCTTCTCTCAACTCATGTGCCACACCTGTGCACTTAACTGGAGTGCTCCAAGAGAATAAGATAATGCTTATAGTCCAAATATTATTAAGAGCTAATAATATTTGACATATCTATTTTTAGACTGGCAATCTAAAAATAGATTCTGCCCAATATGTCTAAAAATAGAAGTCCGTCTATTTTTTCTGACTTGACCAACCATCCACAAATAGCATCCTGCAACTCATAGAACATGATCAACATGTCTAAAAATAGACTTGCACCAAAAATAGCCTGCGGGCCCACTTAGTGAAGGCGAATTCTTTCCACTAAGCTCATCATCTTGTTGCAATATCAACACTCCCTCTCAACAAGATAAGGATTATCTTCCACCCATATCTTGGCCCTGTGGTATTTGAATTTTCTCCTGGTGAGTGCCTTTGTCAAGATATTAGCATCTCGATCCTCTGTGGGAATGTATGAATGTAACATGATCTTCCGCTGCACACAATCTCTGATATGATGATACCGGATGCCAATGTGTTTAAATCTATCATGAAATACTGGATTAACTGAGATTTTGATGCAACTCTGATTATCACAATATCTCACAGTAGGATGTAAGTGTGAATCGAACAACCCAACCAGGATCTTCCTCATCCATATAGCCTCTCATGCAGCCAAAATTGCTGCCATATACTTAGCCTCTGCTGAACTGAGTGCCATGGATCTCTGCTTCCTGCTGTACCAAGAAACTGTTGTCAAACCGATACTGAAATCCCTCCTAATGTGCTATTTCTGTCCGTTGGGCTCCCTACCCAATTTGCATCCGTGAAGCCACATAGCTTCACCTCATCCGACTGTTTGTACCATAATCCATATCCCGATGTTCCTCTCAGATATCTCAATACATGCTTGCCTGCCTTCCAGTAGAGCTTGGTAGGCTTAACCATAGCTTTTGAAAGCTGGTTAATAGCATAGCATATGTCGAGTCATGTATTGACCAGACACATAAGCGACCCCACCAACTGTCAATAAATAGTGGCATCCACTACCTCTGCTGATGTAGCATCCTCTTTCCTCCAACCACCAGGAAGAGGAGTGTCAATAGGCTTGTAGCCATGCATGTTGAACTTCTCCAGTATCTCCCGGGCATACTTGCCTTGAGACACAAACAATCCATCACTGCGCTGCCAAATTTCCAATCCCAGGAAATAATGAAGGAGGCCCAAGTCCCTCATCTCAAACTCCTTTGCAAGATCAGCCTTGCATGAGTGTATCAATAGTTCATCACCTGTCAAAATCAAATCATCTACATAAAGTACAATGATCAGAAACTTACCCTCCACCACAATCCGGTATAGGTTCAGATCTACCTCACTCTTAGAGAATCCAAGTCTAGTGAAATAACTGTCTATCCGTGTGTACCAAGCACTAGGTGCTTGTTTCAACCCATACAACACTCTCTTGAGCCTGCACACATGTGACTCGTTGCTGAAGATCTCGAAACCTTCAGGCTGCTCTATGTACACCTCCTCCTCAATCACTCCATTGAGGAACACAGTATTCACATCCATCTGATGAATGTGCCACCCCATCTGCGCTGAGAGAGAAAGAATCGTCCGTATGGAAGAATACCTTGTGACAGGTGCAAAGGTCTCGTCATAATCGATGCCCTCAATCTGTGAGAAACCTCGGGCAAAAATTCTTGCCTTGTACTTCTGCACACTCTAGTCAGCTGCCTGCTTCAGTTTGTTGATCCATCTCGAACCCACCACTGATTTCCCTTCCAGCCTTGGGACAATCTCCCAAGCACTGTTTCTGACAATCGAATTATACTCTTCCACCATGGCATCTACCCATGCGGGATCCTCCACAGCTTCCTCGAAAGAGGATGGCTCTGTCACGATACACTTGCTGATAAGAGCCATGTATCTAGTATACCAGTCAGGTGATTGTCTCTGTCTGTGCTGTGATGTAGGTGCTCCTACAACCTTCTATGCATCTTGAGCCAGTCACTCAGCTTCTGTAGTGCGCCTCCGCCCTATGATGGTTGGCGCTGCATGAGTGGTTTCTTCCACTCCATGAAATTCATCTTGTGGCTGATCCACATCCTGAAGCTCATCCTTAGGAACTAATAGCTCCTCATCTTCATGCAAGTGTGGCTCCGTCTTAAGTGAACACTTCATGGATTTCTCCTCATGAAATTTGATATCTCGTTGCACAACAGTCTTGTGACTATCTCGAAAATACACACGATAGTTGTGGGGTGTATCAGTGTACCCAAAAAATATCCCAACCTTTGCGGTCGGCTCCAACTTCTTCCTGGAATCCTTTATCACATGAATGTAAACAGATGAACAAAAAATGATCAAATGGGAAATATCAGGCTTCTTACCAGAAAATGCCTCCTCGGGTGTACTCATGCCAAGTATCTTGTGAGAACAATGGTTCTACACATATACTGCAGTATTGCATGCCTCAGCCCATAAGTGTATGGGAAGGCCCTGATCATGCAACATCGCCTGTGAAGCACCCATGATCATTATGTTCTTCCGCTCAGCAACCCCATTCTGCTGTGGGTTATGAGGTGCTATGAGCTCTCTTCAAATTCCTTCTGCGATGCAAAAGTCCTTGAATTCGCCAGAGATGAATTCACCACCATTGTCACTCCTAACAGCCTTCACCTGCTTCCCTGATTCTTTCTCAACCAGTGGCTTGAACTCACATAACTTTGAGTATGTCTCACTCTTCTTCTGCATGAAGAAGATCTAGCACTTCCAAGAAAAATAATCAACAAATATCACATAGTACCTGTGCTTTGCTGTCGAAGCTACTGAGAAAGGTCCACAAACGTCTGTGTGAATTCTCTCAAGGATCGTCATGGCGCGACTATCCTTCTCGTGAAATGTGGCTTTCAAAAATTTTCCCAAGGTACATCCCTTGCACTGATCTGACTACGCAAGAGTACCCTTAGGAATCCCAGTAGAAATCTGCTACAGTATCTTCAAAGCTCCATGGTGAAGGTGGCTGAATCTCTGGTGCCACAACTCGCCATCATCCCGACTCAGCACTCCTTCTTCCTTGCCTGCCATTTCTATGCAGCCATATACCTACAATTGATAAAGGTTCTTAACTCAAACCCCTATCCTCCGGGTTTCACCAGTTCCTTACTGCGCAGGAAAGCCTTTCCTTCGCTAAAGACAACATCATATCCCTTGTCTTCCAACATCGCCACAGAGCTAAGATTCTTCTTCAATCCTGGAACATGCATCACTTCCTTCAATACAAAGGGTTTACTAGACTCCCTCTCAAAGGAAATGGTACCGATACTGGTCACACTGTATCTACCATCATCGCCCATCCCGATGTGCACTCCAATCTCTTTCTCATCCAGATAAGTAAACAAATCTTTATCTCCCATCATGTGAAAAGACGCACCACTCTCAAGAAACCACACTGAACCCATCACACTTGAGACCAAGCATGCGATCAGTGAAAAATCCAGCTCAAACTACGATTCTAAGGCCTCTCCAGCTGCAGATCTAGCAGCCTGCTTATTTTTCTTCTTCTGTGGACAATTAGTGGCGTAAAGTCTGTGTTGGTGACAGTGAAAGCACTTCACTTTGGACATGTCCCGCTTCTTGCCTTTCGCACCATATTGAGAAGAATTATTCTTGCTCTTCCCCTTCCTTGCTTTGTCAACCAAAGTGAAATTTTCTTCATCCGATTTCTTTGATGAAGATCCATCCCTAGTACTTCACCTTATCTCCTCTTGCGCAATATCTGACGAAAGTTGCTCCCATCCTGGCAATTTCTCCTGACCATTGACAGAGTCCTGATAGGAATGCCAACTCTTCGGAAGCCCAAGGAGAGACAAGCTCACCAAGTCCTTGTCATCTACAGTCACCCCCACACTTCCCAGCTCATCCCTGCATTGGATGAACTTCGTGAGGTACTTGGGCATACTGTCGCCTTTCTCCATTTTTATGTTCCTGAGTTTATCCTTGAGTGCCAAATTCCTCTGGTCGCTCTTGCTTTGGAATAAGTCTGTCAATGCTTTCCACATCAAGAATGGAGAAGCCTTACCATGAATTATAGACACTATGTGATCCTTTACACCTTCCAACATAATTCTTTGACACTGTGTTGTCTTATTTTTCCATGCGTCAAGTGCGACAACATCGTTAGAAGCAGGTTTTGGAATTTCTGCATCTATGAACTCCTTCAACCCATTGTCATCCAGCACCGCCTCCATCCTGTCCTTCCATGCAATATAATTTGAGGTTACCTCAAGGGCATACTCCAATCACAATCCGTTGAAAGACATCTCAACTTTGACACCAAGAAAACATTGCTGCAAATTTGAATTCCACCAACACAAAACTCAACTGCTTTAATTTTTTGCAATTGCTCCAATGATCAATATCGCTCTGATACCATGTAGAAATTTTAATAACTGATATATTATTCACCGAGATTCTCCTGATCACACACTATTTTAACTTCATGCACAATACATAATCTCTTAAACCATTGATGATTAATTGTGGAAATAAAAACAATTGCATGCACACATTAAAAACATAAACAATCACACATATGAACACAATATTTTATGCGAAAGCTTAAAGCTAAAAACCCCCAAATATCTGTATATTATATGTCATAGAGATCATGTAACAATCATTATACAAAGCTCCTCACAAGCTCTCAGTATAATCTCCAATTTCTACACACTAATCAAGCCCGATCTAGCAAATCACATGATCCAATCTCTGCCACCTAATAGCTTGCCTCTACTGTGCAATCACTGCTGAAGAATGGCTCTGAATGAAATTGAATTGGTCCAGCCTTGCTCACGCAATCCTCATTGGCATCTCCAATCACTGGTTGTTGCAAATCATGCAATAGTATAGTCACAACTGATAGTCACACTGCTCTTTTACCTACCTCTTCACTGGTCTCCACTGAAACTGTCCATGCACTGTATTTAAATGATGTATTCTTTAGTTTTTTAATGAGATATTAATTAGTTAATTAATTAATAATTAATTCACGCCACTCTCACTAGTATATCAATAAGTTAGACTAGATACAAATAGCTCAACTATGTTTAACTCAGTTAAACTGAACAAAACTCCATCAACCAGCTCAATAACTCCACCAAACTCTGTCACATGAGTTCTAACTAAAGTATCCATGCAATAGCTCCACTTAACCCTTAGGAATAGAATAATTCCTTCTGTCAGCTCCTGTGCCACATCTGTGCACTTAACTGAAGTTCTCCAAGAGAATAATATAATGTTTATAGTTCAAATATTATTAAGAGCTAATAATATTCGACATATCTATTTTTAGACTGGAAATATAAAAATAGATTCCGCCTAATATGTCTAAAAATAGAAGTCCATCTATTTTTTTTGACTTGACCAACCATCCAAAAATAGCATCCTGCAACTCATAGAACATGATCGACATGTCTAAAAATGGACTTGCGCCAAAAATAGCCTACGGGCCCACTTAGTGAAGGCGACTTCTTTCCACTAAGCTCATCATCTTGTTGCAATCTCAACATCATTCCAATGCCTCTCCTGCTGGACTATCCAAGATTATTTTCTATGAAGCAATTTGGCAAGCATAATAATGTGTCTCCAATTCTTCTTCCAAAGGTTGGCTTATATAGAATTTTTTTTAATTCCCTCTTCTTCTTTTTGCCCAATATATATAGCAACACAAGAGTGGAAAAAAGATTCCTTTGTGCTTGCATTTTCTCCTAAAGGTGGCTGAAATATGTGTTTCCTTGAAATTATTGTTTAGAGAGTCATCTCAACCTAGCATGCCAAGTGGTCTTGTATGGTGACATTTCACCATCTTTAGGACTTTGCGGCTATCGAAGGAATAGTTGTGTTGTGTGAAAATTTCCTTTGATGCAAGTATGTTATCATTTAATTTTCCTTCTGAACCTTAGGAAAAATCAAGTTTTATTCTACTCTAATGTATTTATTCTCTAAAAATATTCATCTCTACCTTATTCTTAACATTTTTAATGTCTTTTTCTTGTACGATTTTCCAGTGCTAACAAACATGTTGATGAATGGTATGATCATGGCCTTTGATATGAAGGATACAATCATAGAGAAACAAATATTAAGCATATAAGTACATATATGTAGGAAAAAATGTAACCTTGGTTTTTCACAATAGAACTATGTGAAGAAAATACATGTAAAATTCAAAATGAGTAATTTTCAACTAATGAATATATGTTTATCCTCCCATTTAAGCTTTCTTAAATTTTATGTTCTAATACCGAGGAAGGAAAGGATTATATGTTTCATATAAAATAAGCTAATGCATTAGGAAGTTTGATGTATGTGATAAAATGCACTAGAGTATATATTTTCCATGTAGTCAGTGATGTTTATAGGTGCATGGAAAATCTAGGAAGATCACATTGAAATGTAGAGTTAGAAGTGATTTGGTATCATAGAGGAAGAAGTTATGATTTAATCACATTTAATGGTTGTACTGATTTCATCCACGATTATGTTGATTCATATTTTGCAAGTATTTTTGATAGGAGGAGATCTACTTTAGGTTATGAATTTACTCTTGAAAGAGAAATATTAGTTGGATGTGAAAGCTTCAAGGAACAGTTTCTTTATCCACTCCTAAGGAAAAATATACTCCTTTCTCACATGTTTGCAAGAAGGAAAATTTTATTGAATGGGCCTTTTGTGTGAGCTTCAAATACTACATGATGATTTGATTATAATTTGTGACAGTCTGATTTCTATCCATCTCGATAGGAATCCATATTATCATAGTAAGACTAAGAATATTGATTTTGGGTATCGTTTTGTAGCACGATTTATTGATGCAGGTGGAGTATATCTTAAAAAAATCCACACTGAAGAAATTTGTAGACGCGTTTACCAGCGTAATGTTGGTACAAAAAAAAATGGTGGTGTTTAACTTCTCTTGCATTATAGAACAGGTGATGAAAGATCTTGGGCAAGGTATCAAGTAAATTGTTGTAGAGGTGGACATGCTTTAAAATTTTTGGTAACTTGAACATCATTGCTGGTTTTGGAGATTGACAGAAGTTTGTATAATGAATATAACAGTGTCAAGATAAAATACATTAGGGCAGCTATAGAGATGAGTGGAGTGGGTTGTAATCCTAAATAGATGACCTGAATGAGCTGTGTTAGTAATTTTGTGCTAATTCCTCTTTCATATTTTGAAAACAATGTCTTACATGTGCTTAAGGGTTCAAGTTCTCTTACAAGTTATTGAGTCGCATGATTTTTTTTCATGTTAATTTTATGAAGAATTTAACATTAAATAAATACTAAAAAAATAAAAATAAAAGTACAGTACATCGGCATACAACACATCAACATATGATATGATGAAGGAGTTCACCCCTCTTGGGCTACATCTCCTTGGCCCATCTTCCATGGCTTGGGCCTCTATATTATGCTCAAATTTGGTAAATGATGTGTTCACAATACTTTTATGCTCCTGAAACCTACACCAATGAGTTAAGAATACTCAAAAATGGTACCTTAAGCTCTTTATGCTCCTAATTTGGTCAAAAAATGACTAAGTTATGACCTCTAATAGTTTTTCGACATTTTTCTCCCCTAAATTTAGATAACTACCACTAATTCAGGCTAGTTGGTACCAAAATAGAAACTCCACCAAAATTATCAGACCACCAAAATAATCCAATTTATGATAATTAAATCACATTAGTGCTAATTAAGTATGGTTAGCGGTAAATTCGTGCTTAGTGCTAAATTTATACTAGTGCTTAGTTAATGGAAATTAAAGGTTAATGATTGCAGATTAATGGTTTAATCTCTGCACTTAAAGTTAATCCCTTTGGTTCATCTGTCGTGTCCTCCAGGTTGTGGACATGGGCATTCAGTGCTGGCCCCCCTCTTTCCCCGATGGCATAACATTTAAATGTTAAATATATGTGGAAGACTAATATGGTTAAGGAAGAAGAGGTAGAGGAGATGGTGGCACGTGGTGTTGGCGAGGTGAAGGTCATGTGTTCGACCCCACTGGTCCTTCCAGTCCTTCGCAAATATTATATTTCACAGTGAGGAGGGCATCTAGCAGCCCCAGACTGAGCCACGTGTCCCCTCCTCATTGGCCTTTCTACAACCCAATAAAAAATACCAAAACACCATCATTTCGAACCAATAAGATGTTGCCACTTGGAAGTCACACATTTGTCGAATGAAAATTGACCAAAATTTACCCTGCTAGTTAGCATACCACGTTAGCAACACAAACTACTATCTGGGCTCCCTTTCATAATTTTTTTTTCACGTTTAGTAAATTTAACATAAATCATTTTTGAAGCGAAACGGAGTCCACTTCTAGAAAAACGAGTTGCACCGAATTCAGAACGACAAACACTACACAGTTGTTCAGGTTTCGAGTCATTTTGTGAGAACTTTGATTTTTTAGCATAAATCTAAGAACCTAATCATTCCTCCCTACTGAAAGGATTTTGGACCCCGAAATATATTTCATTACTGTAAATGTGGATGAGGGTACAATTCCCTCACCCTTCCAGCCTTAATCCACTAGAATTTGCCTAAATTCAACAATTTAAGCTTTAAAAAAAAAATAAAAAAATTTCCTTGATTCTAGAGACCTTGTCTTGCTGTTGTAGACACCTTCATGCTACAATTTCCTAGAATTTGAAGAACATAAAGTTGCAATTGAAGAAACAAAAAATTTTCCACCTCGGTCATTAATCAAAGGAAAATTTTACAGCTTCAATTTCTTCCCACCTTGAACACCATCGAGATGATGATGTTTAGCATGTCTCTCCTTGTGCTTAGCTCAAATCTTGGTCAAATGTGATTTCCATCACCATGAAAAATCTTATTTCAATTGCAATAATTTTCCCAAACCACAAGAATAACTTTGGAACCGAGTGCACACTTTTTCAAGTTGTTTTTGCACTTTCTCTTTGAAATTTTCACTCTCTTGCATCGATATATTATTTCCATCACTATTCAACACTCATGTGGACTACTGCAAATATTTCACATATTTTTTACCTCTTCTCAAAGGCAACATGTTAGAGTCCTGAAACAAATTATTAAAAACATTAGCAACTTCAGTTAAATCATCTTGTTCATTTGATGCATCTTTTTGAAAGGTCTCATTCAAAACATCACTATGCTTGCACATTAACAAAGCCAAATTTTAACTTGGATTCCCTATTCTCTTCATTTCTCCTACATGTATAAGAGACAAACTCCTCCTCTTATTATGTGATCTAACTATCTACTCAATTACATCATTAAACAAGTGGTACTTATTCTCATGGCAATGAAGTACTGCCCTCCTATCATAAAGATAAGGAATTCCCAAAACAATACCTAAAATCTCAAGCGGAACTACATCAAGTTCAACTCCATCAATAAATTTTGAATTGTTTGCAAATCTTGGGATGCACTTCCTTGTTACCTTCAAGTTTTCATTATTACATATCCAGCCTAAAGGATATGGTCTTGGATGGGTAACAATTTCTAGATTTAACCTCTTAACTAAGTCTTTAGAAATCAAATTAGATTGAGAACCACTATTAAATAGTGTGTTTATTTTGGCATGGTTTGAAGAAATTATAATATGGAAGAGTTCAATTCTTGTATCTTCAGCTTGTGTTACATTAGAATAACTTGAAGAACTAGTGCTTTCTATTTTATTATCTTTCATACCCATTGCTATAATATTGGTTTCAACTCCTGAAATTAAACTAAGTCATGTTCAATTATTGTAATGTATTTCTCCTTCTCTTTAGTTTTAAGTTTTTTTGGCTTCAACCCTGGATGGAGTTGCCAATAATGGTCCTCATCATGGCCATTTTTTCAACAATGTTTACATGTGAGTTTATATTTATCTACTTTAATAGAACCATGTTTCTTTCCTCTTCCATTAAACTATCACTTTACCTTTCCTTTACCTTCATACTCAAGGAAACTATCACTTTTTTCATTTGCACTATGTTTCCCTCTTACTTCTAGATATTTGGTTTGAACAAAAACCTCATCTAAGTTTATGGGATTGAACATGAGAAGAGTATGTGTAAGATAACTGTGCAAACTCCCAATATAATTTAATAAAGTTTCTTGAGAAGATAAATTGACACCCAAAAATTGTGCTCTTCTCCCAAAATGTTGTCTATAATTTTGAACACTTTTTCCCTTTAGATGTCGAAAATTTTGCCAGTCCATAATGGATTTTTGCATGTAAGCTAGAGGGTAAATTTTCCTTTTAATGGCAATGATAAAATTGGACAAAGACACTGAGATATTATGATGCAAGGGCATTAGTGATCCAGGTGGATATTGGTGGCCACCCACCTATTCCACTTGGGCCCCCACCATTGTCTCTTTTAGTTTTACAGTTTCGACATAACTTACTATTTTTAGCAGTTTTTCGGGTCATGAACTTCCAGAGCCGTTTTGAGGCCCTAAACGACGTTTTTTGGGCATCGCGCCTCCAGCAACTATCATTCCATTCTGGAATGAAATTCATGGTGAAATTTGTAGTCCTTGCATAGGGCTTTCTAATCATGTATCATGTGCATCAAATGGAGATAGTATGCCAAAGTTATGTCCCTGGGAATTTGAAACACCAATTTACCCAAACGGGGCCCATAGTTTTGGCGCTTCATCTCCTAGGGTTAGGTTTTTGGATGTTTAGGGTTCTAAATTGTTTCTCAATAATAAATAGGCCCTCGAGCCTCATTGTAACTTAGTTCAGAGGCCTGTAGCCACCACATCTCTTCTTAGATATAGCTACCAGTGCCCTAGCTAGCTTTATTTCCATTCTGTCTGTAAGCAAATTTCAGTTCTTTGATATTAATGAAATGAAGTGTTATTTCAGCTGCATCTCTGTATTTATGGTTATATGTTTATTCTGTTGCGTTCCTGCATAAATCCGGATCAATTAGACAGTAGCCAACAATGTAGGAGATTTTGTCCACATGTTGTGGCTAGGAAGGTTCGAAAACATTTGACTTGTAACAGCTAGGTGTCAATACCTTAGCTGACTATTTCATTTAGATCAGTTAGGATTTGTAGAAGTCGAATAGTTAGGATCAGTTCGTCGGTCGTGTTTCAGTTATTTGAGTAATTGTAATTAGGCGCTTGATTTACCAATAACGGTCCTCACAGAGGAACTGACAAGAAATATGTTGATGTATAAATGTAATCCCTCATATGTATTGAAAAAGGGTGGAGAAAGAGAGAGGAAGGAGAAGAGATATTTCTGCAATAAAATCTGTGTGTTCAGAATTGCTTCCAGTTAAATAATTTCTGTACGCATTGGACATAGAGTTGTTTCGAATCCTTGATTGTGAGGTGATTGAACTCTATGCACATATAATTACTGGGTTGAACTGTTGTATATATTCTGTATATCTCTGTCTACTGTTTCCCTTGAAATTGTTCGAACAGGCTCTGTTGAATAAATCTCCACTCCTAGAAGAAGTCTGTGTATTATTGTGGTCATTGAATTCTGTTTAAATGATAGAAGAATTCCCGCTTCATAATGAGACAAATTGATT
Organism: Pinus albicaulis; assembly: GCA_034641835.2. Taxonomy (NCBI): domain Eukaryota; kingdom Viridiplantae; phylum Streptophyta; class Pinopsida; order Pinales; family Pinaceae; genus Pinus; species Pinus albicaulis. Next base: position 864,086,958 of record CM076577.1, on the reverse strand, counting down.
TTACTATCGGAACCCTGACCTGAGTTAAGGAACCAAAAGGATCGCGCAACCCTGGATGAACCTTGGTTAGTCACTGTTCAAAAACCATGAGAGGTTTTACAAAGGCGGATTGCCCATATCGCACCGCTTTTGGTGAGTAAGCATTATTTTCTGGTTTGGGAGCGATTCCATAGGTCTATCGACACGTGGTGAAGTAGACCCATGGAAAACCACCATTGTTATGCGCCATCGCACGTTATCGTTCGACCAGGGGAGCCGAGGAATATTGTCGAGAGCTGTTGATTTGGGAAGGGGCCATCGGACGGTGGTCGTTTGATAAATATGCGTAGAAGATAACTTGTACCGTGCATGCGTTTGATTAGGCCATTGATCATAGAGGTGGGGTCCGGTGCAAGGGTTTATTATACAGTGAATTGGTCATAAAGTGTTGGGCTATTAATATAAGGTTCGGAGATATAAATAAATTTCCAAGGTTGTGGATAATGTTATTTATCAAATTCCACGAATTGATAACAAACCTCCGAGGAAGAAAAATATAATAAGACCTCGTGGAGGAGAAACAAGTACACAAAGGGGGAGAGCTAACAGAGCCACGGCCACGATTGACCATATCTCCTTAGGAGTCCAAAATTAGTTTTTTTGCGTCATTTGTGGTATCAAAGCTATTGTTTCAGAGTTTTTTTTGCAGAAAGTTGACATGGCAATTCGAGCTGGTAGAGGTGATGGCAGAAGGAGACCTGTTGCCAACGCAGAGGTGTTGGGGATGTTGCAGAGGGTCAAAGCTAGAATGGATGCCATGGAGCGAAGACAGACTAGATATCCTGAAGACATCAGTGAACTTGAAACAGAAGAAGCGGAAGAAAATGCTGAGATTCCTCCTGACATGAGGCTCCTCAGAACTGCTTTGGGGTCTGCAGTTAAGCCCAGAATTGAAGTGTCGAGTTATGCAGGGGGACTAAATCCAGAAGAGCTGGTGAACTGAATAAATGAAATGAGAAAGTGCTTCGATTATGAATAAATAAGTGAAGATAAAAAGGTCAAGTTTGCAGTGACAAAGCTGAAGGGACGTGCTGCACTTTGGTGGGATGGAGTGCAGACAGAAAGGAGGAGAGTTGGAAAGCAACCTATTAAAAGCTGGACCAGAATGATGGCTAAATTAAAAGGTAAATTCTTGCCTAGTGATTATCAGCTGACATTGTATAGGTAAATGCAGAACCTGAAACAGACGTTGCTGACAGTAAAAGAATACACAGAGGAATTCTACAGAGTAAGCATAGGATCTGCGCAATTCCAGGACACACCAGAGAAGACTGCGAGATATGTGAATGGTCTCAAGCTAGAGATCCAAGATGAAATTGGTATTCTGTCTCCCAAGACAGTGGAAGAGGCCTACCAGATGGCCTTGAAAGCAGAGGAGAAGCTCCTGAGGAAACAATCTGCCAAGAAGAGAGGTAATTTCCACGGAAAGGGAAGTCAGGGTGGTAGAGGAAAGCCTACTAACAGGGATGGAGCTAACAATAGCTCACCTCAGAATTCATCTACAGAGGATGATTCAAGGGGCAGAAGGGGTTCTTACAGAGGAAAGGGAAGAGGAGGCAGAGACAGAGGTAGAGGTAGAGATTTGAGGTGTTATAGATGTCAGCAAGTGGGACATAAACACTATGAGTGTCTAGAGAATGTGGGCACTGATCCAAGAAATGCAGTTGTTGCCCAGGCTGGAGAAGAGGAAAAAATTGAAGAAGAAATTCTTCTAGAGAGGGGAGAGTCCTTGGTGGTAAATAAGGTCCTGTTGAAGCAAGCCAAAGAGGTCACTGAGCCTGCACAAAGGAAGAATTTGTTTAGGAGCATATGCAAAGTCCAAGGGAAATGCTGCCAGCTAGTCATTGATAGTGGCAACATAGACAATTTGGTTTCCACTGAGGTGATAGAGAGGTTGAAGTTGAAGAAAAGGGAGCATCCAACTCTCTACAGGGTGTCCTAGCTGCATAAAGGGCACCAGCTAGTTGTAAAAGAACAGTGTGAGATAGATATGCAAATGGGCAAGTACAAAGATAAGGTCCTGTGTGATGTAATGCCCATGGATGTGTGTCATATACTGCGAGGTAGACCTTGGCAGTTTAACAGAGCGGCAGTGCATGATGGAAAGAAGCACACATACAATTTCTTCAAGGATGTGGTACATCATACATTGATACCCATGGAGGAAGGAGAGCCATCTAGCAAAGTGATTGATCCAAAGCCCTTGTTGCTGAGTGGGAAGAAATATCTGCAGCAGATAGGAGAAGAAGAGGTAAGCTTTGCTTTATTTTGCAAACCTATGGTAGTAATTACTTCTACAAAGATTTCTGATTTGCTAATAGAAATCCAACAGATGTTAGACAATTATTGTGACATTGTTGTGGATGATTTACCTGATGAGCTGCCACCTGTGAGAAAGATCAGCCATCAGATAGATTTATCCCTGGTTCAAATCTGCCAAATAAGGTAGCCTACAGAATGACTCCCAAGGAAAATGGGGAAATTAGAAGACAAGTACAGGAATTGGTGGACAAGGGGCTGATGAGAGAAAGTTTGAGTCCATGTGTAGTACTAGCAGTATGGAGCCCAAAGAAGGATGGAGGCTGGAGGATGTGTACTGATTCCAGAGCAATCAATAAGATCACAATCAGGTATAGATTTCCTTTGCTCAGAATTGAGGATTTAATGGACTGTTTGAGTGGTGGTAAATATTTTTCAAAGATATATTTAAAAGGTGGATACCATCATATTAGAATAAGAGAGGGTGATGAGTGGAAAACTACCTTTAAAAAAAATGAAGGACTGTATGAATGGATGGTAATTCCTTTTGGGTTGTCAAATGCATGTAGCACTTTCATGAGACTTATGAATGAAGTATTGAAAGAATTCATTAGGAAATTTGTGATAGTATATTTGGATGATATATTAGTTTTCAGCAGAACTAAGGTAGGACATTTAAGGCATCTTAATCATGTCTTGAAGAAGCTGCACCAAGAGAAACTGCTGTTAAATTTGAAGAAATTCTCATTCATGAAGGAAGAGTTGGTGTATTTTGGTTTCGTTGTTTCTGCAGAAGGATTGAAGATGGACCCAGAGAAGGTTAAGGCAATTGTGGAGTGGCCTTCACCCAGGAATGTTTTTGAGGTAAGAAGTTTCCATGGACTTGCTAGTTTTTATAGAAAGTTTATAAGAAACTTCAGTAAGATCAATGCACCCATAATCGAAACCATAAAAAAGAGCAACCAGCCATTTAAGTGGACTGCTGAAGCAAAAAGAAACTTTAAACTTTTGAAGCAAAAGATAACGGAGAAGCATGTTTTGATTCTGCCTGATTTTACTAAACCATTTCAAGTAAAGTGTGATGCCAGTGAAGAGGCCATTGGAGCTGTGTTGAGTCAGGATGATAGGCCTGTAGCCTATTTCAGTGAGAAGCTAAATGACACCAGGAGAAATTATTCCTTTTATGAGAAGGAATTCTATGCAATTGTTCAGGCACTGAAAAAGTGGAGACACTATTTGATGTCCAGGGAATTTGTATTGTATTCTGACAATCATGCTTTGCAGTATATTGTACAGCAGCCCAAGCTGAAACATAAGCATGCCAAATGGGTTGAGTATCTCCAAGTTTTTAATTTTGTTTTGAAACATATAAGTGGCCAAGCCAATAAAGTAGCTGATGCTTTAAGTAGGAGGCACATGCTTGTTCAAGAAACTAATTTTGAAGTTGTAGCGTTTGATTTTCTCAAAGAATTGTATAAAACAGATCCAGATTTTAAGGAAGCATTTGAGGCGTGTAGTAACCCTGTTTTAACAGATAGAAGCTTGTGGCTGGATTGTTTCTTGCAGGAGGACTTGTTATTCAGAAGAAACCAACTGTGTGTACCAAGATGTTCCATGAGAGAAAAATTGATCAAAGAGAAGCATAATGGTGGACTTGCTGGACACTTTGGTACTGATAAGACTTATGAGTAGCTGAGTCACTTTTATTACTGGCCCAAGATGAGAACATAAGTGGAAAAGTTTGTGAAGAATTGCAAGATCTGTCAATATGCTAAAGGAAGGAGCCAGAATGCAAGATTGTACACTCCTTTGCCTATTCCAGACAGGCCTTGGGACATGGTGATTATGGATTTTGTTCTAGGATTGCCCAAGACTCAGAGAGGGAATGATGCAGTCTTTCTTGTAGTGGACATATTCTCCAAAATGGCAAATTTTATTCCATGTTATAAAACTAGTGATGCCACCCATGTTGCCAACTTGTTTTTCAAAGAATTTGTTAGATTGCATGGGTTGCCCAAGGGCATTGTTTTATATAGAGACACCAGATTTGTGGGTCACTTTTGGAGGACACTATGGAAGAAACTTGGTACCAAACTAATTTTCAGCTCAGCTTATCATCCCTAGACTGATGGACAAACTGAGGTGGTGAATAGGAGTTTGGGAAATTTGTTAAGAAGTCTTGTAGGAGAGAATCCCAAGCAGTGGGATCATATTTTTCCCCAGGAAGAATATGCATATAATGACTCACCAAACAGAAGCACAGGGCAGAGTCCATTCCACATTGTTTATGGAATGCACCCTAGAGGAATATCGGAGTTAAGAAATCTGGGAAAGGTAGAACTGAGGAGTGCAGATGGTGAGGAATTTGCTTCAGAGATCCAAGCCATACATGAAAAAGTGAAACAACAACTACAAAGCATCAACATTAGATACAAAAGCAGGGAAGACTTGAGTAGAAAAGAAGTTCATTTTGAAGTAGGAGATTTGGTTTTGGCACACTTGAGAAAGGAGAGATTCCCAAGGAAGCAGTATAACAAGTTGAAGTTCAAAAATATTGGGCCATGCAAGATACTTAGAAAGTTTTCTACAAATGCTTATGAGATTGACTTACCTCCTGATGTTGGAATATCTCCCATATTTAATGTTGTAGATTTGTACAAGTATGAGGATGATGGTGAACGAGAAAGATCAGAAAGCAAGGGATAGATTGAGTGGAAAGAAAAGTTACCTCTAGCACAACCATTTCAACCAGAGAAGATATTGGACAAAAGAGTGTTCAAAAGGACCAGAGGACAAGAGTACTTTCAGTACTTAATCAAATGGAAGGACAAGCCAGAGGAATATGCCACTTGGATGACTGAAGGAATGTTGCAGAAGGTAGGCAGATCAATGGAAGAGCTCATGGAAAAGAGCCCATGAAGAAGATTGCCCTCGAGAGTCAGATGCAGGGGCATTAGACACTAGCCAACAATGTAGGAGATTTTGTCCATATGTTGTGTCTATGAGGGTTCGAAATAATTTGACTTGTAACAGCTAGGTGTAAATACCTCAGTTGATTGTTTCATTTAGATCAGTTAGGATTTGTATAAGTTGAATATCTAGGATCAGTCTGTCGGTCGTGTTTCAGTTATTTGAGTAATTGTAATTAGGCGCTTGATTTACCAATAACGGTCCTCACAGAAGAACCGAAAAGACATGTTTATGTATAAATGTAATCCCTTAGATGTATTGAAAAAGGGTGGAGAAAGAGAGAGGAAGGAGAAGAGATATTTCTACAATAAAATATGTGTGTTCACAATTGCTTCCAGTTAAATAATTTCTGTACACATTGGCCATAGAGTTGTTTCGAATCCTTGATTGTGAGGAGATTGTTTAAATGTGAGGTGATTGAACTCTGTGCACATATAATTACTGGGTTGAACTATTGTATAGATTCTGCATATCTCTGTCTACTGTTTCCCTCGAAATTGTTCGAACAGGCTCTGTTGAATAAATCTCCACTCCTAGAAGAAGTCTGCGTATTATTGTGGTCATTGAATTCTGTTTAAATGATAGAAGAATTCCCGCTTCATAACGAGAAAAATTCATTTTACTATCGAAACCCTAACCTGAGTTAAGGAACCAAAAGGATCGCGCAACCCTGGATGAACCCTGGTTAGTCACTGTTCAAAAACCACGAGTGGTTTTACAAAGGTGGATTGCCCATATCGCACCGCTTTTGGTGAGTAAGCGGTATTTTTCGGTTGGGGAGCGATTCCATAGGTCTGTCAACATGGGGCAAGGTAGACCCACAGAAAACCATCATTGTTGCATGCCATCGCGTGTTAAAGTTTGTATCCGGAGGCCGAGCGATATGCGTATATGCCGTCGATCTTGAGACTTTCTATCTAGCGGTGATCTCAAGCTGGACTTGCCTGAAGTTTAATAAGAGGTACAACATATGTATTTCATTGAACTCCGTGATATATATGTGGGGCCAAAATATATTAAGGTCATTTATTTAAAGAGCGTCGAATATTAATACGAAGTCTTGAAAGGTTAAACCTTGATTATAATGTCAGGGATAAAATATAAGCCGAGAGTTACAATTTAACATTCAAAGACTCCTGAATGTATTTATTTATCAATTTTCTCCAAAATTGATAAATAAAATTTCTGAGAAAGAGACTGTAGACCACGTGGACAAAGAACGGGGGTTTAGAATAGAAATGCTGACAGAGCCACGACTACGATTGCAGCAAACCAATTCTCCTTGGTGCTGAAATTCAGTTTTGTGCCATCATATTACTATGGTTTTTTATCTCATCTTGTGTCCTTGCTTCCCACATACAAGTGTTTCACCCTCCATTCTCAAGGAAGCCAATTGATTCCTTATGTCATCCTCTTGAAGGCTCTGAATTTTTCAATAAACCTCCAACTGACAATCCAATTATCTAGCTTCTTTGCATTCACTTTTCCATTATACATCGGTAGCTCAAACTTTACATCAAGTTTAAGTAAGGGTGATTTATCAATTCCTTTTGATGTATGTGGATGAATAGATTAAAGGGTTGTGGTAGTGGAAGATGATTAAGAGGAAGGTGAAGATGGTGGTGAGAATTATGGTGGTTTCCTTCCATCTCCATAGCCTCCTCCTCCTAGAGAACCCTCTCCTCTTCGAGGCCTAGAAATTTCTCCTTACATCCTTAAATTCCTCCCCTCATAGAGGACCTTTACCATCTCAGTCATATCAAAAACTTCCTTTTTGAATTCTCTCTCATCTTCTGTCATGGTAGGTTCTCCTTCATGAGACATTCTCATTGAAGACTCAACTTGAACTTGAGGATGTGCTCGTGTTGAAAAATTTGGCAACCTTTCTCTTCTTCCTCTTGACCCAACTGCAGGGCTCTCAACCAGCCTCCCTTCTCCTCTTTTGAGTTTTAACCTTGTAATCATGACACAAACTTGCAAAAAATTAGATCTCTTCTTTCATAACAAAACTAAAGCTCTGATACCAAAAATGATCTGCATGAGGTATGTTAGTAATGATGTGCTAATTCCTCTTTCTGATTTTGAAAAAAATGTCTTACATGTGGTTAAGGGTTCAAGTTCTCTTGCAAGTTATTGAGTCCTCTGAGTGTTTTTTCATGTTAATTTCTGAAAAACTTAATAATAGAAAATAAAAATATAGTACATCACCGTACAACACCTCAAAATAGGGATTTGATGAAGGAGTTCACCCCTCCTAGGCTACATCTCCTTGACCCAGTTTCCATGGCTTAGACCTCTATATTATGCTCAAATTTAGAAAATTATGTGTTTAAAATGCTTTTCTGCTTCTGAAACATGCACCAATGATTTTAAAATACTAAAAAATGGTACCTTAGGCTCTTTCTACTCCTGATTTGGTCAAAAAATAATTGAGTTATGACCAATAACAGTTTGTCCACAATTTTATCCCGTAAAATTAGTTACGTGCCACTAATTCGGGCTAGTTGGTACCAAAATAGAAACTCCATCAAAATTATCAGACCACCAAACTAATATGGTTTGGATTAATTAAACCCCTTTAGCATTAATTAAGTTTTGTTAGTGCTAAATCCGTGCTTAGTGCTAAATCTAGATTAGCATTTGGTTAATGGTGATTAGAGGTTAATGATTGCAGATTAATGGTTTAATCTTCATTCTTAAGGTTATGCACTCTGGGTGCTCCACTGTGGTGTCCAGGCTCCGGTCATGTGCATTGGGGTTGGCCCCCCTCTTTCCCCAACTACATAACATTTAAATGTTAAATATATATGGAAGACTGCTATCGTTAAGGAACAAGAGGTAGCGAAGACAGTGGCGTGTGCTGTTGGCAGGGTAGAGGTCCTGTGTTCGACCCCCGTTGGTCCTTTCGGCCCTTTGCAAATATTTTATTACACTATGAGGAGGGCAGGTGGCCACCCCAAGCAAAGCCACGTGTCCCCTCCTCATTGTCCTTTCCGAAAAATAAAAATAAAAAAATGCCAAAACACCATAATTCTGAACGAACCAAATGTTGTCACTTGGTAGTCACACATTGAACGAAGGAAAATTGACCAAAATTGTCCCTACCCAGTCAGCATGCCATGTCAGCAGTATGAACTGCTGACTAGGCTCCCCCGTCATCATTTCTTTTCTATGTTGACTAAAGCGAACATAACTCATTTCTAAAGCCATACAGAGTCCATTTTGTGTGAAATAAGTTGCGCCAAATTCAGAATGAAAAACACTATGCATTAATTTAGGTTTTGAGTCATTCTGAGAATTTTGATTTTTGAGCATAAATTAACATGCTTAACATCTACATAACATTTGAAAAATGTCACAATGTTGGGGGTGGAAGAATATAAAGAAGTGGAGACAATAAACTAAATAGTGCACCTTGAATCAATGTAGTCATTTTAAGGACCATTAATATTTCTATGTCCTCTTCATAAGTTAACTTAAATATTTTTCTATTTCAGTTGGGGCATAATTGATGGTTGTACTTAACTTATAATTTTTCTATTTCTGTTGGACTTTCTTAGTATTATATCATAATGTTTTATATAAGGAATTTTTGATAGATAAAATTTTTGTATGTATTTGATTAGTATATAAATAGAATAAAAAACATCAATTTCTTCAGTTGTCTAGTTTCCAACGTTTTTCATATGTAGTTTCCATCTCTATATAACACAACTAAATAATTTTGATATTGATAAAAAAAAAATTGTCAAAAAAATATGAAATTCCATGGGTCATTAGTCATGGAAACTTTTAGGGTCTAATATTTGTAGGTGGGCTAATTCTCCATGGTTTTTCCAAAAAAAAGATTTGCCAATTTCCATTTTTTTATAAAAAATGTTTCGCCCAAATTTTAAAATATAAAATTATTTTTCCTTAAAAATCGCCAACATTATATAGACAATATATATAATATCATTATAAATTTGAATAATTTTACAAATACATCAATAAACATTTTATAGTTTTCATATTCAGGAAATTTTTAAACTTCAAGATAATTTTTCATTCTTAAAATTTTCCCTATAAAAACTATTAATGTATTTATTTTATTTATATATTTTTTATTTACAATTGTTATTTAAACCTATAAAAATAAAAATAAAAACATTTAACTAATACAATATTAATATGTATATTTCAACTATGCATTACCAAACTGAAGGAAATGTATAATAAAAGGAGATTATGAAAATCCATAGTGGAGAAAACCTTACTAAACTCTTACAGTTGGAAAGAAGGAAGCGTCTATTATATCAATCCCCCAATCTGGGATTCACTGAACCGAAACGACGCTAGCACTAAATGCTAGACGAGCTTTAGATAATTTCTTCCGATATTTATAATATCTCAGTATTGTAAAAAATTAATGACACAACATATGGAAAATGGTATGATTTTATCACTATAGTGATACGACGATAAATTTTTTGCCTGAGAAGTGAGCCGTTGTCTATCGAGTTTACAAATTTGTTTATATATATATAATTTTAATCATAAAAGTGTTTAAATCATAGTTATTAAATTCCAATTTATATTTGGATTAGATACAGTAAAAGTTTGAATGAAAAAATTCTAATTCTGAAAAAATTCGACAGTAGTTTTATTTTGTAATTTTTTTACTAAATTATGTAGTATTTTTGGTAAATTATGTAGTTTTTTTTCTATAATAACAGCCATTTTGATAAAAAAATTTCCATTATTTGAAAATTAAATCACTTTTATTAATTTTAATTAATTGAAAATTAAATCACCTAGTCCTGATGATGAACCACACTGGTTGGTTCGAAACGGGTCGACTTTGTTCATGATAATGTGATTATTACCGAAAAATTTCTTCATAATTTATTGATGCATCACAGAAGCCAAAAATCTACTAATAATATAAACAATTTTGACATCACAATTTACCAAAAAAACCATATTTCACTCTTCACTCCAAAATTCAATTTATTTTCAAAAATCAAAATTTTACTTTAAAATCACTTCTTAATTTTAAAATATATATTTTAATTTTTTTATTAAAAATATATAAATATTCTTCTAATTTAAACTCATATAAATTTTCAATTAATTTCCAATACTCATCTAATTTACTAACGTAGACGGTAGCAACTCGACTTTCTAATTTAAATCTATTTAAAATGCCGTAGTCTAACTAGCCAGAGGAATCGCTCTGAAAATCATGAAAATTCCGATAAGATTTTCAGAAAATCCGGGAGGAATTTTTCTAAATCCATGTTATAACTATCAAAGTTTAATATTTTGGGTGTCCTACAGGTTTTTGATGGTGCTGAATCCATTTCCAATATCAAAATCAGGATTCAAACACTGTTTCTGCAAGATTTTTAAAAAAAATTTGGCCCGAATTCCAGCCAATTTTGACGGTCCGGGCAATTCCTCCGGCTCGTTAGACGACTCCATTTAAAATTTTATCCAATTCACTTGAGAAGTCAACTTTCTAAAATTTACTAAATTCACAACAACGGTTGTCAGTGAAATTGAAAGACAAAAAAGTACGATCACGCCCCCATTTATTTTGGGTTTAGCAGCCACGGCTCTGTGCATGTGGATATTCCTAAAATCTGAACCCCTAACCAGACGATACTTAACCGAATCGATTTTTTTCCGAATTATTCGATATACGAATCGAATTGCTAAATTCTGGTATTTTTTTTCTCCAATAAGTGCGAATTTGGTAATTATGATTTAAAATGAAAATGAATTTATCATAATTAAAAAATTTTAGCTACTCAAAATCTTAAAACTTGATATCTTGCAGCTTAAGAAATATAATAGTTTTCCAAAATTTCTGCTTAATTTTACTCAAAATCTTAATAAAAATTCCACCATTTTGAAAGCTTACATTTTAGCTTCCTGGAAAACGACGTTGTTCAGGAAGCCATATTTTGATCAGGCAGGCAGCAAAGTCGGCAGAGTAGTGTCTGGACTTCTAGTTTTTCAAAAAGTGACTACTATTTGGACTTCACGCTTTCGACAATTATATATATATATAGATTCACATGGTCGTGTAAAGGTGATTTGCTCCAATATATAAAGGGATGTATTTTTAGTACTTAAACATGTTTTTAATAACTTACTACCATAAGGAAGATATGGGATTTTTTTGGGTATAGCATGTCACTATTGGAACATGACATTTATGAAAAGATTAAGATAAAAATATAAAATAGATTTTTTATATTTTTTTATATATTCTAAGATAGAGCTGATACAACATGTGTAATGGATTTATATTCAAAGTGAGTTTACACACTGTTTTTTTTATAAAAGTATTTTTATGTCCATCATTAAAAAAAATTATATTTTTATAATATTTGTTTGATTAAAACATGATATTTATATAAAAAAAATAGTTTTTCACACTATTAAGATAAAAATGATACAATAGAAGTAATGCTTTTATATTATATGATAAAGATGATAAAACATGTTTTATGTTTTTATATTCAAAATGAGTTGATACATGACGTTTTCTTTAAATATTAATAACAAAAAGATATTTTAATAATAATCGTCATAATAAAAAATTATAACTTTTTAATATTTACTTTCTACTTATAAAAAGAATAAGGAAAGAAAAATGCATGATTTTTTAAGATTACTATAAAGTTGATGTATTAATAATTATTATTTAAAAAATAAGTGAATAACAAGAATAATATATTTCAATATAAATCATAAATAAAATATGTGCATAATAAATCTAATAGTTAAAAGGAAAGTTTTCTTATTTTATTAAAATATATAAAAAAATATTAATAATAATAAAAATAATGACGATTTAAAAATAAATATAGTTTTTCCGGAGTGAGTGTCAAAGATGGTGGAATTCGTTCTTCCATCATGCAATTAATAAACATTAGGCGAGGGAAGTGACGTGGCCATCCGTACACAAACCTCACCATGCATGAGACGTAGAGGGAGCTTATTTCCCATGAGCAAAGGCACTTGGATAATTATCAAATGGTGATTGCCAGACTTGTTGCAGTTGGCAATGCTATGAGAACCATAGCCAAGGCTCACTGAGTAATTTTTTGTTGGTGTAGGAGGTATTCCAGGGAGGTTACAGGAGGTAGCAGCTGCATGAGGGTCCAAGTTGTCGAGGGAAAGGTACCACCTCTCTCTCTTCGGCAGTGTTGGTATGTTCTGAATAGTCACCTTCTATGCAATATGATTTATGTGATATTTTTGTATCATATATGGTCTTCTGCAGCTATTCAACACAATTCCTTATAGAATAGGGTTGAGTTCAACCCTCTACAGGTCACAGGGGAAGGATTTTTCTCTTATGACCACCATTGAAGGGTCAATAGATCTCACGACAAGATAACCAACAAGGATTTTAGGGACTTTCCATGCCCATGAGCTTTGAATCCATGAGATAAGCCTACTTCATGGCTTTTGGAAGATTGAAAATTAGAAACTGATATTCCCTTCCCCTCTTTCAAGCAACCTCAGTGAGAGATAAGACCAAAATGGTTTATGGGCACTATCGCATGTATGCATTACGAATTCTTTCACTGGGAAGAAAGGCACCTGCAGGATAATGGGGTTAGTATTTGAGAACAAACCGATGAAGAAATTCTGGAGATGTTCCTTCGAATTGGGTTTACTTTCTCTCTCTACAATGTATATCTCTTTATAGATTTTGTAGGTTTGCTATATCGGTCTATTCATAGGATTATACATGCAAAGTATCTTCTAAAACTCAATTTTTCATTCTTTACTAAGATAAATGACGGTCGTATTCCAGCCTATGTGGTTTCTCACAACATGCTCAATATAAATAGTAGACAAAGAATATGGAATTTTCTACTTTGCGACAAAGTCATGCTCCTAATGCTAGCCAGGGGTGAGGTTGAGCTCATGGGCAGGAGAAATCCTAACCCACTAGAGGCTAGGGACAAGGAGCTAGGCATCATTCCATCTTGACTGCAACCAGAGCATTTACGACCAACACTCATCGTCGAGCCTGTTACACAATAAATGAATGGGAAACAAAGATTTTAAACCAACCTCATATAAGTGACCAAATAGTTATGGAGGAGTTAGGGGACCTGATTCAAGACCTTGGCAATATCATTGGTCATCACACTTAATACAAACATATATTATTCTTATTTTGGTTGGTGAAAACTCTCCTTGCGAAGACTTTGGTGATGATTATTTATGATAATTCAGGTTATGAATAAGAAATCCACGAAATTCATAAGGAATTTCAATTAACCCAGGGCTATATTGAGCAAAAGAACACACGCCTTGAACACATAGAGAAGCACATCCCCTGTTTTTTTTCGGAGAGAGATGGTGGGTTCTACTGCCAAGGACCCAATGCCACTAGAATCTTTTGATAAGTAGCATGGTATTTAGCATAATATGGGAATTAAAATATCTCAGTTTTATTTAGATGATTAGAAGGGGATTTTTTTATATTTGGTATAGGCTTATGATTAATAAGAGTGACATTAACAATATAAGATAAAAATGATAAAATAGAGACAATGTTCTTAAATTATAAGATAAAAAAATTTAATAATAAAAAGATATTTTAATATCAATCATCATAATAAAAAATATAGCTTTATATTATTTACTTTCTACTTATAAAAATAATAAGAAAATAAAAATGCATAATGTTTTTAATGATTAATATAAAGTTGATTTTTTAATATTATAAAAAAGGGAATAAAACCAATAATATATTTCAATATAAATCATAAATAAAATAATTATATGTCCATAATAATAACATATATGTGTGTGTGAGAATCAATAGCTAAAAGGAAACATTTCTTATTTTATTAAAATATATATATATATATATATAAATATTAATAATAATAATAACAATAGTGATGATAACTTAAAATAAGTATAATTTTCCCCTTGACTCGGGGGGAGTGACAGTACAAGGGAGGTGGTGGAATTTTTTCCACCCTCATGCACTTAATAAACATCAGGCGAGGGAGGTGGTGTGGCCATCCCCACACAAACCTCACCATGCATGAGACATACATGAAGTTTATTTCCCATGACCAAAGGCACTTGGAAAATTATGAGACGATAATTCCAAGACTTGTTGCAGTTGGAAAAGCTATGATAACCATAGCCAAGGATTCCTCAATAGTTTTTCGGTGGTGTAGAAGGTATTCTGATGCTCCAGGAGGTGGCAACTGCATCAGGGTCCAGGTTACTGAGGGAAAGGTACCACATCTCTGTCTTAGTCAGTGCTCCTATGCTTTTAATAGTCACCTTTTGTGCAATATGATTTATGTGATATTTTTGTACTGTATATGGCCTTCAATGGCTAGTCAAGACAAGTAATTCTGGAATAAGGTTGATTTCAACCCTCTAGAGGTCATGGGGGAAGGAATTTTCTCATATTCCCTCCTTTCATGGGTAAAGAGGTATCACGAAAAGATACCCAACAAGGTTTTTACACATTTTCCATGCCAAAGTTCTTTGAATCCATAGGATAATCCTACATCATGTCTTTTGGAAGATTTAAAATTAGAAACCTCTATTCCCTTTCCCTCTTTCATGCAACCTCTAGGAGAAACAAGCCCAAACTAGTTTGTGGGGACTATCGTATGTATGCATTACGAATCCTTTCATTGGGTAGAAAGGAATCTATAGGATAGTGGGGCTAGTCTTTTAGAACAACCCCATGAAAAAATTATGGAGATATTCCTTCAAGTTTGGTTTAATGTCTCTCTCTACATTGTATATCTCTTTGTAGACTTTCCAGGTTTGCTATATCGGTCGGTTGAAAAAATTATCCATCTAGACTATCCTCTAGAACTCAAATTTTTAGTCTTTATTGAGATAAACAAGGGTCGTATTTTAGCTTATTTGGTTTCTTGCAACCCCATCAATATCAACGTTTATAAAAAGAATATGGTGTGCCCTGCTTCACAACGAAGTGATGATCCTAATGTTGGTCGGGGGTGAGGCTGAGGTGATGAGCGGGGATAATCTCGACCCACCAGAGGCTAGGGACAAGGAACCAAACATCATTCTTTCTTGAAAGTAGTCAGATCATTTACAACCAACACTCATCCTCAAGACTACCAAACTATAAATGAATGGGAAACATCGATTGTAAACCAACCTCATATAATATACCAAAAAAATATGGAGGAGTTAGGGGACCTCATTCTAGACCTCAGACATACCAGAGGTCCTTGCAATCAATATCAGCAGACGATATTCTTAATATTTTTGATGAAAATCTCCTAGCAAAGGTTTTGATGATCAGTATTACCGATAATCCAGGTTATGTATAAGAAATCCAAGAAATTCACAGTGAATTTCAATTAGTTGAGAAATATAAAACCCACCTTTAACACATAGAGAAGCACATCTCCTATTTTCCTCAGATAGAGCTCTTGAATTCTAGTGCTAAGGACCCAATGCTAGTAGAATATTCTGATATGGAGCATGGTCTTTAGCATAATATGGCAATTCAAATATCTCAACTTTTTTTATATGATTAGAGAGAAAAATTTTGTATATTTGGTATAGGCTTATGGTTAATAAGATTCATAAAAAGATTCAAATTTATATTTCTATACAAGAAAATCTGAAAAAAATCAGATTTATATTGGCTTATAACACTACTAGATTATCATCAAATGTTATTTCCCACTAAACAAATTGATGAGCCCATTAAATTTGGAACATTGATCTTGTACTACCCACCTTATTTTAAAAAAATGATAAAAATATCAAATCATATATATATATATATATATAAATAAATCCTATAATACATTTAATATTTAATATAGAATTGAAATTTTACACATAAAAAATTATTAATAATAATAATTTAATGAAAAAACTATTATTGAAATTATACGACTAAACTTTTTAAAAGTATCACTATAAGCTTAAAAATTATGCTCAATGCTACGAGGACCGAAAATAATTTGTTTCAGCATTCCCTTAAATACAAATTTTCTGACCTAATTTGGTTGCCTATCAATTTCATCAAACGGACACCGCAACTAGCGATAAAATTGTCCTAGAACATATAATTTATGATTCCTGCTCCCAACCAAAATGGCTTGGTTCCAATATTTTCATATTAAAAAAAATAATAATAATAGTGAGCCAATTATTCACTTATTCTATGGTGCCTAATATTTCTCCTATTGCTACTACAAAAAGTGATACAAAGATACAATCGCTTCATAAATATATTATAATGTGCTAGAAGCCAATGGTTTTACATGTGATATGGAAAGTTCATTTGTTGGGTATCATATATTAATAATAAAAAAATGAATGATTATAAATTGCAATGTGAAGGAGATTTTCTTTTAATGTGATTTTTCAAAAAATCTCATTCAACCGATGCATTTCATGATATATATATGACTTGAATCTACATAAATTTAATTATTAAACTGATTTTTAATACGTTAAAAGTTTTTTTTTAAGTTATTCTAAGAAAAATGAGTAATTTTTTCATATTTAATATAGAATCTAGACTTAACATGTATATGAATGATATGTATATATAGTTCATTTAAGAAACTATGTTGGTCTAATTTAAAAAATAAATAAAATGGTTATTTTATGATATATTTTCCCATATATATTTTTTAAAAATATTGAAGAAAAATTTAACAATAAAAAAATTTGTTTTAAAATATTTAAGATTTATCTCTAAATAGTTATGGTCATTTTTATCTTATTATTTAATTAATTACATAAATGTCATATGAAATGAGTTATAGGTTTCTTAAGCATGTGGTATTAATAAGCCATGGTATTGTAAATAAGCATCTATGTAAACATGGTAAAATGGACATGAATCTAATCATGAACTAAATGTTTTGATGTTTATCCTAAATTTACGACCATTTTGTTTACGACTTCTATAATTTAACTTTAACTATCAATAATTTCTAGGTAAATGGTAGTGATTTAACCTTTACATAATATTCTAAAATATTCATAGTGGTGGATGGAAAATGAAAGAGTGAAATTTATTTTAAAATTAGTTAAGCCCTTTCTTCCTTTTTAATTAAATTGGTTAATTAAAAAAACATATCTCATATGAACATGAGTTAAAGATTTTGGAGCATGTGATATTAACAAGCCATGGTATTGTACAAAAGTCTATTTATAGATTAAAAATCTTCATATAAAGTGAAATTAATCTATATCATTAAATATATGGTTACATGTGTCTTAAAATGTACATATATATTTAAATCATATATTAATTCTTTTTAGAATTAATAATAAACAAGTTATAATTTAGTTAATTTTTTATTTTTATTTTTATTTAAATTGGGGAATGATAAATATATCATAATATGATAAGTATTTTAATGTTTTTATTTTTTATGAATGATTTAATTTATATGACTGCTCTAATTTTAATGATGATAAATATTTGGACATTTATATGTGTTTATGGGTGATTTAATTTATATAGTTGCTCTAATTTTAATAATAATAATCCAAAATTGAAAATTAAGATTTGTGTCAAAATTAGTTATATCTTTTTAATTAAACTTTTTAAATTTTAAATTTAAAAAAAAAAATAATATGTTTACATTTATAAATTATATTTCTATATATTTTTGTTTACAATATTAAATTAGTATTTACTATTATTAATAAATTTTTTTATTATATATAATTTTAAATTATAATAAATTTTTTTATTATATATAATTTTAAATTTTTATTATTTCATTACTTTTATTATTATTATTTTTAATTTCAATTCAATATATTTGAAAATATTTCTTTAAACATTTACCCCTTATTTAATTTTTATAACTAAGTAACATATAAACCACTTTGATGAAAATGGTCATATTATTTAAATTAAATTAATATTATAAAAAAATATTTTAAAAAAATATTTTTCAAAACAGATACTTACTCAGTTTCTCTCGTATTTGCTATATATATATATATATATATATATATATATATATATATATATATATATATATATAATATTAAACACTTAATATATTCACTTCAACATATATTATTAAGTTAAATTGATTAATATATTAAATATTAATAATTAAATACATATATAAATACAGCCATATTGAATTAAATTAATGTAAACATTAGTCATACAAGTGGGAATCGAAATACTTGTCCAAATAGAAAAACAAATATTTATGGTTGTAATATAATAATAAAGATATTATTGTACATTAAAATCTAATAGTAAATTGTTGATCTAAATATATTGGTAAATAGTTATTTAATTGTGGATCCAAATATATTTGCAAATAGTTCAAATTTACTAATTATAATTAGCAATTGCACGAGATGTTGCAAATAAAAAATTGAAATTGTCTTATTTTTATCTACATTATTGTATAATAACAAGCAAGTAAAAGTATTATATTTTAAAATACTTTTGAGAAAGTCAAATAATTTATTTTCATATTCATGAAATTTCCTAAATATTCTAGTTAAATAAAAAAATAAAAAATAATAAAAAAATTTAACTATGAATACTACTTTCTTTTATCCAAATAAATATTTGAAATACTTACAGCTTAAGTGAGTTGCTTAACCTCCTACTAAAAGAGTTTAGACTCTAATCTTGCAAATACACTCTTGAACTCTTCAAATTGTGCCACGATTATCAATATGTCCATACTCTTGAACATCTCTTTTAAACCCATTATTAGTCCTTGCCTTTCGCATTGCAGGGACTCTAGTGATCGCTAGAGCGTTGACGAACAATTAATATATTCTCCTTCAAACCGATTATTAGTCCCAACCTTTAGCATTGCAGGACTCTATCGATAGGTAGAGCGTTGACTACCAATTAATCTACGAAACATTTTTCTTTCACACTTCACGTGTCTTGAGACAACGTTAGATATCCAAATATTTTTTATCCGAACTCTGAAAGGAAAAGTAAAGTAAAGAGAGGTACTTAAATTTCGTTAAAGTTTGATTTTTTTTGGTTAATAGATAGAAAGTATAACCAACGTTTGATGTGAGTGTATTAATTCATATTAATTCTTATCAAAGACAGGAAGCTTTAACCAAAATTTTATGTTAAATAGTGTTTTAGTGCAAACAACATCTCTGGCATGTTATTCTTCTACCATGTTCGTGGTGGCTCTTCGTGGTGGTTCTTTGACACACCATCTACCATGGACACTCTAATCCATTTCATCTACCTGCTTCACGACCCACTTTTTTCTAATTCACTAATTTGATTTACAGTTTGATAAGAGTGCAACGAAGAAAAAATCTTATCCATTCCACTGCTTTACATATCCATTCCATTGGTTTACATTATGGCTTGGAAATTCAATAGGAGTGCAACAAAGTAAATAAGGCAACGAACTTGTACCAAAGAATGGAATAAATGACCTTGTTCAAAGTTGCTTGGCCAACAACAATAACAAACTTTTTCCACAAGGAAAAAAAAAATATGGCATTGCAGGGACTCTAGCAATCGCTGAAGTGTTGACTTCCAACTAATCTATTCTCCTTCAAACCCATTATTAGTCCCTCTCTTTGAAATTGCAGGGACTCTAGAGATCGCGCGTTGACTGCCAATTAATCTATTCTCCTTCAAACCCATTATTAGTCCCTTTCTTTGATATTGCGGGGACTCTAGTGATCGCTAGAACGTTGACTGTGAATTAATCTACGCAAATTTTTTCCTTCTTACTTTCTGTCTGGAAACAATGTTAGAGATCCAATTTTTTTTATTCAAAGTAGGAACGGAAAACTAAAGTAAAGGGAGGTACTTCAATTTCATTAAATTTTAATTTCTTTTCTATTAATATATAGGAACTTCAACCAAAGCTTGAAGTCAGCGTATTAATTCATATCAAAGGGAGAAATCTTTAACCAAAATTTTATGTTAAATAGTGTACCAATGCATCATATTAATTCATATCAAAAGGACGAAACTTTAACAAATTTTTTATGTTAAACTCTTGCATGTTATCCTTCTGTCATGCTCATGGTGGCTCTTTGACATGCCATCTACCATGGAAACTCTAATTCAATTCATCTACATGTTACCATGGACACCCTAATCCATCTCATCTACATGCTTCACGACCCACTTGATTCTAATTGACTGGAGTGCAACGAAGAAAAGAACTTATCCATTCCACTGCTTTACATATCCTTTCCATTTCTTTACATTATCTCTCGAAAATTCAATAAGAGGGCAACAAAGTAAATAAGGAAACGACCTTGTACCAAAGAATGGAAGAAATGACCTTGTTCAAAATTTCTTTGCCAACAACAAAAACAATATTCTGTCTCGTCAATCCGCTTTTCTCCAGGTGTAAAATACAACAAAAATAAACCAAAAAAAACTCTCTCCACGTGTGAAATACAGCACAAACAAACAAAAACAATATTATGTCTAGTCAATCCGCTTTTATCTAGGTGTAAAATAAAACTGAAATATTTTGATTTTGTAGGTTAATAATAGAATAGGCAGGAGCAACAACAGAGGTTTGGAAGGAAATGTTGTAGAAAAAACCTCCCCAAAAAGGTTTCACGGTCGATTTGAGTGGTATGTACTGGTTCTCGTACCCATCTTTGTTAAATTAACCACCAGTTTCTGTATAGGTCTGAGTTGAGGCGGAATGGGTAGGAATCACATTTTCTCTAATCTCAATCTATTGCATGAAATTTATGGTAATCATTTTACCTGTAGTATGATCAGAAACCTGAATTTTCTCATCCCTCATAAGGCTATTCAACCCTGTTTTCGAAGGCCTTGTAGAAATTCTCTTTTGTGGCTCATTTAAAGTTTCTTGGCTTATCTTCTTCATGGCTTCGTGATAATTCAATATTGGGCGTCTCAATTTATGAAATCTCTTGTATGCAAAGCCAAGACAAGCCGAAAGACCTCTGTCAAGGTTTTAAAACCCGTTATTCTCGTAATTGGTTCAGTCGTTATCTTAGTTTTGTTTTAATCCACACCAACTGGGTAATTTCTATCGATGGTAAGATAGATAGGCATTTTTATACTTACAAAGATAGATTGGGTAAGTTACGTTTGTCAACCCCTCTCTGTCTCTGTAAAGGGACATCAATTCATATCTTCTTAGTTTACTCCACTGTGGCAGAAATACCCCTGACAATTCATGGCTTGTCAGTAACTACTTCAACACTTTCTACGGGCTCTCTGTTAATATACACAAGTTTAGCTCAGCAGCTACTTGAACCAAGGCCGATTAGAGAAATGGTGAAAAGGCAATACACAACGTGTCAACCCAAAGATAAAGGAAAGAATAAGCTTTCAAATAACATGGCTGAGCCAAGAAAGCGAGGCAGAAATATGAAGAAAGAGATAATGGAGAATCTCTTGGAAGCTTACTCTTTTGGTAATCCCCCACAAATTCGAAAGGTAATATAGGGATGCGAGAGAGAAAGCAACAGTAATGAAGAAGACATAGAGGGACAGGAGGATAACATGGACTTTGTATTTGATCCTAGAAATACCAGAGGACTTCTTTCTCTCTTTAATCAAACTATCCATACATACTGGACTCTCAAATGCATGGTTTCCAAAGCACTTGAAAGCTTACAACCAATAGATGGCAGTCCAGAAGTGATCTCAATCCTTCAGGAAAAAAAAACTATAATCCAAGATATCAAGGTGTCACAGTACCATGAAACAGCCCCAATTGGCAGAATCGAAAGGCAGATTCAACAAATGCACTAAGTAGACATGCCTGGCTCTATAGCAAAATATTCGGCACCGATTGACTCTTCAGATGGCTAGCATATCAAGATTTATTTTTTAATGATTTTTGTGAATAGCTTTTATGTTCTATGTTGTCAAATATACTTTGTTTTCAACAGTAAGATGGACATAGCCGCTAGTAGAAGAAAGAAACATTTTCAATTTTGGATGGCATTTAATGCTTTAAGATGGCCAATAGACCTGGTTTCCTCGGGAAGTTTGAGGTCACCAAATATGTATATGTTGCAACCTACCCCTTTTTTGATAAATAGAAAATGGTAAGGAACTACTAAATTTACAAAAAAAAAAATAGACATATTTTAAATCATTTGCATTATTAGTCTAGATTGAATCTCTATTATTATTATTATTATTATTATTGAAGAAAAGTCTAAAATATTCAGGTGAAATTCATTTATGATAATGTGAGACCAAAGCTTAAACATTCAAGAAATACTTTGCTTGAAACTGAATTAGAGTAGAATATAGAAATACTTTTCTTGAAACTGAATTAGAGTAGAATACAGTAGTTTGGAAAAGTTGTGAAGAGCATATCGTGCAATGGGTTAATTGTGGAACATAAATTTTAATAGAAAGCTGACATTTTTCTTTAATAATTATTTAGATGTTAATTAATATACTTCAAAATTTCATTCTGTCTTCTCCCTGGTTGCTTTAATAATTATTTAGATGTTAATTAGTATATTTTAAAAGAAATAATTTGCTTGAAATAGAATTAGAGTAGAATACAGTAGTTTGGAAAAGTTGTGAAGAGCATATAGTGCAATGGTTTTAATTGTGGAACATAATTTTTAGTAGAAAGTTGACATTTTTTTTAGTAATTATTTAGATGTTAATTAGTATACCTCAAATTTTAATTTTGATTGTTGCTTTAATAATTATTTAGATGTTAATTAGTATATTTCTATAATTCACTCTGGCTTCTTGCTTTATGAAACAATGTGTTTGAGTAAAAAATACACGTTTTAAACTAGCAGATTAAAATGAATAACAAGAATCCAAATATGTTTAAGATGATTATCATGATTAATATAATTTTCTAAAAATCTAATAAAATTGAAAATACTATTCCATAATTGTGAAGAAAAAATTACCATTTGAAAACAAACTATAAACATAGAAAACATAGAAAAATTTACAAAGATCTTACAACATAAAATTTGAGTTAACTCGAATAATAAATTGAGAGATATAATAGCTCTATATGACTCAGTCAAAAACATGTAGGTAATTGCTAGTTTGGTAGAAGAAAAGATTGCTCTACGTAGTTACTAATTTATCTTCAATATAATTTATCTTTAGAAACACTCCATTCAATAATAGCAGATTAAAATGAATAACAATAAATTAAATATATTTAATAAATTAAATATGTTTAAGATAATTATTATGATTAAAGTAATTTTCCAAAAATCTAATAATTTTGAAAATATTATTCCATAACTCTTAAGAAAAAATTATCATTTAAAAATAAATTATAAGTATAAAAAAAATTACAAAAATCTTACTAAAGATAAAAATATAGATTAACTGAAATAATAAGTTGAGAGCTATAATACCTCTATATGACTCACTCACAAACATGTAAGTTATTGTTAATTTGGTAGAAGAAAACGCTCATTACGCATTTATATTGAACAAAAATTATTTTCAACAGGAACACTCCATTCGGTAACTATAAAAACATTAATATATATTATTAATAGAAAAAAGATAAATCTAGAAATTTATAAGTAATTTGAGTATACGAAGAATACTTATAACTAAATACCAATCAACCATGAATAATATAAATATGATGTTTTGGCATTCAGCAGGGACCACTGCGTGCATTTCTTGTTTCCTCTATTGATTGATTGTCAGCAACCACGTCTGTCGAAATGAGGCTTTTTAAAATTATACTCAAAATTTGTTCGATATGGTTAGCATAAATATCAGGCAATTTTTTTCAGCTTGTCGATTGCTTGGAACCACTTTATCCTAACTAATACAACATTGTCAGTTTCACTTGAGGGAGCACCACCACCGGAAAGAGGATCGCATAGCTTTTGGTTCCCTTTCAGTCTAATAGAGATATGCAATAATTTAGAGAGATGACTTAATGATTTTTTTATTGTTATTATAGTATTAGCGGTTGTATATTATCTCTATGGGAAAGAGATTCGTACAGATTAGAGAATTAGTTAGGTAATTAGCTTAAATGAAAGAAATGATAGATAAATAGCCTAAGACATTTCAATCGTTTAATATTTGATCTGATAATACAAAAAAATACAAAATAACAACGTTTAAAAAAAAAACAAGTTATGACTGAAATATATGGCCTATAAATATACTTTACAGAATATATGCAGAAAATATAAAAGTTTAAGGTAATGACCTTACTTGCAGAAGTCATCAAGTACCTCTACCGACCATACTTACAAGTGTCATCACGCAATACTCTTAGTTAAGGTTATTTGAACATTTTTTTCTATTTCCAATTGTCATACATCTCATCATGTCCATATTGCCTTGATTTTATATTGATTGCACATGTACAAGTTCAAAAGTTCATTCCATGGTCCAACTATCCGTTCTTAGCTTTAGTTCATAATGAAATAGTCTCCTTGCTGAGCCTTTTGCGTGCTGATACCTGGTGAGCTTTCTCTCACTTGACCGAGCAAGGGTCGGACATATAATAAATAAATAGTAGGACTAAAAAATCACATCAACTAACTTTAACGGTAGGGCTAGGACGAGGATGTTTTACATGTGACAGGAACACTCCACACGATTAGACAACAACAAAAAAATGATTTTCCAATAAGACGCTAATTCTATGCACCAATCAATCAAAATATGAATATATATATATATATACATATATATTTAATATCCACTTTATACAATTTTGGTTTTATTTTTTGTCAACCAAAAATATTATAAACAACGCTTAATAAACAATTATTATACTAAAGATTCAACATCTGAATTAAATTTCAAATTCAAGTTTTTCTATAACATAGGAATTTTTGATAACTTTTTATAAATAATTAGAAATTACAAATATTTTTATATTTTTTAAATATAAAAATTTATCATAATTTTTATATTTTAATAAACTAAATTCAATTTAAACCTATTTTAACAATCACCACTTTAAACGGATCTTAATAATCACGACTACTTTGAAGTTCATTTGGTTTCAATATTATGTTTCAAAAGATCTAAAGATAAGTATTATACACTATTATAATTAAAAAAAACGGTTGTACATGGTGATTTAGATTTATGTAAATTTAAAATAGATTTTATTTGTGAGATGTAAGATTAATAGTTATACAAAGTAATATAAGGTGATTTGAGCTTGGAGGGTTATTTTATTTGATGAAGTTAAGTAAAGTATTTTTATTATTAAAGTTAAGTCAAATAAAGTATTTCTGCTATTGAGAAATTACTAATTGCATTATCTCTACATTTTATGGTATCGTAAAATTCATCTTTTCAGATAAATATAAATCTTTCATAATAACCTGAACCACATTGAAAAAAAAAAAACTTTTATATTAATTTTAATTGTATTTTTATTTTTTTATATTCTCTTAAAAAATGTTAGAAAAAAATGAACATGCATTTGATACACATACATGATATTTGAAAAACCATTAATCAAAAAAATATGATTCAATGTAAATTTATCATGTATCAATTGAGATATATTTAAAAAAAAATATGAATATAGTTTTGTATTTAAGGGATTTGTGCTTCATTGAGGATATAAAAATATGATAAAGACAATTGATTGTAACTAAGAAGTCACACTATAAAATATCTTGGAATATATATCAACCATTAGTTTAATTGGATTTATAGCATTTAGAAAAGAATAAATGGAGGATAAAAAACTTGGCTTGCAAACAAATGTAGGTTTGCATTTCTTTAGATATGGTATAAAAATAAGCTCCTCTTTGAGACTATTATCACCCATATTATTTTTTAAGGACTAAGTCAACTTTAAAGATGCAATATCTACAATAATTAATGGAAGAAGATACATCACATCAAAATGCATTTTATAACCTAAAATATATAGGATAAATTGAATACTTCCTATCTTATTTTCATGATTGAAGAGATTATTTCCATGTAGAAAAACTGGGTATGATTAGATATCTTGTATATAAGAAGCTAAATAACATGGAATCCACAAGGTTACAAAAATTGCTTGTAACTCTAACCAAATTCCAAGTCGGTTAGACCATTGTTAGATAAAGGAGGAGATTATTTTGGAGAATAAAGATAATATTAAAATTGTAATTAATTTAAAATTTAAGGAGAAATTTTGGAAGAGTTAGAGGGATATATATATAAAAGGAGGTATAATCAACCACGATTTCAAAAATTAAAAAAACATTTTTTATTTTGACTAATGTTAAAAATAAAATGAACATTGTTAAAATAAGAACAAATTCTTATGAGTCTTTTGGTAAAACTCAGCGTTGATCAATTCTAAACACACCAACAATTAAAAAAGCATGTAAACTTTGTCACACTAAGAAATTTTAAAATGAAAATAATTCTCTTACATGATCTATGGTTTTCTAACATAAAAATAAAAATATTAAATCATTTTAAATACTCTAATATCTTTTTAATATCCAATAAACCAAATCAATCTTATTAAATTCCTATAATCATCTTTATATATATATATATATATATATATATATATATATTTCATTTTTTTTACAGAAACATGTATGTTTATATTAATTCAAAAAAGATTTGAGGCTTATGCTCGGTGATTGTACAATTGGGGACTCAATGTCTAGGGTGTTTCTGAACAAGAAAAAATCGCCTACTCTATTTCTTACATTCAATGTAGTAATTTCCCAATGACTAGAAAACCTTCTAATGCAAACAAATTGTTGGAGCAAGAGGCAAAAATACATGACAGGCTAAGGCAGATGATCACATGATTCACCCTCATTGCGCAGGAGGGATCTCGCAGGCAAAGAGACAACAATGTTGGCCTCAAGATCCGCTTATGGGTTATTTTTCTATACGACATGAAAGAACTGAAGTCTATCAAATGACCCGATCAACTTGCAAGAGGAGGTATTTAGGGACTCATTTTTTCACAATCAGGCTAATGAGATTTTGTGAATCTCCAATGACTCGAGCCTCCTTGATACCATGTTTTTGCAATTTTTTCAAGCCTTGGAGGAGGGCCATGGCTTCTGCTTGATTGTTCGAGGAAAGCCCCAAACCCCAGAAAACATGAGAGATGATTTTTTCTGAAGGGAAATGGATAATTCCTCCACCTCCAACCTTCCCCAGATTCCCCTTTGCTATGTCATCAAAAAACATAGTCTGGATATCTGAACTGCCTCTCCATTTGTCGAAGTCCTCATCCTCTAACCTGATTTGCCATTATTCTCTACCCTTCTCCATATTTTGACCTGTGGGAAGATTTATAAACAACTGCTAACACCACTCCCTACATTGTTGATTTAAGCCACCAGTTGGCTTTTGGTTGAGTGTGGCTTGCATTATTTATTTGAACAGGATTTTAATTTTCACACTGGTTTTTGCTGGTTGAGGGCCTTCTCTTGAAATATTCGGTTGTTTCTTTCAAGCCATATCTTCCAGAAAATAAGATTTGGGATAATCATCCATCCCACGAAGGGCCAACCTCGCCCAAGGAAGGACTTAAGGAAAAATTCTCCCAAAAAAGAGAACAAGTTCGTGGTGTTGTATGGGAGGTTGGGGATATTGTTCCAAATCAGAATAAGTTCGTTCCATATGTCCTCATAATAGCTACACTCGAGCAAGATGTGAATCAAGGATTCTTACTGCTGTTGACAAAGTAGGCACCGAGAGGGGCCATGGAAGCCATGACAGTGTAAATTTTTAGCAGTGAGGATGTTGTTGTGCCCCAACTTCCAGGTGAACATGTCGATCTTCGGGATGCTTTTGACCTGCCAAATCCCTTTCCAAATTGCAGGGTTGCGGGGAACAGAGCGGATGGCTTTAAGACATCTGTCACCTTCAGCTACGGAGTAGCATCCCTTCGAAGAACCCCAGCCCCTTCTGTCTTTTTTCCTGGCATTTAGAGGGGCTATATATATTAAAAAATCTCAAATATTCAAAATTTACCTTAACATCAATTTTCATAATATCGATTTTCAGATAATTCGATCTTTATAAAAATTTAACCTGTCACTAAAAAAACAGAAAATAAACCCATCACTTAAAAAAACAGGAAAAAAAATAAATAAACGAAACCAAAAAAAATAATGATCTTTATAAAAATATAACCTGTCACTAAAAAAAAAAACAGAAAATAAACATGGGACTTAGGAAAAACGGAAAATAAGAAAATAAGAGAAGGATTAGAGCCAGATAATAATTAATAAGTTACACTGTAAAATATCTTGGAATATATATCAATCATTAGTTCAATTGGTATTATAGCATTTATAAAAGAATAAATGGAGGATAGAAAACTTATTATGGGCTTGCAAACAAGTGTAAGTTTTCATTTCTTTAGATATGGAATAAAAAGAACTCCTATTCGAGACTCTTATCACTCATAGTATTTTATAAGCATTGTGTCAAGTTTAGGGATCCAATATCTACAAATATTAATGGAGGAAGATACATCACATCAAAATGGAGTTTCCAACCTAGAATATCAAGATTAAATGTAATACTCCCTATCCTATTTTCATGATTGAAGAAATTATTTCCCTGTAAAAAGTGTGGCTATGATTAGGTATCTTGTATATAAGAAGTTAAACAACATGGAATCCAAGAGGTTTCCTAAAATGGCTTCTTCCTCTAACCAAATTCCCAGTCTTGGTTAGACTATTGCTAGATAAAGGAGGAGATTAAATTTTTTAGAAGAAAGATAATAATAAAATTATCATTACTTTAAAATTTAAGGATAAATTGTGGAAGAGTTAGAGTGGAAAAAAAATAAGATATTATAAGAAGCTATCATCAACCCCAATTTTAAAAATAAAAAAATAAATTTTTTTTTTGACTAATGTTAAGAACAAAATTAACATTGTTAAAATAAGAATACATTCTCATGAGTTTCATGGTGAAACTCGGGTTGATCAATTCTAAGAGGTTTTAAGACGAATTTTTTTTCTTACATTGTATATGGTAAATTTCTAATATAAAAGTAAAATGTTAAAGAATTATTAATACTCTAATATCTTCTTAAGATCCAAGAAAAATAATCAATCTTAACAAATTATTGTGGCCATTATATATACAAGATCTTAAAGAAACTCAAATATCAATTTTCAAATATTTATTTGTATAATTTAAGCATTTAAAAACAAACAATGTTACAAAGGGACCTGTCCCCACCAAAAAATCTGTTGTACTCGACGTTCCCACATACCGGAGACTTTTACATGGGTTGGGAATGTCCCCATTTTTTGGGACTTCATTATGGACTTGGAGACTTCCAAGCCATTCTCAATCCATCCCGAACATATTTTGGCGACTTTTCAGCTTCCGTTCTGTCTTCCCAAAGGAAAAAACGATATGTCTAACCTGATTTTGACTCTGATTACTTTGTTGTTTGGATGGATTTTTCTTGTTGTTTTGGATGATATTTTGGAATGAAAAAGTTTATGTTTATGCTAACTTCCAATGGAAATTAGTAAAAATACTCATGTTACGTTTTCCTATGTTTGCACTAACTCTCTAAAGCAATAACCGTCAGTGTTGAACTTCAGCCTATAATTAATGTTTCTTAGAAATGATATCCCTTTATAAATAATTAAGAAGTTTGTCAACCTTTACTTCATGTGGCATGAATCATGAACACAATTATTGTTCATGAAAACCTTCTAGTTTTTTCCTAAAGGCGAAGTAGACTATCTTTGAGACTATTCTTATGTGGCACATTTAACAAGTTTCTAAACACACTGATATCATATAGGAAATTTTTTGAATTTTGTTTAGCATTGTTCGCAAGAAATTGTTGGGTTGCTGCTTTGTTGTGACTTGTCCTAGTAGCCACATATTTTTTCCCTCAAATACTGAAGGTTGGATAGATGTTTAAAGGCTGCCAAAAGTGACTCATTTTAGCACATTTCATCTTAGTACTAATTTTTCCAAAATTTGTCTTTGCACTTGCCTTGTTCAAGAATAATAAACTAGGATTCAAGATTGATTTACATGTCAAACTAATGTAAAGAAACTACACTATTTTTAATGCTATAACACACTTTTAAGCCTTTCTAACTATGCCATGGAAGTTGAATTTGTTGAATTTGGTCATATTAATAGAATTTACTGTAAGAAAGGAACTATTATTTTTTGTGAGATTGAGAAAATATCTAGTTTTGTTGACTGATTAAACTTGGAAATTATTTGAAAAAACCTAAGAATAGAAAGGGTTGATTTAGATGTTGAGATTTAAAATATTAGGAATATGAGTCAAGGCTTGATTTTGAAAAAATTAGCATGCTTTCCAAGTGGGATAATAAGGTGAATTATTTTACATGCAAAACCAAGATTAGTAAGACTAAATATCCTTTTGGATTTGACCAAAAATAACAAGCAAGACAACTAGCTCTAGTAATTCAACCTAGGATTTTTATTTGAAATTTATGGAAAGATAAACTAGGTCTTTGATAAGAGCCCTCATGAAAATTCCATGTAACAAAGTTAAAAATAATAACCACGGTTGATGGGAAACTTATTCCAAGTTGATAGTTCAAAAAAACATTCTACTGGGTGCTCATTTTGGTTAATATGGCTAAGCAAATTGGAAAAAGTAAAAGGAAAAGGATATAGAAAGAAAAAGTAGCATTTTTTGACATTTATTTATGAGAATAACGAAAATTAAGAGAAAATTAATGTGAAAGGTCATAGGTTTCATGCGAGGAGGAAAATGAAGGAAAATAATGAAAAATGAAGAAAATAGAGGCCTCATTGATACAAATGCTTCTGAGGATCAGTTGGAAAATTTTGGCACTCTTTTTTCAGTCATTTTTAGAGTTCTCACATTATTCTCCCTCTCTCTCTCTCACTCTTAGACACTTATAGTTTTCTTGTATCACTTGGGCTTTGGAGCAAGAAAGGAAAAGCAACCAAGGAAGAGCAGGATCAAGTAACTACAATGGGATTATTTGCAGCTATTGATTTGAATATGTGATTTACTTGCTAGATCTAGAATGCATGGTATTACATATGGTTTATTGTTGTATTTCAATGGGCATTTCCAGGTGTGACAATGTTTTTAGCCTAGCATTTCCATTTCTATATATCTTTGATGAGATGGGTTTCTCATACTTTGATTGAACTCGAAGGTCGAACTGGATTTGAAGTTGAGTGGGGTAGATATTAGAAATGACAAACACATGGAATAGTGCTCCTTGAACAAAATTTTGCATCATGGTAAATCCACTGGCCTAGTAACCCTTGACTGAGATTATGGGTTGCAGTAAATCCATATTATATGCCTCGGTGGCCCTAGGAATCCTCGTCGGTGAATGGATATATATACGGTAAAGCAAGAGGTGTATTTCTCTCTATTGGGCCTAGTAGTCCCTGGATGGGCAGTATGGTAAAGCCTAGAGAGATGGTCTCGGTGTAGGGCCTATTGATCCCTAGGTTAGACTGTGGGTTACGGTAAATCCTGAGAGAATATCAAGCATGAAAATTCCTCGTGGTGTAGGAAGAGATCTTTGGTAGCATCCATGCTTGTTTGGTTCCCTTTCGGTTGGTTATGAGTCTCACATTCATTCTTGGAATATGGCATGGGGGTGATTTACTGAATAGAAATTTGGCTCAGCCAATCTATGGTATGGTGGAACATGGAAGTCCCATCCCTGGTTGGTTCTTGCATTCATTAATGAGAAATTCATTCCATTGGTAATTGATGTATAATTTTATTATTTATTGGTACAGGGTTATCATGGATCATGATTGATTTATGATAATTATTATATATATGGATGTATCTATGTCATTTTCTGGTAGGGTTGTCACAGATCATTCTTGTGGAGGAATGATTTCTTATGTAGGTGAATGACATGAAGAGATTATTTGTCTTACGAAGAATCAAGTGGGAAGAGTAACTTTGACATATCTATGAGGTAAGTATCATGTGGACATGAACTGATATTATATACTTGTACTATGCATATGTTTATGTTATGGGTAGGTAATGGTGAGGGGTACATCAGTGAAGTGAAATTAGTGTTATTTGCGACATGCTAGGATAATCATGGATAGTAGAAAGACACTAGAAGAGATTTTTCTTGTGGGGTCAGTGTGTGGTCTATGGATTTACAATGCTATTGTTTTTTATACATTGTGCATGTTTTATATTCAATGATTGTACCTATGGTGATGTGTAATTTTTCATATGTAATATTGTGTACACATAATGTTATATTTTTTTTGTATATATGGTGTTGATTGTATATTTTATATGTAGTGTTGGGTATAGATGGTATTATGTATATCTTGCGTATGTGGTGTTGTGTACTTATCATATTGTGCACATGTTGGATATGTGGTTTTGTATGCATACAGTGTTGTGTGCATGTTTTATATGCCGTGATGTGTACGTATGGTTTTGTGTACATGTATATGCAGTTCTATGTACATATGGTGTTGTGTGAATGATTGTAAACATGGTGATGTGTGCATGTGGTGTTGTGTACATGTGGTGTCATATACATGCCATGCATGTTGTGTTGTGTACATGTGGTATTGTGTACACATTGTACAGGTGGTGTGGTGTACATTTGGCTTTGTGTACACGTTGTGTAGGTGCTGTCATGTACATGTGATGTTGTGGACACGTTCTATAGGTAATTTTGTGTAGAAGTAGTGCTTTTTACATGTTGTGCATAGGGTATTGGTATACATGTGGTATTGTGTGCATGTCGTACATGTTGTGTTATGGGCATGCAGTATTATGTATGTGCATAGTATAGGCATGGTATTGTGACATGTGTATTTGTTGTATTGTACTTTGTGCACATATATGTATATGTATATGTATTGTGTTGTATTTTACATCGGGTGTAGGTGTATGTGTTGCATGTCGATGTAGGTGTATGTATTGTGTTGTATAGTGCATGGGGTGTAGGTGTACGTGATGTATGTTGGTGTGTGTATATGTATCATGTGGTGTTGTATGTCGTATGTGTGCTTAAGCATTGTGATGTACAATGTGTGTGTGTGTACATGATTGAAGAGGAGGCATTGGGTGCTTGTCGGGTGTGGCAACCAATCCAGTGTGTGTATAGAAAGAAAAAAGGCAGAAGTAAGGACAAATGAAGGATAAGTGTCGATATGTTATTGCAGTTTTATTATGCATATGATATACGATTCTGACTTATGATCATTACATTGATTTATGATTATGGTTTATGATAATTTCATGTGATTCTGATTTTGAACTATGATAGTTGTGATTTGAGCTAACTAGATGTGATATCTTTATACGTGATGATTTGATCAAACAACTAGCTTGACTTGTTGTGATAGGATGTAAACAGGATTGCAAATGTATCTTATTGACGAGCTACAAATTAGGTGTGATTTGAAGTTATTTCAATTTATTTTGAATATAATGGAAATTATGTGCTTGGTACAAGAAGCATGGAAATGCTTCCTTTGATTATTGAAACCAACAACAAGAATTAGCAACAACAACAAAAGGAATTGGAACATGGAACAATATAGTAGTAAATCACCTCAGAAGCAAGGTCATTGTGGGACAATTGTATCCAATAGTGTCCATTTATTTCCATAAGCATGTTATGACCGGCATGATTGTTTTAAAGCATGGATATGCCTTGTTTTTTGTATATTCTGATGTGAGGAAGCCTTTCCAAAGGATGGACTACTCGGGATGGGGTTGCCAACAAAACTTGGAAGGTGAGTGAATGCATAGAAGGGGGTGAGCGGATCACCCGAGGGATAGTGTAGTAGAGAAGGGAAGGCCGAGAATGGATTTTTTTTTGTCATTAGCATTTCCAAACAGAACAAAATGCACATTTGGAGTGTGCCCTGTAAAAAATAATTGGTAATTGTTCACTTGTAGGACAAGTGGCGCAGGATTGTAGCATTGGACATTAGATGCAACTTTCACTTGGTAGTGGATTCTGTACTTCCTCGGAGGAATATGAATCGTAGTATTACTTTGAGGGTGGAGGTGTGAGGCTCATGATTCCCTTGTTGCTGATACGACATTATATCCTTCTATTTTTTGGTTGAGAAAATGTTTAGGTGTGTATATGTGTATATTATTGTAAATATTGTATCGACATAGATTCATAAATATCCATAGACAGTATGGTTGTATATATGGTTTTTATTGTAAATAAAATAATGAGTTGTGTTATAAAGCTCCAGTACATGTTATGATTTTCATGATGATTTTTTTTTTTTGCAAGTTAATCACTGTATATTGCAACGAGTTGTGTTATAAATCTCCATAGATTGTATTTTTTTTTTGGTTTTTTTTTGGTTTGTAGGTCTCATTGAAAACCAAGGACAGGGTTCCCCTAAGGCGAGGGTTCTATAATATCCCTCATGAAAATTTCATGTAATAAATTTAAAAATAATAACCATGGTTTATGGGACACTTATTCCAAGATGAATGTTGGAAAAAAAATCCTAGTGGGTGTTCATTCTGGTTAATATGGCTAAGGAAATTGGGAAAAGGCAAAGGAAAACGCTTTACAAAGGAAAAGTCGAATTTATTGACATTTATTTATGAAAATAATGGAAACTAGGAGAAAATTAAGGTGAAAGGTCAGAAGTTGCATGTGAGGAGGAAAATGGAGGAAAATAATGGAAAATGAAGAAAATAGAGGCCTCATTGATAAAAATGCTTCTAAGGATCAGTTGGAAAGATTTGGCTACCTTTTGTCAATCATTTTTAGAGCTCTCTCACTATTCTTCCTCTTTCTCTGTCACTCTTGGACACTTAGATATTTCTTGGAGCACTTGGGCTTTAGAGAAAGAAAGAAAAATCAGGCAAGGAAGAGCAGTATCAAGTATCTACATCAAGTTTATTTCCAGTTATCAATTTTCATATGTGATTTCCTTGCTATATCTAGTATCCATGGTATTGAAGGTGGCTTCTTGTTGCCTTGGCATGGGTTTTTCCAAGTGTGACAATATTTTCATCCTAGCCTTGCAATTTCTGTATAGCTTTGATGAGATGAGTTTCTCATACTTCAGTTGAGCTAGATAGTTGGATTGGATTCAGAGCTGAGTGGGGTGGATATTCGAAATGACAAACACATGGCATAGGGCTCCCTGAATGGGTCTGTGGATCATGATAAATCTATATTGTGGGTTGCGGTAAAGCCATATTGTGTGCCTAAGTGGGGATAGGATTCCTTTTGAGTACTATATGACATGATATATGGTAAAGCCAAGAGGTGGATTTCTCTTCATTGGGCCTAGTAGTCCCGAGATGGGATGTACGGTAAAGCCTAGAGAGATTGTCTCAATGTAGGGCCTAGTGACCCCTGGATCAGACTATGGGTTACGGTAAAGCCTGAGAAACTACGGGTGATCTATATGTGAAATTGCTTGAGGATATGCAAATTTTGCAAGTTATTAAATTAGGTTTTTTAAGCCTCCTATGCCAAATTTTTAAACACATAAACATGAACAAAAATTTTAGTTTTTATAGTAAATAAGAGATAATATCACCATAATAGTAAAAAAAACACAACAAATGATGAAGGTTTTCACCCCTCTAGGGCTACATCACATGGTCCAGCGTCTACTTGTTGAGCCTCTTTCATTATGCTCAAAAAATGGTTATTACATATAGTTGAAGTGCTCTGTAAATAGCTTCAATGATAGCTCCAATGGCTTCAAAACTATCAAAAACATCTGTGTAGCCTCTTTCAGCTCCCAAAAAGGCTAAAAATAGAGAAATTTATGCTCCTCCCACGTTTTTCTACAAACCGCTCTACAACTTCTACAATTTTGCTAAATGTCCTACAAATCCACAATTTTTTTCCACTATCAGAGCGAAAAAATTTGCTAAATGCTAGAACAAATTGTGGGTTAGTTAAATTGTCCATTAATTCCTATGGATCAAATATTTGACGGAATATGTGGGACCGGGCTAAGCCCTCGCCCCTACTCCCACCCCTTATTTCCCATGGGCTCGGTGACCACGGTTGGGGCTAGAACTGACACACCCTCCAAATGTACTTTACATTAAACTTAAATATATGTTTTAACATATGAATACTAAGACATATGAGGTGGTTTAATCATATTTCTTATGGCTTGTATACAACCGGTCCCGTGTTCGATTCCTATGGGGGTGTTCTCAGCCTCCATTAAAATTTTAGGCCAATGCGGGGAGACCATGTGGTTACCTCCCATTGGCCCACATGGCTCACTGCTATTGGTTGACCCTCTAGCCAATAAAAATAATCCAACCACGAAAAAACTGAACCAATTAAAAATTGACAAGTGACGAGCTCTCATTTCCCAATGGATCCCATTCAACAATGTCGAGTGAAGGTCCAATCAACATTACAGACTGTTGACTGGGAAAACCTATACAACCCAAACACAAAAACATTTGTTGTTTAAAAACAAGAACATAACTTGATTACAAGAGCATATGATGGGGGTTTTGCATAAAACGAGTTGTGTCAGATTTAGAATGACGAGATAAATGTGATTGTTGAGGTTCCACAACATTCCCATAACTTTTAATTTTGAGCATAAATTTGATCCACCAGATCATTCCTACACATGGAAGTTTTTGGTCCTCCAAAAGCTATTTATCTATCAACAAATATATGAGGGTACAAATATCTCACCCTTCCAGTATAGATCCATTGTAAATTACTTGAATGCGACATTTTGAGATTTTTACAAAAATTAATCACTTTCCCTGACTTTTGAGACCTTGGCTTGTTGTTGTACATACGATCTTGCTGCAATTTCCTAGAATATGCAGAACACCAACCTATCCTTTAAGGAAGAAACATATTCCCTCCTCGGTTGTCAATCAAAGAAATATTAAACAACTTCAAATTCTTCTAACCTTGAACAATGTCAACATGATGATGCTTAACATGTCTCGCCCTGTGCTTGCATCGAATTTTGACCAAATGTGATCACCATCGCCATGCAACATCCCATTTGAAGGAAAAAAAATTATGAAACTCACAAGAAGAAATTCTGATGCCAATTCCCTCTTTTTCAAATTTATTTGGCACTTTCTCTTTTACCTTTTCACTCTCTTGCACTCACATCTTGTTCACATCAATGTTCTGTAATGATGCATGTTGTTGCAATTTTACCTCATCTTGTTTGCTTCTTTTTGAAGGAAACATGTTATACTCCTAAAAAATCTAATCACAACTATTAGAAACCTCAACGAAATCATATTTTCCATTTGATGCATTTACTTGGAAGGCCTCATTCACAAGATCTTCATGCCTAAACATTAACAAGGAAAAATTATCTCTCGCACTAACAAATCTCTTCATTTGTCCAACACGCATAAGAGACAAATTCAATTTCTTACTATGCGCTCTAAAAATGTACTCAATCCCATTAATGAATAAGTGATAATTATTGTCATGGCGATGAAATATTTCTTTCCTATCATAAATATATGGGATTCCCAAAACAATACCAGAAATATCGAGAATAACAACTTCAAGTTCAACTTCATCAAAAAAGTTTGCAGTGATTGAAAATCTAAGTATGCACTTCCTCATCACTTGCAAATTTTCATTCTTAGATATCCAACCTAAAGGATAATGTGTTGGATGAGGAATGGTCTCTAAATTCAACTTCTTGACTAAGTCTTCAGAAATAAGATTTTCTTGTGAACCACTATCAAATAGGGTGTCAATCTTTGTATGATTTGAAATAACTCTAACATGGAAGATCTCAATTATTGGTTCATCATATTGAGTACGATTGAGACTACTTGAATAAATAGTACTTGCTATTTCCTTACAATTCAAACCCATTTATGTGATCTTTGTTTCATCTCTAGAATCATAACCTAAATAATGTTGTATTGTTGCAGTTGTCTTCTCCTTCTCCTTGATTTTAAAATTTCTTGGCTCTCATTTTTGGATGAAGTTTCGAACAATGATATTCGTCATGTCCATCTTTGGAACAATGTTTGAATGTGAGTTTTTGTTTCTCCAACTTAATGGATGCATTCTTCTTACCATTACCCCTATACTTACCATTTCCTTTCTCTCCAGACTCGAGGGTATTATCACTTCTCTCATCTGAAAAATGTTTACCTCTTGCATCTAGATGTGTAGCTTGTACAAAAACTTCATCTAAATGTGAAGGATTAAACATGAGAATAGTATTTATTATGTAACTATGCAAGTCTCCAATGTATTTTAACAATATCTACTTGAGATGTAAAATCTACACCCAATATTAGTGCTCTTCTTCTAAATTATTGAGTATAGCTTTGCACACTTTTCCCTTTACCTTGCATAAGTTTTTTTAGTCCATTATAGCCTTTTTCATTTATTATAATGAATAAAATTGGCTCCTCAAGGCAACAACATAATAATTCCAAGAGGTCAATACCTTACCACGGTTCTTCATGTCATCTTGATTTTTGGTCTCCCACCAAAGAAGTGTCGCAGTTTCCAATCTCAATGAAGTAAGTTGAATATTGGTGTCATCATCCTTGATTCTTTGTGTCCTACAATGCACTTCAAATTGACGTACCCAATTATCTAGTATTTCAGAATTTACCTCTCCATCATACATAGGAAAATCAAACTTTATGTCAAGCTTTAAAAATGGTGTTTTACCATGATTTTTGGAGAGTGTGGAGGTCTTTGTGAAGGGCTTATTGTGGAAGAAGATGATGGCGAAGATGGTGGTGTAGATGAAGGTGAAGAGAATGGTGGTGTAAAATGTGGTTTGTCACCATTACCATTACCTTTTGGAGTCTTGTCTCTATTTACTCCATCTCCTTTTGAATACGTATCTCCCTTTGGAGGATTCGATCTTTCACCTTGCAACCTTGTGTTTCTCTCCTCATATAGAACTTTCACCATTTGTGTCATTTCAAAGAATTATTTTTTGAAGGGATTTTCATCCTTAGACATATTGTCATGTTATTCTTCATGTGACATACTTGCTGAAGCTTCAACTACAACTTCAGGTGGAAATTGTGGTGGAAATTGTGGCAAACTTGCTCTCCTTGTCCTTGACCTAACTTGAGGACTTGCAACCACAATATTTCCTTCTCCTCTCTTGAGTTTCAACCTGTTGTATGGTACAACAACCCTCCCCATTTCAAAATTTTAGAATAAATTTTGCTTAGAAATAGGTCCCCTTTATTTTTAGATAAAAATAAAACACTTTGAATAAATCTGATTATTTTAAATAAAAAAATAAAAATATTCATTGTTTAAAAGTTATATATCGCATATCGCAATATATCAAATATAAGTGAACAAATGTGACATTCAATTTTTCTGATCTGAGGAACTATCAAGTCTTATATCGCATCGGCAAAAAGCATGGAAGTATTCTTGTTAAAAAGCCCGATGCGATAAAGAAAATTGCAATCGCAAATCGGTAGGGTCTTAAGGTTTCACTTTTCTTTTGCAAAACTTCGATGCGATGTAACCTATCACAATCGCATTTCAAAAAAGTTATCCTTCATTCAATCTATTTCATAAAATCTGATGCAATTCGATTTATCGCAATCACACTTCAAAGAAGCAACATCACATTTACATGTTTTATAAAATCCCGATGCGATGGATCCCACCATCATCGCAATCACAAATCAACGGAAAATATGAGATTTCATTTGATTTTATTTCAAAACCTCCGATGCGATATACCACATCATCGTTGCAATCACAAATCAGCAAAAATCATATACAACTTAATTCCTTTGGAAATATCCGATGCGATATACTATCATCAAAATTGCAAATCAGAGGAAAATATGAGATGTCATTTGATTTCCTTTCGAAACCTCTGACGCGATGGATAGTTAGTCTTTGTTTATCACTGTTTGCATTGCGCATTTATTATTTATTAATCGTAATTAGATAATTCAAAGGGAAAGACTTACATTGACATTTCAATATCGCCAATCTCCGATTGTACGACCATCATTAATTAGAAAAATCAAACGAATTATGGTGATTGATTCTAATATGAATGTGTGAATGTGACTCTCATGAAGGAAATATAACTATAATATGGGGTTAATCAATTAGAGATCATTCATAAAATATTTTCACACAGTTGTCCTTTTAACTTCGTTTCTTCTCGCGTCTGAAAGTTTTTTCTCAATTGCCGAGCCATAGAACATCCAACCCTCTCATTCACCGAGAGAGTGAAACGATACCAGACGAGAAAATGTCTAATAAGTTTAAGAAAGAAAAAAACTGTGGCTTCCACAAATAATGTTGTCACTCCCACAGTACCAAAAGAAAAACTAGCCAAAATCAAGCTGGTTATAGATATGGCATGCCAGGGTCTCGGGAAGCTTTCCTGGGAAGAAGTGTATAACTTGATTGAAGAAGAAAAACCCACTTTTACAGAGGTAAAGGCGATAGTACCAGATGAAGAAGACTCAAATTCTGATTCTGAGACTCCTCTCAAAGCACTTTCAAACTCTTTTCTTCATAGAATTGTGGCTCGGGAAAATATGTTCCCTTATTATGATGTAATATGATGGGTGATGGGAAATATCACCATCACAAACAGAAAATTTGTTTCAGCTGCGGGAACAAGTTTTGGGTCTTTCAGAGCAGAATATATAAAAGCGATGTAACATTTGCCAGACCCTTAAAAAATCTATAACAAAACTTTCATAGCAGATTTTTCCGCAAGACATGAAGTTCAGTTAGACCCTATTAAGGATTGGAGATGAGCTCCAAAGAAACATAAAAATGAAGCATCAGGTATGTACTCCGTGGAGTCTCTTGCACCCCCATATTTCTATGATGGTGCAATGATGTGTAGACTCTTTGGGAATGACAATTCTATGAGGTTTTCAATTCAGATGGTACCCCTTATTCATGCTTCTATAAATTATGAAATTATGGATTGGTCAGTTATCCTTTCTGATAAGATAGCTAATAGAATTATGGAATATAGAAAGGATAAAGACACTGGAAATACAACTCCTTTTCATTTCTATTCATATATCTTAGATGCTCTATGTTTTAATTCTGAATTCCCTATTATGGGTTTGAAATGGACTCCACTGGAACCTGTTCCAATTCACATTTACCATAAAATCTTGTGGAAGGTCCATTTTAAAAATCATGTATATAGGATTTGTCACATCTTTATGTTACCTGTCTATAAGACCATTTTTAACCAATCTCCTCCTCGGCTCTCTAAAAAAGCAAAGAATGATATATCCCTAATTGGCAATTGGTTTGGAGAAGAAAGGTTTACCTATATCAGAGTTTTTGGAAGCATTGTGGAACCCCATATCTTACCTCTATATGTCCCTGACAAACTGTAAGCCCAAGAAATTTCTTACCAGTTGACAGAAAGAGGGATGTCAAGATGTCTAAAGAATGCCAAGAAATTGATGTGGCCTACCTTTCCCTTTCATTGTGGAAATTATACTCTGAATGATTTCAAACATGTTGAAAAGGAAGTCATTAAAATAAGAGATCTTAAGCTTGCAACTATCCCAAGCAGACATTATGATCCAAACAAAGTAGCTTTCTATTTCACAACTTTGGTTCAAATTGATAGGTTTGAGCATGAGCCCGATGAATTTGATGATTTATTTGTTTCTATTAAGAGATTTTCCCAAGTTTATGACTTGGATATATCCAAGTTTCAAGTAGAGGATATGAAAAAATTCATGCAGTACAGAAGTCAGAGATTGCTGAGAGCTCCCCTTGACTAGCTAAGGATCCCTTTGCAAGAAGCTGAAAGTATAGAAAAAAAACAAAATAAAAAGGAGGACACATCTAGCAAGACAAAAAAATAAGTGTCTACAAGCAAGCTTGATGTACATACTCGGAAAGAAAGTGAAGCTACCAAGCTTGATATTCAGACAGAGAAGGAGAATACAGGTACTGAGATCGATATGCAGTCTGAAGAAAGAAATACAGGTGATAAAGCCAATGATCAACTTGAAAGAGAAACAACCACGGAAAGAGTGGTAAATTCTGCTAAAATTATTGTTACTCCCCAATTTCTAAGACGATATGAGCAATTTCAACAGCAAATTGGAGGACAAAATAATCCTCAAGTTGATAATCTGAAAGATCAAGATATGGAGATAATTCCTGAACATCCATCAAAAGAAATTGTGTTGAAATTTGAAGAAATCCCTCCTCTGGATATCTTTTATAGTCCTAAGCATAGGGCTGTTGTGAGGAAACAAAGGAAAAGAAGGAGGACAGATCAAGAAACACTTTCATCCTCACAAGTTGAATTCATGAATATTGTCTAGAATAATACTGAGGTAAATACTTCAAAGGATCTTACTAAACTGTCACAATATGCAGGTGCCTATAGTGCAGCCACTATAGATAAAGCTGCTGAAGTCAATCAAATGATCAAACAAAAAGACTCAAAAATAACAATGCTAGAAGAAAAGAGAACAAATGATCAACAAAATATAATGCAGTCGGAGCAGAAGTTAGCAGAAGAAAAACTCAAAGCCAAACAGCTAGAAGAACAACTGAGTGTGGAAAAGAAAAAGCTTTATCAACAAGCTTTGAATAAGCAACAACAGTTGTCCCAAGAGGTGTCCAAATTACAAACCTTGCTGCAAAATGAGAAAACTGCCAAAGAACAGCAAGAGAAAATATTTCAAGCTAGATTGGATAAATTTAAGGATTATCCTCAAATTGACCAATTTAAAACTGAAGCTCTGGAAACAAATAAGCTATTGTCTCAGCAGTTAGATGATCTTTGTCAAAAGGTTGCACAAGAAAAGCCTTTATGTGAAATACTATCTTTCCTTATTGATGAATTAGTTAGCCTCAGACTTGAATTTGAGAATGCAGATGATAAGATTTCAGAATTTATTTCATGGCAAGACTCAGAAGAAGGAAAGAATGCAAATCTTCCCAGGATTGAAGAAAGGCATAAGGAAATTTTGTTTTATGAATGGGAAAAATATTTGATTAAAGAATAACGAGCTACATCAAGGGCCAGAGCTATGATGATCAATCTGACACAATTAGTTAATGATACCTTATATGATACTAATTTAATTTCATATTGTATTCTAGGTAAATTACCAAAGGTGAAAGAAACTGATACCAGGTGGAAGCAGGAATTAATCAACAAGAATCATAAAATAAACAAAATTCAAGAAATTACATGGGATTTCATGTGGACATATTTAATTAAACCACACAGTCAACAGATGGCAATCAAATGCATTTCAAATGCCATGAATTGCATCATCCCAGAGTTTACCAATGCCACGTACACTAGTCAGTTGCATTCGAGGCTGAGTCATCCAATCAAGGTCAAGGATCTGCTCAAAATCTGTCAGCTCAGCACATTGAATACATGAGAAAGTCAATGAATCTATTTTATTTTGATATCGCAAGTTTTTTTTTAGTATTTACGATGATAGTTTCTAGCATAAGTTATAGATAATCTATTTTGTTAAATTCCTATTTAAACCCCTTTCATGCATTTAGAAAGGGGTTCTAAATTTGTAATATTTTGGCTTCGATGATACATTTCTATACTCCATTGACTATTTTATTTTTATAAAGAATCACATCCTGTGATTTATGGCGAATTATCTTTAAGAATTGCATTTTTGTACCTTGGAGGTTGTTTTAAATTAAAGCACAATATCTGGATATCGAATTGCATCAAGAAAAATATCTCAATGAATCTGACCTATTTCTATCGATTTACTGTTATTTTCTTTATATAATGAAGTATTCTCTTTGGAATTTTCTATCATTTATGTATGCTTCTTTTCTAAAATATTTCTTTGTCATGTCATTTCTGAAGATATAGAAATATTTATCTATCATATTATATGCAAATGATATATAGAATTATGAATGCGATGTGCTATTCTAATTCTATTTAATTTCTTAAACATAGTTATCATTATATGATATTGCACCTTTCTATTAAATAATAATACATTTTCATGGTTATTTGTTTAATTGAAACAATCTCAAAATTCGTATTCATACTTAATACCCGGGTTAGTTTTAGAATTATTTGTAGGTTATAGTTTAAGTTAGATATATTATTTTAGTCAGTTAGTTCCATAACTCACCTATACAAAAACTCCATCATCAATCCATTTATTATTATGAAACTTGTCCTATAAATCCAGTCGAAGCCACCACACCAAACAGAAAAGGAGTTGTCCTAAGGTCCCGACCGAGTGGTTTTCCCCCAATTTTTTAAGCAACGATTTTTGAGGCTTCAACATTTTTGGCACTAGAAGGAGGGCCTAAGCTATGAATGGCAAGAAAATCCAAATCCACGTGCCATTCTAAGAGAAATTCACCCTCATCACCTTCCTCAATTTCTTCTACATCTCAAATCACTAGGGAAGAAATTGAGAAGAACATCAATACACCCACTACCAAAACTTTAGATTTGTCATACAATCAACCTCTTGAGTCCATTGAAATACAAGCTTTA
The DNA here is from genome assembly GCA_034641835.2 of Pinus albicaulis. Classification (NCBI taxonomy): domain Eukaryota; kingdom Viridiplantae; phylum Streptophyta; class Pinopsida; order Pinales; family Pinaceae; genus Pinus; species Pinus albicaulis. The sequence continues at coordinate 864,042,239 of CM076577.1, read as the reverse complement.
GTTCATAAACTCCAAGGGTTCTGATTATCATTAGAAGAGTCTGAATTATTTGAAGGTAGTGTTACTTCACAATTTGTTTCTTCCAGACCTCTCACTAAGTCACAAAGTGAAAAAATTGGTATTCCTCCAAAGGAATTACCTTTACCAAGTCGAGTTAAGACCATAAAAACATCCTCAGAATCAGGTAGTGATATCATTTCTTCATCTAAAACTCACTCATCTGCTTCCCAGACTCAAACCTAGAAGAGTATAGTTATTCCAACAACCTCCACTCAAACACTAGTTGTTTCTTCTAGTACTTCAACTGTTATCACAACAATGGCACAGAGACCATGGGCTAATCTAGGATTCATTGCAATGCCTGCACCTTTACATGATTTACCAGATCATCTTGAAAAATGGCTGCCAAAATTTAGTCCTGACCTTAACATACAAGGTGAAGAACACATTAATAAATTTATGCCTGGTCTAAATTTGAACGGATTTGAACATGAGGATGCTGTATTCAGGTTATTCCCCTATACTTTTCAAGGGGCATTAGGATCCTGGTATTTTTCATTACCTTCAGGATCTATTACAATTTGGGACATTTTCCGGGAACATTTCTTAACCAAATCTTGAGATGATAGATCAATAGCGACTTTAATCAATGATCTCTGCAATTTGAGAGCAGAACCCATTAAATATTTTAATTCCCGATTCAACAAACTTTTGAATAAAATTCCTACAACCTCAAAGCCTAGTGAGCAAGTCAAAAGCGAATGATATATAACAGCTTTGCCCTCAAACATAGCAATTTTTGTAGATAGAGTTGATAAACCTACATTGGCTGAAAACATGAAGGAAGTAATTATAGTTGAAAGACAGATTATTTCTTTGGATAAGAAGAATGCTATTGAAGATAAAAAATCCAAAAAGGTCAGCTTTAAAGATGATTCCAAGAAGAAGACACCCAGGGATCCTTATGATATGGAAGGATTATAGAAAGTTCTAAAAACTATGTCTAATGAGATGGTTGAGATTAAATAACAAGTGCCAGAGACTTCTACCAAAAGGCCATTCAAAAATTTCAAAATAAATCAAAATATCGAATCAAAAACACCCAATTAATTCTCTAACGCAGAGTCAGATGTAGAAGAAGACGAGGAAGATTATACACCTCCATTATCAGAAGAAGATGAAGAAGAAGAAATAGTTTAATTACATGGGATGTGGGATTTCATTCTTCCTAATTCAGACAGTGAAAATGAACAAGAAGCCATGCCAGTAAGTACAAGAAGTAAATCTACATTAGAGCCTGTCCAAACAGTTCCCAAGAAGAAAATTTCAACTTCGACTACTAAAGACAAATCCCCTGTAAAGAAAAATTCCTCTTTACCGACTCAAAATCAACCATCATCTTCTAATCCTCCTACAACAACATCCAAAACTTTGGTGGTATCAGATCCTATGGATTATAACATTGTTGAAGACATGAAGAAAACCAGAGCGAATATCTCTCTACATGAAATTAGCAAACATAAACATCAACAGAAGCTGTTATTGAAAGAATTAAATGCAACACCAATTACTCCTCTACCAAGCGGTGTATTTTCCAAAGCAGCCAAAGGATTAGGTAAGCCACCAAATAATGTAGATGCTACTGATACTATTCTTATTGGAGAAAGATCAAATTCTCAGACACCTCCTTTTCTTTGACTTATGAAATCTATAAAAGGAATTTTCATAACTATTTGATAGATTCAGGAGAATCATTTAATATAATTCCTACTTCAGTCTGTGCAAAATTGAATATTGAACCACAAAAGTCTGCAGTTCATATTTTTCAATTAGACCAGTCTAAAGTACAAGTTGTGGGAGAAATTAATTCAGTCACCATTAGGTTAGCCTTTGATCCCAGGATAGTCCATAGAATTGATATACTGATTTCAGATATTCCTAAGTTTTATGTATTAATATTAAGTAGGGATTGGTTTGCAAAACTTAATGGTTACATTGCCACTGATTATTCTCACATGTGTCTTCCTTACAAAGGGAAACCAAATCAAATCAAGGTTGAACGTGAAAAACACATGATGCATACTGTAACCGAATTTGAACAACAAAATGAACCTGTAGATTTTAATAACAACATTCTTGGAGGTTATTCTGCTGAATGATTTCTTGCACATTTCACAGAACCACAATCAAATTTTTTTGTAAATAATTTTATTTCGCAAATTGAAAATTTTTCGCAAACTGATTCTTGAAAATTTGTTAATGTTTCTGATCAATATGTAGATAAACCTGTAGATAAATATTTATTTTCGTCTTTGTATTTTGATGGATCAAAATCCAATGATGGTGTAGGAGCAGGATGCATTTTAGTTAATCCAGATGGGGAAAAAAATATGCTATCATGTAGATTAGAATTTGAGTGTACGAATCGCACTGTAGAATATGAAGCCTTAATCCAAGGGATTTATAAAGCAATAGAATTAAATGTTAAGTATCTGAAAGTGTACGGTGATTCTGAAATTGTTATCAGACAGGTAAGAAACACTATCCATTATCTTTTAGATCATCTTAAACATTACAAATCTCTTGTGCAACATCTTACCACTCAATTATTAGCATTCAACATGTTTTCCATTCCGAGAACTCAGAATTCAGTAGTCGATTTGTTAGCTAATGTTTCTTCCAAGCTCTTCCCAGTTGAATATTATAGTCGAGATAGGTTTTCAGTTGAATTAATCTTTATACCTTCTGTGCCAGATAATGTCACCAATTGGAGAGTGTTTTATCATGATGAAGATATCTTAAATTTCTTGACTTCAGAAAAATATAATGATGACCAAATAATTGAAGAAAGTGATCATGATCTTCAAAACACATCAAAAGACAATGAAAATCTTATTTCCAAATCTGTAGTCAAACTTGAAGACTTATGTGATATCAAAGATAGATTCAAAAATGTTATTAATGATAAACTTCGAAGTTCTACTTTGAATTTTAAATTAGTAAATCTTCTTACTGAGTCTAAACCACAGATTTTTAATTTAGGACTCGAGTTAACATCAGAGGAAAGGTCAGCTTTCATCAAACTTCTGAATAAGTACAAAAATGTCTTTGCTTGTAATTATGAGGATCTGAAAACTTATAATACTTCTATTATCCAGCATACTATTCCAATGCTTTCCGATGTAAAGCCAGTGCAACAGAAGTTAAGGGAAATTCACCCCAATCTAGAATGACAAATCAAGTTAGAATTGAACAAAAATTTGAAGGTGATTTTTTTTTTCCTATAAGACATTCTAGTTGGGTCTCAAACATGGTTCCTGTAAGGAAAAAAATGGAGATATCAGAATCTGTATTGATTTTAGAAATATGAATAAAGCATTCAAAAGGATAACATCCCATTGCCAACGATGGAACAAATACTTCAAAAGGTATCTGGTTCTAAACTCATGTCTTTTCTTGATAGTTTTTCAGGTTATAACCAAATATTGGTACATCCAGATGATAGGATGAAAACTACTTTTATAACCAAATGGGGAACTTATGCTTATCAAAAGATGCCTTTTGGTCTGATAAATACAGGAGCTACTTTCCAGAGAGCCATGGATATAGCATTCAAGGGTCTGATTAATAGATCAGTTGTTATCTATCTTGATGACATAAAAGTATTTTCAAAGAAAATAACCAATAATTTGCACGATCTAAAACAGATATTTGAAATATGTATAAGGTTTGGTATTTCTTTAAATCCAAAGAAATCATTCTTTGCTCTCAATGAAGGAAAACTCTTAGGATTTGTTGTGTCAAAATGTCGTATATATATTGACCCTGACAGAGTAAAAGAAATTTTTGATATTTATTTACCACATAACAAGAAATATATGCAATCATTTCTAGGGAAAATCAATTTTGTAAAAAGATTCATTCCTGATTTTTCTCAAATAGCTTTACCTTTGCAGAATATGATTAAGAAAAATTTTATTTTCAAATGGTTACATAAATAAAAAGAAGCCTTTGATGCAATAAAAAAAGGAAATCATTAATGCACCCACATTGAATACTCCTGATTTTTCTAAAAAAAATATTTTGTATACCTTGGCTATAGAAACATCCTATGTTGTTGTTTTAACACAGCTCAATGACCAAAAAATAGAAGCACCAATTTCTTTCTTTAGCTCAAATCTGCAAGGAGTCGAGCTTAATTATTCTGATGTAGAAAAACAAGCCTCCACTTTGTTTAAATCAATCAAACATTTTAGACCTTCTCTCCTAAATACACATACAAAAATTATTGTCCCATTCTCTGCAGTGAGACAATTGTTAATTCAAAAGGAAGTAGGAGAAAAGAGAGCTAATTGGGTAACAACTTTACAAGAGTATGATATTGATATTAAGCCAGCCAATATTGTTAGAGGACAAGGTTTTTGTAGATTGTTAGCTGGAGCTTCCAACATACCAGAAAATCAAGGTCAAGATAATGTTGTTCAAGTAAATCAGATAAGTGTTATAGATTCTGAATCTCAGTATGCTGATCTGATCTTTTACTTGAAAAATGGGGATGCTCCTTCTAATATTAGCTATAAGAAAACGTGTGCTTTAAGATTAAAGGCTAAACATTATGAAATTATTCATGATGTGTTATTAAGAAGAAATTATGATTCAATTATATTAAGATGCCTTGAAAAGACTGGAGCAAAAAAGGTATTGCAGGAATTACATGATGGACCAGTAGGTGGAGATTTTGGAGGTGATACCACAGCTCACAAAATCATCCATGTTGGATATTATTGGCCTAACCTTTTTAAAGATACACATGACTATGTAAGGAAGTGCGAGACTTGTCAAACTTCTATTGGAAGATAAAGGAAACTGGCTTTTCCTTTATAACCAGTAAACATTGAGAAACCATTTCAGCAATGGGGGCTTGATATTATTGGAAAATAGTACCACACTCTTCATAAAAACATAGATACAGCTTTACAGCAATGGATTATTTCACAAAGTGGGTAGAAGCAATTCCTTTAAAGGTAGCCAAATCTGATGCAATCATTGATTTCATTTATCAATTCATCATTACCAGGTTTGGTGTACCTAACGCTCTTGTTTTTTATAATGCATCTTATTTTTCTGAAAATAGTATAATGGAATTTGCAATCAAAAGAGGTTTCGAATTGAAATATTCAGCAAATTATTATCCACAAGGTAATGGTTTATCTGAATCTACTAACAAAAATATCATCAAAATCATAAAAAGGACCATTGATCAGAATAAAAAGAATTGGCATAAGTCTTTAATTTTTGCACTATGGGCTGATCATATTACTCACAAAGATTCAATAGGTACTTCACCTTTTAATCTAGTTTATGGAAAAGAAGCTGTGATACCATCAAATCTAGTTCTTCCATCATTAGGCCTAGTTCAATTTATTGAAGAGAATCCTTTATCATCTATTTAGTGTAGATTTGATCAAATTATTAAGTTAGAAGAAGATAGAGAGAAAGAAAAAAGCATTCATGCTAAACACCAACAGCTTGTAAAATCTTCTTTTGATTCAAGTTCCACCAGATCCAAAACTTTGCAAATTGGTGATCTTGTTTTGAAATGGGACAAAGCACATGAGGATAACACTAAGCATACCAAATTTCAAAGATGTGGCTTGGACCATTTTAGATTGCTGAAAAGATATGCTCATATACATTCATACTGCAAGATTTAACAGGAAAGAGACAATCTCTTCCTGTGAATGGGCTTGTCTTGAAAAAATTATTTTCTTAAGGAGGTAACCCCTTCTTACCTGTACATATTCCTTTCTGCAATTTATTTTATTTTGTAAGTAAGGTTGTGAATAGTCTTTAATTGGATTTTTACTATTTGAAAATATCTCCGAGAAAATATTATAAATACTTATTTTATGTAAATAATAATTTTTATAGAAATGATTACAATTTTGGATAGTTAAAATAAAATATTAAACTTTGGAAATTTTTATAAAAATTTACAAAATGTTTTTGAAACCTTGAGAAAATTGTAAATCAATATAAGTTTATTGAGCAGAGAAAGGTTATCCATAAAAATTAAAGACTTTTCCAAGCTTTGGCATTCAAAACTCTAAAAATTGTCATCATTTGATTTTTAAGGAGAAAAATCAGTTCACCCCATCCATTAAGGTTGTGATTTTTAAGAATGTAATTCTAAGAAATTATATGTAAAATTAAAAGATAAGAGGTCTCATCACGATCCTACTTACCATGATCATAAGAAGTAATAAAACTGACATTACCAATACTGCATACCAAAATAGGGTAATGGCTTATAATTATAAGACAAGGGCGTCTCAGCACGAGCTAGCTTGTTTAGTTTAATTACAACTAGTGAGTGGCATTGTTATTAATTGGCTACCAAACTAGAACAATGGCTTCTAAATTAAAAAAATAAATAAAAGAGAAAAAACATGAGATAATATGTCTTATGAATTTATCTCTTAAAGAGTCGTGATCTTAGATGGATGGGACAATGAATGATTGATGGTTAAAAGGTAACCCTATCGAGACTATAAACGTTTGCTGGCAACAGAGGCAATACCTATGAAAATAGAGTATATTACAAAAGATAAAATTGGAAAGTCCCATTACTTTATTATTATCAACCAATGAAGGCTTAATAAAACCCAAAAATGTTTTTATTCTTGAGAAATTAGAAAGAAATTGTAAGTGATTTTTATTCTTTTTCAGAGTTAGATTTTATCTAAATTTCTCTAAGATAGTTTTCATTATCTCTAAAACTTTTTACTTACTAAAAGTATAGTGTTCATTTTATTTTTTCAGAGATAACTGTTTCTTCCAGTGAATCGCCAATTGTTGTACGGTACAAAAACCCTCCCCATTTCAAATTTTAGAATAAATTTTGTTTAGAAATAGGTCCTGTTTCTTTTTAGATAAAAATAAAATACTTTGAGGAAATCTGATTATTTTAAATAAAACAATAAAAAGATTCATTGTTTAAAAGTTATATATCGCATATCGCATATATCAAATACAAGTGAACAAATCTAACATTGAATTTTTCCGATCCAATGAAATATCAAGTCTTATATCGCATCGGCACAAAGCATAGAAGTATTCATGTTAAAAATCCCGATGCGATAAAGAAAATCACAATCGCAAATCGGTAGGGTATTAAGGTTTCACTTTTCTTTTGAAAAAACCCAATGCGATGCAACCTATCACAATCACATTTCAAAAAAGTTATCCTTCATTCGATTTATTTCATAAACTCCGATGAGATACAATTTATCGCAATTACAGTTCAAAGAAGCAATATCACATTTACATGTTTTATAAAATCCCGATGCGATGGACCCCACCATCATCACAATAAAAAATCAACGGAAAATATGAGATTTCATTTTATTTCCTTTCGAAACCTCCGATGTGATATACCCCATCATCATCGCAATCGCAAATCGGGAAAAATCATATACAACTTAATTCCTTTCGAAATATCCGATGCGATATACCATCATCACAATCGCAAACCGGAGGAAAATATGAGATGTCATTTGATTTCCTTTCGAAACCTCTGATGCGATGGATATTTAGTCTTTGTTTATCGTTGTTTTCATTAAGCATATATTATTTATTAATCTCAATCAAAGAATTCAAAGGGAAAGCTTTACATTGACATTTCAATATCGCCGATCTCCGATTGTATGATCATCATTAATTAGGAAAATAAAACGAGTTATGGTGATTGATTCTAATATGAATTCATGAATGTGACTCTCATGAAGGACATTTAAGTTTAATATGGGGTTAATCAATTAGAGATCATTGATAAAATCTTTTCACACAGTTGTTCTTTTAACTTCGTTTCTTATCGCGTCTGAATGTTTTTCTCAATTGCATAGCCATAGAACATCCAACCCTCTTGTTCGTTGAGCGAGTGAAATGATACCAGATGAGAAAATGTCTAAGAAGTTTAAGAAAGCAACAACTTCTGTTTCTGCAAAGACTGTTGTCACTCCCACAGTACCAAAAGAAAAACCAACCAAAATCAAGCTGGTTACAGATACGGCATGCCAGGGTCTCAGGAAGCTTTCCTGGGAAGAAGTGTATAACTTGATTGAAGCAGAAAAACCCACTGTTTCAGAGGTAAATGTGATAGTACTAGATGAATTAGACTCATATTCTGATTTTGAGACTCCTCTCAAAGCACTTGAAAATTAGTTTCTTCACAAAATTGTGGCTCGGGAAAATATTTTCCCCTATTATGATGTAATACGATGGGTGGTAGACAATATCACCATCACAAACATAACATGTGTTTCATCTATGGGAACAAGTTTTGGGTCTTTCACAGCAGAAGATATAAAAGCAATGTACCATCTTCCAAACCCTCAAAAAATCTATAACAAAGCTTTCATAACATATTTTTCCACAAGCAATGAAGTTCAATCAAACCCTATTAAGGATTGGAGACAAGCTCCAAAGAAACATAAAAATGAAGCATCAGGTATGTACTCCGTGGAGTCTCTTTCACCCCCATATTGCTATGCTACTGCAATGATGTGTAGACTCTTTGGGAATGAAAATTATATGAGGTTTTCAATTGAGATGGTACCCCTTATTCATGCTGCTATAAATTATGAAATTATGGATTGGTCGGTTATCCTTTCTGATAAGAGTAGCTAATAGAATTCTGAAATATAGAAAGGACAAAGACACTGGAAATACAACTCCTTTTCATTTTTGTGCCTATATCTTAGATGCTCTGTGTTTTAATTCCGAATTCCCTATTCTGGGTTGGAAATGGACTCCACAGGAACCTGTTCCGATTCACATTTACCATAAACTCTTGTGGAAGGTCCATTTTAAAAATCATGTATATAGGATTTTTCATGGCTTTATGTTACCTGTCTATAAGACCATTTTTAACCAATTTCCTCCTTGGCTATCTAGAAAAGCAAAGAATGATATATACCTAATTGGAAATTGGTTTGGAGAAGAAAGGTTTAACTATATCGGAGTTTTTGGAAGCATTGTGGAACCCCATATCTTACCTCTATATGTCCCTGACAAACTGTTAGCCCAAGAAATTTCTTACCAGTTGACAGAAAGAGGGATGTCAAGATGTTTAAAGAAAGCCAAGAAATTGATGTTGCCTACCTGTCCCTTTCATTGTGGAAATTATACTCTGAATGATTTCAAACATGCTGAAAAGGAAGTCACTAAAATAAGAGATCTTAAGCTTGCAACTGTCCCAGGCAGACAGTATGATCCAAAAAAAGTATCTTTTGATTTCACAACTTTGGTTCAAATTGCTAGGTTTGGGCATGAGCCCGGTGAATTTGATGATTTATTTGTTTCTATAGAGAAATTTTCCAAACTTTATGACTTGGATAAATCCAAGTTTCAAGTAGAGGATATGAACAAATTCATGCAGTACAGAAGTCAGAGATTTTTGAAAGATCCCCTTGACCAGCTAAGGATTCCTTTGAAAGAAGCTGAAAGTATAGAAACAAAACAAAAGAAAAAGGAAGACACAACTAGCAAGACAGAAAAATAAGTGTCTACAAGCAAGCCTGATGTACATACTAGGAATGAAAGTGTAGCTAGCAAGCTTGATATTCTGACAGAGAAGTATAATGCAGGTACTAAGACCGATATGCAGTCTGAAGAAAGAAATATAGGTGATAAACCTAATGATCAACTTGAAAGAGAAACAACCATGGAAAGAGTGGTAAATTATGTTGAAATTATTGTTACTCCCCACTTGCTAAGACAATATGAGCAATTTGAGCAGCAAATTGGAGGACAAAATAATCATCAAGTTGATAATCTGAAAGATCAAGATATGGAGATAATTTCTGAACATCCATTAGAAGAAATTATGTTGAAAGTTGAAGAAATCCCTCCTCTGGATATCTTTTATAATCCTAAGCATAGAGCTATTGTTTGGAAACAAAGGAAAAGAAGGAGGATAGATCAAGAAACACTTTCATCCTCACAATTTGAATTCATGAATATTGTCTGGAAGAATATTGAGGTAAATCCTTCAGAGGATCTTACTAAATTGTCACAATATACAGGTGCCTATAGTGCAGCCACTATAGATAAAGCTACTAAAGTCAATCAAATGATCAAACAAAAAGACTCACAAATAACAATGCTAGAAGAAAAGATAACAAATGATCAGAAAAATATAATGCAGTTGGAGCAACAGTTAGCAGAATAAAAACTCAGAGCCAAACAGCTAGAAGAACAACTAACTGTAGAAAGAAAAATTCTTGATCAACAAGCTTTGAATAAGCAACAACAGTTGTCCCAAGAGGTGTCTAAATGACAAACCTTTCTACAAAATGAGAAAAATACCGAAGAAAAACAACATAAAATATTTCAAGAAAGATTGGATAAATTTATGGATTATCCTAAAATTGACCAATTTAAAACTGAATCTCTGGAAACAAATAAGCTATTGTCAAGGGCAGAGCCTTTATGTGAAATAACATCTTCCCTTATTGATGAATCAGTCAGCCTCAAACTTGAATTTGAGAATGCGGATGATAATATTTCAGAATTTATTTCATGGAAAGACTCAAAATAAGGAAAGAATGCAAATCTTCCCATGATCGAAGAAAGACATAAATAAATTTTGTTTGTTGAATGGGAAAAAAAGTTGATTAAAGAAGAATGAGAGACATCAAGGGCCAAGGCTATGATGAACAATCTGACACAATTAGTTAATGATATCTTATATGCTACTAATTTAATTTCATATTGTATTCCAGGTAAATTACTAAAGGTGACAGAAATTGATACTAGGTGGAAGCAGGAATTAATCAACAAGAATCATAAAATTAGCAAAATTCAAGAAATTACATGGGATGTCATGTGCACATATTTGATTAAACCACATAGTCAACAGATGGCAGTCAAATGTCTTTCAAATGCCATGAATTGCATCATCCCAGAGTTATCTGATGCCACGTACACTAGTCAGTTGCATTCGAGGCTGAATCATCCAATCGAGGTCAAGGATATGCTCAAAATCTATCATCTCAGCACATTGAATACAGGAGAAAATCAATGAATTTGTTTTATTTTGATATTGCAATTTTTTTATTTAGGATTTCCAATGATATTTTCTAGCATAAGTTATAGATAATATGTTTTGTTAAATTCCTATTTAAACCCCTTTCATGCATTTAGAAAGGGGTCCTGAATTTGTAATATTTTGGCTTGGATAATACATTTCTGTACTCCATTGACTATTTTATTTTTATAAAGGATCACATCCTGTGATTTATGGCGAATTATCTTTAAGAATTTCATTTCTGTACCTTGGAGGTTGTTTTAAATTAAAGCACAAGATCTGGATATCGAATTGCATCAAGAAAAATATCTCAATGAATCTGGTATTTCTATCGATTTACTGTTATTTTCTTTATGTAATGAATTATTCTCTTTGAAATTTTCTATCATTTATATATGCTTGTTTTCTCAAATATTTCTTTGTCATATCATTTCTGAAGATATAAAAATATTTATCTATCATAGTATATGAAAATGATATATAGAATTATAAATGTGATGTGTTATTCTAATTCTGTTTAATTTCTTAAATAGAGTTATCATTATATGATATTGCACCTTTCTATTAAATAATAATACATTTTCATGGTTATTTGTTTAATTGAAACAATCTTAAAATTCGTATTCATACTTAATACCCGGGTTAGTTTTAGAATTATTTACAAGTTATAGTTTAAGTTAGATAGATTATTTTATTCAGTTAGTTCCATAATTCACTTATACAAACACTCCATCATCAATCCATTTATTATTAGGAAACTGGTCCTATAAATCCAGTCGGAGCCGCCACACCAAACAGAAAGGGAGTTGTCCTAAGGTCCCAACTGGGTGGTTTTCCCCCAATGTTTGAAGCAACGATTTTCAAGGCTTCAACACAACCTTGTAAGCATCACATACACTTGCAAACAATTAAAACCACACAACAATAAAGAAAAGCTAATATTTGATACCAAAATGATCTATATGTGAAATTGCTTTAGGATATGTAAATTTTGCAAGTGATTAAATTAGGTTTTTTAAGCCTCTAATGTCTAATTTTTAGACACATAAAAATTAATAAAAGGTTAATTTTTTTTAGTAAAAAGGATATGATATCACCATAAAATTAAAAACAACACATCAAATGATGAATGAGCTCACCTCTTCTAGGCTACATCTCTTGGTCCAACTTACAATGCTTGGCCCTCTCTCCTTATGCTCAAAAAATTGTGTTTACATATAATTACAATGGTCAAATGGATTCACTGATAGCTCCAATGGCCTAAGAAATGTAAAATACCCCTTTCTAGCCTCTTTCTGCTTCGAAAAAGGCCAAAATCTTAGAAAGTTATGCGCCTCCCATTTGTTTTTGAAAACCACTCTACAAATTCGAAATTTCTACTAATTTTCCTATAAATACACCACTATTTCTGCTATCATAGCAACAAAGTTTCTAATCGCCGGCGCAAGTTGTGGGTTTGTTAAATTTTCCATTAGTGCATATGGACTGAATATTCGACACAATATGGGGGATCGGGCTAATCCCTGGCCCCTAGTCCCGCCCCTTACTTCCTTTCGACGTGATGGCTATGGATGGGGCTAGCAACGACCTACCCCACAAACGGGCTTTACATCAAACTTAAATATATGTGTTAACATAATAATATTAAGACATATGTGGTGGTGTAACGATATTGCTTGTGACTTGTATACAACTAGTCCCATGTTCGATTCCTATGGGGGTGCGCTCAACCTCCATTCAAATTTGTGGCCAATGTGGGGAGGCGACGTGGTTGCCTCCCATTGGCCCACATGGCTCCCTACTATTGGTTTACCCTTCAGCAAATAAAAATCATCCAACCTCGAACCAACCAAACCAATTAAAACTTAAAAAGTGGTGAGATCACATTGGCCGATGGAGCCTAGTCAACCATGCACAGTCAGGGTCCTGTCATCAATACGGACTATTGTCTAGGCAACCCTATATAACCCAAACAAAAAAAAAATATTTACAAAAACAAACAAAACTTGATTACATTAGCATACGATGTCGGTTTTGTGCGAAACTAGATGTGCCGCATTCAAAACTACAAGATCTACGTCGTCGTTTACATTCTACAACTTTCTGAAAACTTTCAATTTTAAGCATAAATTTGATCCACCGGATTAGGAGGCACTCAAATTCCTCGCGATGTAGGCGGAGAAATCTAGTAGCATCAATGCTTGTTTGGCTCTTTTTCATTTGGTTATGATTCCCACATTCATGCTTGGAATATGGCACAAGGGTGATTGGATAAAGAGAGATTTGGCTCAGCTACTCTATGGTCAGGTGAAACATGTGAGTCCCATCCCAGGTTGGTTCTTGATTTCATTAAAAATAAATTCATTCCTTTGGTAATTTACGTACAATTTTTCTAGTTATTATTTGAATTCTATTGATGTAGTATCTATTGTATTTCTGTTGTTATTATGTCAGTTGTAAGCATCTAATTTATTAGTGTTGATGTACGGATTTCTGCATGTTTTTACCTGTAAATGAATACATCATGTATCTTTGGTCAAATATATTATATTGCAACTTATGATGTAATGAATCAATGCTTCTTATATATCCTCAGATTTAGGTATGAGACCCCTATGTTTAAATCTGTTGTTTATACCTGTAGATACATTGTTTGTGAAATGTTTGGTGAAATTCTTGTCATGGCTAGGAGGGGTCCGGATGATTTCCTCATGATATGATTTCATTCATACTTTTTTTTTCAATCTTATTTGTCATCTCGTACAATTTTATGAAGTTCTAGGCAGTGACCTGGGCTGTGGAGCTAAAAAAGTGGCACAAATCTCGAAGTTGCACACACAGAAATGATGAAATCAGGCCTTGATGGCTACCTTACCTTGGCATGCCCACGGCTATAGGGTTTTGGCCACTACTTTTCCTCGGCATGTTGTGTAAGGTGTGTTTCTCTTGTTTCGATTGGTTCCACTTCTTTAAAGTCATCTAGGCGGTTGAATCTCATATAAATAGCCTCTCATCGCATGTTTACCTCGGTTGGCTGGTTACTTGGGTAGATTTGGGGAGTGGGTGTTACATATTTGAAAGGTCAAGCTAGCAAGAGTTAGTGTTTTAGTGCTAGGCCATTTTTATTGTCATATATATGGATACCCTCCAACTAACTACCATGTGTCACACTACCAAAATAGTTCACTTGCTCGACAAAGCTCTTGACTCATCATCCTTCAACTTGAATTTTAGATTTGAAATTATGTATTTGGTTATGTAATTATTAATATGTCTTTAGGATTTTTTAGCTAATTCAATGTTTATAATTTTATTATAATAATATATCTATCATTTATCATTTATTTTTATGCATATAGTGAATATAAAATAATAATAATAATATTTATAATTTTATATTATATATATTATTGTGGTATTATTATATTTATTTACAAAATATTTAATATTAAAAATAGATTATTATAAACCTCTTCTCTTTTGACAATTTAAATTATATTAAATTAGAAAACACTTAAGTGTTAAAATTAAATTAATAATAATAATAATCTCAGAGCCAAGCCTGCCACCAAATTGGTGTATGAGACCCTCCTTGTTTGTGGGACAATATATATTATTGTGGTATTATTATATTTATTTACAAAATAGTTAATATTAAAAATAAATTATTATAAATCTCTTATCTTTTTACAATTTAAATTATATTAAATTAGAAAACACTTCAATGTTAAATTAAATTAATAATAATAATAATCCAATTTTAAGGTCACAGCCAAGCCTGCCACCAAATTGGTGTATGAGACCCTCCTTGTTTGTGGGACAAGAGACCCACCTCCGCGCACAGATTTGATTGCTAAGTCTAGTGAAGGCATACATACTCTACCCTCTTCTAGTTTTGAGCCCGTGACCTATTACCATGAAACACATGCTCTTAACCATTAGACCCACTAAAGTTGTAACAACTACCACAAGTCCTTTGCCCATGCCATTAAATTGAAATTTATTTACCATTTGTAGTACGTCTATTTGAAATTCACTTACCCTTTCCCTTGTCACATGATATCAAGATAAACTAAGCTTTTATACACCTTGTGGCTTCTATAAATACCATACGCTTCTTCCTTCCAATCATCGTATCACTCAGAAACATGCGTTCGATATGAAATTCCATATGTTTCCTCTGCCTTTGTCACTCACATTCCCCGCGAAAGGCCATGATGCTACAAATACAATAGCTATTGTTGGTTTATTTCTATGTTTACTTTTTATAATTGTATTGCATAAGAGAAGGATTAGGGCCAGATTACCTCAAGGACCCTTTCCATGGCCAATCATTGGAAATATCTTCCAACTGATACCGCCTGCTCACTGTGCTCTTAAGGGACTTGCTGAAAAATATGGTCCCATTTTCTTTCTCCACTTAGGCTCTGTCCCTACCATCGTAGTCTCTTCTTCTGAGATAGCCAAAGATTTTCTCAAAACTCATGACTTGATTTTTTCCAGCCGACCTCCAAGAGCTGCTGGGAGATTAATGTTTTTCATCTCTAAAGATGTGGCCTTCGCCCCGTATGGAGATCACTGGAGGGAAATGAGAAAAATATGCGTAACAGAATTGCTGAGTGCCAAAAGAATTGAGTCCTTCAAGGGTGTGCGAGAGGAAGAAGTATCTGCAATGATCCATTCCATTTGGGACGAGAGTGAGTGCGGAATAATGGGTGTGAATATTCACAAGGCCCTCTTTACTCTCAATTCCAATATGGTCTAGCGGATAGTGGCGGGGAGGAAATTTCCTGACAGTGGTTTGGGTAGTGATTTCAAGGGTTTGAAAGATTTATTAGTAGACCTGATGAGTGCGGTGGGAGCTTTTAACATCGGAGACTTTATTCCTTATTTGGATTGACTTGATTTGCACGGTATCAAGGGGCACATGAACAAAATCCATAAAACATATGATGAATTTGCTGAGAAAATAATAGATGACCACGTCGCTCATAGCATGGCCGCAACCTCGAGTCACCAGAAAGAGGAGGAACATCATGTCAAATATTTCGTGGATGTGCTGCTCGAGAAAGCTAAGGCCAACTCCAAAATCACACGGGAAACTCTCAAGACTGTCCTTCTTGTATGTCTCTCTGCCATTCTATTATCATTGTTGATCATTTTTTATCATCATTGTTTAAGTTAGATCAATCAATTTTTTGCATTAATTAAATTCGTATATGTGCAGGACATGTTGACAGCGGTTGTCGAGACGATGGCAACTACATTAGAATGGGCAATGAGTGAGATGCTCAGACATCCAGGTGTGATGAAGATATTGCAGGAAGAAATCGAATGGGTAGTCGTAAAACATCGCCAAGTGATTGAATCCGATTAGTAAAGATGAAATATCTCCACTGCTTAGTGAAAGAGACACTAAGATTATACCCAACAGGGCCGCTGGGTGTTCCCCATGAATCTGTAGAGGCTGTAACAGCAGGAGGATACTATATCCCTAAGAAAACAATGGTAATGGTGAATGTGTGGGCCATAGGAAGGGATCATAAGGTGTGGGGGGCAGATGCTTTGGATAATTACATCCTAATAAATATAATTACATCCTAAAGAGTATAATAAATCATAAAGAGTATAATAAATCAGAAATATGTAAATCATTCAAATTTTGAAATAAAATTGATGTTTTCGATTTAAATCACTATTTAATAATAATAAAAAGTTCAATGTGAGAAATAAATTAAAATTTTCAATATATACCGTTAAACAATATTAACATGTATTTAAAAATAGATTAATAATAAATAAAAATTTATTGTGTAAAATGTAGTTTATAAACAAAATATCTCACTTCCCAAATTAATATGTAATAATATGCATTAGGATGGTAATAATAAAAATAAATAATAAAAATATTTTTATATTTAAAGATGTCATATAAATAGTATTATTTTTTAGAAGTAGTATAGATCCATCCTAACTCACGATCTACTAAGCACATAGAGGAATCAAAATATCTTCAGGTGTGAACTTCTCTTCAAGTTTTTCACTCAAAAAGAGATTCTCATTTTGAGAAAAAAAAATACTCAGTGTGCTTGATAGATCTAAAGTTAAGATGGATCTATTCTCGTTAACATTCAATTGCGTCAATTAAGTTTATCTTGAGTGGTTGGGAAGAATGATGGGGACCATTTTGACACATGCTCAATTCCTACAAGTGACATGATGAGCTTCCATGTAATTCCTTTAAACTTTGTTGCAAAGATTGAATAGTTCTATTCTTGGACAAATTTTTGGTCAATAAGGATTTGTTGGAATTATTAAATAACAAGTTTGAGTTGTGAAAATCTATTTAATCCAAATGCTTCAATAGGCATCAATCCATAATAAGTATCAAAACACTTCATCATACATATATTGTTAAAAATATTATAATTTCATTTTAAAATAATAATAAATGAATAATAATTATAAAAATAATTAACATATAAATTAAAAATATATACATTTTTAAAAATATATGGAACAAGATTCTTAAACATGTTTATTTAGCCTCACTTTACCAAGGAGACTCTTAATATTTAAATTGTCTTTGTTACAATATCATGGGCCAATATGAGACTAGTTCATATCAAGTTTTTTAAATTAATCAACTTAATTATAAGGGTAAGAAGAGAATAACTACTTTGGAAATAAATCTTAACCATTAATTTGTGCATAATAATATGAACATTATTCTAATATTCCAAGTGGGTTAATTTTCCATGATTTCTCCAAGTGGACTAGTTTTCCATGATTTTTCTAAAAAAAAAAAAATCTACAATTTCCCTTCTAAAAATTATTCACCCAAATTTTAAAACATAAAATTATTTTACCCTAAAAATCATCAAAATTAAAATGTATAGTTTTCATATTAGACACAAGTGAGATTCACCAAAATTTATAAACTTTAAAATAGATTTCTATCCTTAAAATTTTCTCCAGAAAAATATCAAATTTTAAATTAATATTATTATTTTCCTAAATAATTCTAATTTAATAAATATCATAAAAATATTAATGATATTATCAATCCATATTTAAGTCTATAGGCACCTCTTCTTGAAAATGGCGAGGGCAACAATCGTGTACCATTTTCGTCATGTAATGACATCTGTCCTGTAATCCGAGAAAGGCAATTGTCCCTATCTTCGGCTATGAACCTTGATCCATGCTGCACGATAATGGTCTCCACAAATTTCTACATCGATAGAACATGAGATGTTCACACTTGCTGGATGTTGTGCTGACAACAAAGTACGGGTAATGAACAACATTTAGAGGGTTAATCTATTATGGAGAGACTCTTTTATCTAACCACTACTGGACACCCAAAATATTTGACATCATGATCGATATAGTCCTAGCCTTCAATCGAAGAGCTACTATAGTCTGGTAAGCCCCGCAGACAGTGAATTTTCGATGCAGGTCGATATGGGATCTTTGAGCCCATTGAAGTTGAATTTCATCCTTGACAGGGGCAATGACATGACATTGTGCCAACCTCGCGATTCATGTTATGCACAGAGATAAGCTATGATCACAAAACGTTCTCTAACCAAACAATGGAAAAGATTTTCCAAATAGTTGGAGATGGAAGTCTGATTCCATTAAAGAATGTACCATGGGAGGATGTCATGAATAAAATGGTATGAAATTGTAAAACCAGTCGTTTAATTTGAATTGTTAAATTTTAATAGTAAGTGTATATACCCATTGGTATGTTACATGTGTTTTTATGTTAAACTGATTTTTTTTTTCGAAATTTGTAACATTGTAATGTATGGATGGAAATTGTTGTGGTGGCTATATTTGTTAAGAGAGAAGACTCAAATGGTTACATGAAGGTTATGAAATATTTGTGTTAACCAACAAGGTTTTGGTTCAGCCTATACATGAACATGATTTGTCTTTTAATGAAGAAGAAAAGGAAATTCAGTTAATTCTGAGTCAGATTGATATTTTTGTAATTATCAGTTCCAAAATCATGATTTTGTCAAGTGGGTCTTGTAAAATACTCAAAGAATTCCTACAACCGTCTATTTTCATTACTCTCTTGTTATTCATAACAAGTTAGGAGGATTACAATTCTCAACCTTTAATTCCAACAAAATAGATAAACACCTCCTTTCTCATCAAGGAAATAAGATGAAGTGTTTAGAAGTATTAGGAATAATTTACGAGGAATGGGATCGTTACTATAGTGATGATATTGTTTTTTCTTTAATTGTTTTCATTAATTCCTATGTGCGGCCAATACCCATATTGAATTTTTTTTGTGCAAAAGGAATTTCTACACTGTATTGTATGATAAGGAACTTTGGTCCTTAGATATTGGATTTCCTTTTAGATCCCAATTGAAGAAAAACTCTTGTTTGTCTCAAAAAGTGTGCACCAATTGATCAGGTATGCAGTTACCATTTCATTTCATCGTATGATTGTCCAAAATTTGAAGCTTTTTATCTATGCATATTGTAGAAACACAAATTCCTTAGACTGGATCTTGCAATTTCAATGAAAGCCGATGTTCAACCCCTCTCATATATTAGAGGGGGTCCCTAGAGTCGTGAGGTTGAAAAGGACCTTTTCTTTGGGTGTTTAGCTGAATTAAAATCTAGTTGGTGTGTTGTAGTTTCCCAAAATCCTACAGATGATCAATTTCCTTGGCAATATCAACTCTTCTATAGGGGTAAAGAAAAACGGTCATTTTGGTATGAGCCATTGTTTCAAGTACACACCTTGGGTGGGTAGTTGGTTTGGAGGAGAGGAAGGTATCGAGTCAAAAGAGGAACTATTTCTGTGACTTTTATCTTCAATGTGTTTGAAAATGGAGTTGTCTAAAAATATTTTTGGACAATTGTAGATGCAAAAAGTTATTTAAGTTGGGGGATATTCTATTGCAGTGAAGCAGCTTGAGAAACAGGACAATCTTATACAGGGGCAGTTATTGTCACTTCGGATGGGACTTGGCCATCTAATGATAAGTAAATTTTGCTTTGGATAAACGTTGGATGAAAGAATAGAATATTTACATGGTTTACAATTCATGTGGTAATATTTCTCCTTTAGGCATCCCTGAAGGCTCAAGATTGTATCTTTTGCATCAATTGAGTAGTTCCAAGTTTGTAACTTCGTATGAATAATTAAATTTGATCACCTTCCCAACTTTGTGAACTTAACTCATTGAAATGAAATATTTGTTAACATACAAATTCTTGACTTCCATTATTTTTATATAGAAGGTGGTCACAAAACAGAAAAAATGTGTTTTTATGAATGAGAATTTTAATGGTTGAAATAAAAGGGTTGGCTCCTTGTATATGATAGAAAACGACTAGATAATGTCAAGTGGTAGCTTGATTTGACAAGGGAAATTTTTGCATAGTTACTGACATTTCTTTATAGTTCTTATTGTAAATTGAAGCTAGAGGGTATGATTAGTTTTTATTTCAATGTAGGAGTAACATCTTCAATAATGTTATGACTTCCAATTATCTTACATTTGTCTACAACTAAAAAACACGATTGTAATGTGAGGGTTAATAATGGATCGGTATAAAGAAAACCCAAGGTACAAATTGATATGATACAAACCATATTTCTCCCAATGGAATCATATATATATGACTTTATTTCCACTAAGGTTTGTTACAACCTTACTTCTCTCAGATTATAATTAACGCTACTTAGCTTGTCTCTTTCCCATTCTATAGTTATGACATGTTGGGTTTATGAGTCAATCAAAATAGATGCTATTGGTTTTTCAAATTTTTTGTGAATATAACAAGTTTGTTGAAACATGTTAGAAGTGTCATCTATGATGGATACTTGGGAAACCTATTTATGATTATTTATGTGAAGTTGATGTGGCCTATTTATACTACAAAGAGCATATCAAGATTTTCCTGATGAAGGCAAGGTAAAATTAAACTTGATGCTTCAATCTTCCTTAACTTTTGTAGTATGGATGATGAGATTTTATTTCCTCTTTTATTTTTTTCTAGTTTCAATAATTAAGGTTATCAACAAAAGGGTGAAAAGATGAATGATTTTGTTTTTCTTCAGTGAAATAAATGTGACAACGTCTCATGTTAATTATTTTTCCCTGAGGTGATGAAATGATAAGAAATATTTATCAAATACAAACAATTTCCATGCAATTTTTCTCCATCCCAGCATTGTTAATGGTAAAATTGGAATTTTTTCATGACTTTAAGATTCTTGTGTCCATTGTTATTCACCCTTGTTTTTTAGTACCATTGCAAGTACTCACTCCAGTTCAACCTTCCTTTTGAACATTAGCATTCTACCATTATTAGTTTTTCATTTATTTTTTAGTTAATCATTGTATATATTCTCTTATTTTCCCATAAAAATAAAGGGTAGTATGGGATCAAATTATTTTGGAGATGAACACAAATGTAAACCTTTGTTTCTAATTGAATTATTTAGGTATGTATAACCAATTTTGATATCCATGATACACATAAAATTATGATATTTCAAAAGGAAGCCAAAGTAGTTTTGTCTATATAATGCTTTCAAATAATGTTCGTGAATTTTAAATATTAAAATGATGGTGGAGCATTGTCACAACTGACATACATCACCTTGAAACTTTACGGGCCCTTTTATATTTTGGATTTCCTTTTGTGTGTAGTTTTTTTTACTCTAGTTTTATAATATTTTGTCATGTAACTTGTATCCCTGAATACTCAAACTGATTTCAATCTCTTTGAGACTTTGCTAAAGTTGACCTTGGGTGTTAGGAAATTTTCCTTGATCAAAGTCTTGTTTAAGGTTCTACACCCTATGCCCATGCTAAAAGTTTCATGTTTTTCTCGGCCATAAGAATGATACCATTAGAGGGGCTCTTGCTAATAACCATGACCCCTTTTTATAAGGACTTTTTACTCTATATCTGAATGTACTCATTTGTTGTTTGAACACTTTTTTCTATGAAAACCCATCACTTGGAAATTTCCCTTCTCTTGAGGCAATCCCATAGAAAATATTTGAGGCAATATTTCCTATAATTCTACACCATGGGGCACAGAGTGGATATGGATTTCGCATAATCACTGCTTGTTCTCTTGTATTGCATCCCTACGGTTTAAAGATAAAATTATATCCTATTCTTTCTGGGAGACCAGTTAATGTTCATGGTAATTAGAACAGTTATATCCTTTACAGATCAATTTATATCATGCCCAGTTTTTTATTTGAAATGTTTTCTCCTTTAAATCCTTCAAACAATGCCAATATATTGACAATCTTGTGGCATTGCAAAAAATAATATTTGCGAATTATAAATACTGAACTGTTGGTGGAGATTTTTCATGGACAACATACATCGCCTTGAAACTATACATGTCCTTATCCATTTGTGTTGTCCTTTTGGTTGTACATTTTATGGACTCTTATTTTACGATATTTTTTCATTAAAGTTTCCTTCCAAAAATTCAAACCAATTTCAATATATTTGATAGTTTGATATTAGTTAACCTTGGTTTCTAGGAAATTTTTCATGTTCATGTTTTTGTTTAAGGTTCTATAACCCATGCACATCCTGAAAGAGTTATGTTTCTCTTTCCCATGACCATGAACCCTTGTTTTAAGTACTTGTTATTTCTTATCTAAATTTCCTCCCTGGCTACTCTCAAAACTTTGTGCCATGAAGATCTAAAACTCAGAAAAATCCCTTCTTTGGAGGAAATCTTATAGAAAATATTTGTGGAAATATTTCCTTTAATTCTATACCACAAGGAATATAGTGGATTTGAAATTGAAATAGTTGTTGCATGTCTTCTTGTATTTTATCCCTATATTCTAAAGGGAAAAATTATATATTCTCTTCTTTGGGATACCACTTGATGTTCATGATAATTAGAACATGCTAGCCTTCATGGAGGAGCTTCTATTCCGAACAATTTTTTCTTTGAATTGTATGTATTCTAATCCTCCAGACATTGTCAATACAGTCTAGTGGCACTGTAAATTTCCTGTATAAAATGTTCTTGATACTACCTGTTTTCCTTATGTCATTCATGATACCTATTATTCAGTACATACCAACTTCTAAGCCTCCTTATTAATTTTTTATGCTGATTTTGTAACTTTGTTGACTTTTCCAATATATTTGGACAATACTCTTGCTTGAGGCACCTATTACTAGAGTTAATATTGACGATATGTATTATCTAGATAACTAACATATCAAATTGAGACATAAAATTCAACTCTTAAAAATCCTAGTTCATTCTCTACCATCTTTGAAGGAAAAAAACCTTTCAAGAAGGGATTGGAAGGTGAGATTTCATTCCATGGCATGAGACACCTTTTCCATTCCACTAGAACATCCTTCCCAAACTGTTGTTGGAAAATATCCCTTTGATTTTGATAAGTACATGCATATTTGTATGTTTGTAATATTATCTAACGTAGGTAGCTTATTCTCAGA
This sequence comes from Pinus albicaulis, assembly GCA_034641835.2. NCBI lineage: Eukaryota > Viridiplantae > Streptophyta > Pinopsida > Pinales > Pinaceae > Pinus > Pinus albicaulis. Next base: position 864,018,657 of record CM076577.1, on the reverse strand, counting down.
AACATGGTCATCAATTTAATCGAGAAAGTTCTCAGAAGAATGGTCATCGATTTAGTTGAGAGATACCACTTTGGGGTGTCAAACCATGCGCTCTAATAACTGTGAAAACTAAAGGAAAAAGAGAAATAAATTTGGATATCAAGACTTGATCACAACTAAGAAACACTGAATTGTGTTACTTGTTGATTTAGATAGCTATTGTGATATACAAATAATAGTTTTATTTTTATTTTTGGTTCAAAAAAATAATGAACAAGACCCTTGATCTGTCTTAATACACAGGAAAATTCAAAAATATTCACTTGAAAACCAACATTTATAAAAATAGTGTGGAATTAATAAAAATTTTGTCCTTTTAAACATGTCTGTAAATTGGGAAAGAATAACTTCTATCTATTATGCATAGAAGACAAAATTTCAAGGACAAAATTTTGACCAACATAAAACATTTTCATTGCCTTCACAACTAAGCCCAATATATTCTGTATTGATACTTTCACCTTTTGGTGTTATATTGTAAAATCATTTAATCCACAATTACTTGCCGAATTGGGATTTTTAACACTCCGCTACTCCTGAAATTACTTCAATGCACATGATAATCCTAATGTAATCGAATAAAAATATTTCCTCCTCATCTCAAATGGAAACAAAAATGGATATGTTTTGGTTAGTCCTTCCTAGCAATGTGGCATACTACCACTACATAATTCCAAAGCATCTTGCTTGTGGCATCTGAGCTTTGGTGTCAAATTTCTAGTTACTCTAATTGTATATTTGGTTTGAGCTTCCCCCTCAATGTGGTCCACTGAGCCATCTTGTAATCCAAATGTTTGTAGTGCACCGAGCCATAGAATGCACAAATCCACTGAAAACACAAAGAGAAGTTCCATCGATATAAATTTCATATTCTTTTAATGTATTCCCTCGTATAACATCATGATCTGGATTTATGCAAGAACACAACAGAATACAAAAATAACCATAAACATAGAGATGCAGCGGAAATAATGCGTCATTTCATTAATATCAAATAAAAAAAATATGCTTACAGACATCATGGAAATGAAATAGCTATGGTGCTGACTGATCCAGATTTATGCAGGAACGCAACAACATACAGAAATAACCATAAACATAAAGGTGCAGTGGAAATAATGCATGATTTCATTAATATCAAATAACAAAAATATGCTTACAAACATAATGGAAATAAAATAGCTAGGGTGTTGGTAGTGAATCTTTGAGAAGAGATGTGGTGGCTACAGACCTATGAACTGTGTTACAATGAGGCTCGAGGGCCTATTTATTATTGAGAAACAATGGAAAAAACTAAAAAGTCCAAAAACATAACTCTAGGAGATGAAGCGCCAAAACTGTGGGCCCCCGTTTGGGTAAGTTGATGTTTCAACTTCCCGGGGATGTAACTTTGTCATTTGATCTCCGTTTGACGCCCTCAATATCTCATTAGAAATATCTATCCCAGGAGTAAAACTTTCGATGTGAGAAACATTAGTCCATGCACCGATATGGACCGATGTTGCTCTCAGTTTTCCCAAAAAAACGTCGTTTAGGGCCTCAAAACGACTCCGGAAGTTCAGGACCCGAAAAAGTGCTAAAAATAGTAAGTTATGCTGCAACCTAAAAAATGAACGAACTGATTGTGGGGGTTTAAATGGAATAGGTGGGTGACCACCAATATCCATCTGGATCATTAAGGCCCCAAAACGGCTCCGAGAGTGCAGGACCCGAAAACCTACTAAAAATAGTAAGTGGTGCTGAATGTGAAAAGCTGCAAGAATTGATCGTGTGGGTCCAAATGGAATAGGTGGGTGGCCACCGATATCCACCTGGATCGTTCCTCCCTCCTTAGGAAGCAATGGTCCCCATTGCGTTGAGATACTCCCTGAGATGAAGCAAATTCTGTTGAACTGGGTATTAGATTTGTTGAAGATGTCATGGACCTATGGGTAGACATGCTGGATGCATTTAGTAAATCTGGTTTCTTTATCAGCCTCAGACAGTACATGTGTGGATTTTTTACGTGTATTTGCAAGAGATATGGTAATATCAGGCGGTGGTGCGTTGGGGGTTAGATCAATGGAGTACTTTTCCTGACGGTGTAGAGGAACCTCTGTGAGTGAGGAGAAAATGTCCTCGTATTCCTATATGAATTTTTCCATCTGTTGCAGCCATGTAGGAGAGTCCTGTTTCGAGGTTGTGGCCACAATATTCTTCTTTCCCTGTGAGCGAGTTGTAAGGAAAATTAATTTCCTCGTTTGGGAAACAATCTTACTGTGTTGTTTTGCAATAGTCAAAGAGATGACATGAGGCAGTACTGCCTCTGGTATCCTGTACAATTTATTTCCCAAAGTAATAATAACAACACGCGGCCTAGACTCATACACAACATGTGGCCTCCACAAGTATGGTTGGCCTAATAATACATCAACTACATAAAGAGGAGAAACATCACATAATAGCTCATCCGTGAATGGCTTGATGCTGTACGGAAGGCAACATTGTTGGCGGATGCAGATATCTCTCCCTAGTGAAGCCACTCGATGGTATATGGCTGCAGGTGTGCTATGGTTGGTAGGCCGAGCCATTTCATGACCTCTGCTGAAAGAAGGTTCTTTTGGCTTCCACTATCAAGAAGGAATTGCAGCGGAGAAATCTTCACCCACATTTGTGAATGGAAGAGGCGCTCCCCCTCCTCTTGATCCTCTGGGTCCTCCCTCTGGATCTTGGTGGTGGAAATAATGGCACTAGGATCTACATCAATGATCTTCTTCCCTTTGTCATTGCCTTTGTCTTGTTCTAACTCAGGATCAGAAAATGCATCTGATTCAGGTGCCTTTAGTTCGGCCACCAATGACTGTTTCGCTCGACAGTCGTTTGTGCTGTGAGTGGGGTTGTTATGAAATTCACACCACTTCCCTATGTCGTTCTTTTGATTTGTGGTATTTTTATGAGTAGCACTGCTTTGGCCTAGCCCCTTGTTCTTCGGTTCGGGAGCACCTTTCAGATTCGCAGATGCAAAGTCTCGCTTCTTCTGCTTAAATTTCTGCTTGATCTTGGCGGCATAGTGATATGCCGTGCCAAGCGATTTAATGTCGAGGAACTCCATTTGCTCCTGAATGTGTTTGTGTAGACAACCACGGTACTTGAGAACCAAATGTCTCTCTGAATCTTTAATACCCAACTTTTTGCGCAGGGTACGAAACAAATTCATCAGTTCGTACACATCTTGATCCCTTTATTGCTGCAGTGTGGTCCATTAGATGTATTTGTCGTCATATCTCCCCATGGGGTAATATTTTTCCTTGATGCCGTATCGGAATGAATTCCAAGTGGGTGTGGCCGAGAACAGAGAGGGTTCCCCTTCGTCCTCTTGCTGACGGTAGGTTTCCCACCAATCTTTGACATGGGGGACGGATTTGAGGAGTGCAAAAATAATCTTTTCTTGGTCAGAGAAATCATGGACCGAGAAATACCCTTCCAGCAAATTCAACCATCTATCTACGGTGTCTGCATCTATTTTTCCTTCAAATACAGGAATATCAAAGTTTACCTGTACCTTGAAGGGAGTGGCGCCTCGAGAATGGATGTTGGATGCGGATGCACCGTAGGTGGGCATTCATTGAAGGATCTGAGCAAAGTTATCCATCATCAAATTCCTTTTTTTCTCGAGGGCCTCCTCAAGAAATTTTTTGATAAAATATTTTTCTCCCTTGTATTTATTTTCTTCCGCCATGGGAGGTCGTCAGGGTTTGCAAGGCTGATCTTGCAAGGGTTCAACCAGATCGAGCCCTAACTCCTTATACCGTGATCGCGTTGGGAACATGCAAAGAAAAACAAACAAAGATCATACCGCTCTGATACCACTGATCTGGATTTATGCAGAAACACAACAGAATATAGAAATAACCATAAACATAGAGATGCAGCAGAAATAATGTGTCATTTCATTAATATCAAATAATAGAAATATGCTTACAGACATAATGGAAATAAAATAGATAGGGTTCTAACTGATCTGGATTTATGCAGGAATGCAATAGAATACAGAAATAACCATAAAAATAGAGATGCAGCGGAAATAATGCGTCATTTCATTAATATCAAATAACAGAAATATGCTTACAAACATAATGCAAATAAAATAGATAGGGTGTTGGTAGCGAATCTCTGAGAAGATATGTGGTGGCTACAAACCTCTGAACTGTGTTATAATGAGGCTTGAAGGCCTATTTATTATTGAGAAACAGTGGAAAAAACTGAAAATTCCAAAAGCCTAACTCTAGGAGATGAAGTGCCAAAACCGTGGGCCCCCGTTTGGGTAAGTTGGTGTTTCAACTTCTTGGGGACGTAACTTTGGCATCCGATCTCTGTTTGATGCGCTCAATAGCTCATTAGAAATATCTATCTGAGGAGTGCAACTTTATATGTGAGAAACATTGGTCCATTAACCCATGTTGCTCCTGGTTTTCCCAAAAAACATTGTTTAGGGCCTCAAAACGGCTCCGAAAGTTCATGACCCGAAAAACTGCTAAAAATAGTAAGTTGTGCTGCAACTTAAAAATTGAACGAATTGATGGTGGGGATTCAAATTGAATAGGTGGGTGGCCAACAATATCCACCTGGATCATTAAGGCCCCAAAACGGCTCCAGGAGTGCAGGACCCAAAAACCTGCTAAAAATAGTAAGTGGTGCTGAATGTGAAAAGCTGCAAGAGTTGATGGTGTGGGTACAAATGGAATAGGTGGGTGGCCACTGATATCCACCTAGATCACATCACCAACAATTTATGATTTTTCTATGGTAGAAAGTGTAACGTCTCCTAAATTTGACGAATGCTCCTCTGGTAATGGTGGCAAATGAGGGGAATGTTGTGCAATATCTCTCAGCATCCAATATTTATCCCTCAAGTGACTAGGCTAAGACTCATCCTCCTCATTGTCAATTCTAGTAAATAGTATCTCCAGTCTTCCTGCATAACCCATCTCTCCATATATTTTTAGCAATGACACCAATAATTCGACCATGGTCTTGACAATCTGAAATATATATTTGAACAATTTTCTTCACTTCCTTTTCCTTATTGTTTGAATTTGACCAATATAGATAGAAAACATTAACCATTCTCTAAAAATATCTCGACATATGCTCATGAAGTGATAAGTGCTCTTTCCTTGCAAGACTCCTCCTCATAGAAAATATTTTTTGGGGAATATTTATACTTACAGCAGTTGGCTAAGAACATGTAAATATAAATGTTTCTTGCACTCTTTATGGAGGAAAAATACCCAGTTCTAGTTGTTCGTTCAAAGTACCCATTTTCATCTACAAACTTACCTGCATCTAAAATATTTTCAAGGTTTATTCTCTGAAATTAAACGCAACTTCATCTAGCGAAGTTTGAGACGTTATTTAATTTTTTTTTCAATATTGTCATGGAAACTAGTTTCAATTTTACATAAAACTCTAAGCCCTTTTCCGAATTCTTTTTTTTGTCTGGAAAGAAAATACAAATACTATAACATACGAGGGATTCACTAGGGGTGAAATACCATACCACATGGGTTCATATCAGGGGATAGATATTGAGGAAAAAATGACATAATGTAATAAGCATATAGCAGGGGGTAAAGGGTTTTTATATTGGAAACTATAAAAAATAAAGATCAAAGTTAATGAAAAAATATAAAGGGGTATAAAAAATTTCAATGAAAAAATGGATACCTACAATATCTAGTGAAAGTAGGGGTTTTTTAAATTGGGAAAGTGTGTTGGACTCATATTGGTAGGGGGTTAAATAATGTTAATTTTAGAGTTATTTTACAATATGTAATCAAATTGGGGGTATTGTTAAGTATGCCATGAATGCACGTGATATGTTAGAGGTTCATTGAGTGAAGTCCCCGCACTATAGCAATGCTTCCAAGATGAGTAAAGATATTTTTTTTTGATATAGGTGATCCTTTGGAAGTAAAATCATTTGCGGAAGCATATTCTTGATTTCCATGCTAAAGGAATTTTAGTTTGCCATTGTATTTCATGCTTCAGTTGTATAATTTATAGTTTTATGTTTCACACATCCACTCCTTATGCAATCAACCTTCTTCCTGACAACTAGGCTTTGGTTCACTTCGTTGATATCTTATGGTGATGGGTAGTTTCTTGGTTTTATGTTTCTTGGTTTTTTGGTATGTTGGCTTTCAGATGTTTTCATTGTACTACCTTTTTGTTTTATATATTGGTAACATTATCCTAACCAAAAAATATGGTAGGAGAGAAGAAGGAAATTTTTTGCATAAAGGCAGTCAATGATGTAATATTCCTTTGAATTAGTATAAATGCCTGAATTGACGAAAACATAAAAGAAAAAATGGTTGGTTTGTGTGAATTTTTCTTTGTGTTAAATTATTCATTTAAATTTCATGTGGATGAGGTGAGGATGTGAGTCATTTATGGGGGTTAAAAGCTATCTGAATCAATGTTTTAGTTATAGCATCCCATATATGGACATATATTTTTACCATACAATATCGGAACTAGCCTAAAATCAAATACGTGTTTTAGTGAGAGCATCTCATATGTGGATGGATATTTCTTCAACACAATATTGGATCTCACTTTAACTTAACCTAGAAAAACCTAGCAAGAAAATATATGTTCTAATTTTAAAAAATTTACATTTGTATGAAATGTATAGCTAATACTAAAGTAGTATGGAATTTCCATGGTAATTTCAAATTATTTTTTGTAACATCTTCTAATATAAACACATAGAAAAAGATAAAAGAAAATATAATTATTGTCCTTTATTTTGTTGTAATTATGTTGGTGGACAACTTCCCTATAAAAATAGATCGATTAAGGGAATATATATAATTTTAAAAACACAAAAAAAATACAAATAAAAGAAAACTGAAATTTTAGAACCAAAATATAAAACTAAAGTACAACTTTTTCAACTTAAAAAACATACATTTAAAAAATACAAAAAAAAAAATTAGGTTTGAAAATAAAAATAAAAAACCAAAGTACAACTTCTTCAACTTGAAAAACCTATAGGCATCTCCTTGCACCTTTGGGGTAATTTATAGTATTAACTTAGATTTATTTACATTGATATTATTCTTTTTGTTTACACTTATAAATGAAAGTCATTTTTCCCATAGGAATGTTATTAAGTTTGTGGTGGAGATTTAATGTTTATAGCATATTATAGAATAATTTTAGTGGCATACACAAATAAAAGGTTCAGTTTTATTTTCAAAGTAGTTATGTCTTGTTTTCCTATTTATTTAAGTTCATTAATTTAAAAAAATGGTTATATGGACAAGTGTCATATAAAATCAATTATGGTTTTTGGGGCTTGTTCATATAAAATGAGATATAGTTTTTGGGGCATTTGGTATTGTTGGGTCATGGTATTGTAAAAAAATATATTCACAGATTACAAATATCCCTAATGAAATGGGGTTCAACCTTCATTGTTAAGAATATTGTTGTTGAGATTTTTTGTATATTAATTTGGAGAAAATCTCCTGGATATGCCAACATTAGTTTTTTGTTGCAAAAATGACGGCATCATATTACCATGAGGAGATCTTCTATCCTAGTTTGGTGTGATAGAATTGAATATTCAGTTTATTCTCTCTTCTATATATTGTAAGCCTGTAGAGGAAAAACATATGAGATGTGAGGTGGGTGAAGAGGAAGTGCAGATGAGTAATTCTGCTGTTGTAATCTTCTATTTATGAATAACGTTGCCGATACCCCTGTTTGGTGGATGTAGCCAAGATTGGTTGGGTGAACCATGTTAATTTCTTGTCTTCATGTTTGATTGTTGTTTGTATGATCTTATTTAGTTTTTCATTGTTTAATTCCTACAATTGGTATCGGAGCCTACCTATCATTGTTTTTATGCTGCTGCGTATAATATGAGAGCTGTTGTATGAGTGGAAGAAGCCGCTACCTGGCAAGGAGTACTGTTAGCCGGTTTTAATATTTGTGTATATTTGGTTCATAGCGCGTTGATTCACTGCGTGTGAATTGGAGGATGAATTTCACATGTGCAGAGTGTAAGAAATCTAGAGGAGTCGTGGGTTTGGATCGAGGTTGAAAGGGTGTGGTTCTATGTTTCAAATGAGAGGAGCTACAGCCTATGAATTGGCAAGAGAACAGTTCTTTTCCATATCAATCGCACTGTCAGCATCCCCCTATGCTCGAACAAAGTCGGAGAGAGAAAAAGTTGTGAACTGGCCCGTGTATATTTCGTTCTCATCCACGTGCCCGATATTTAATTGCACTGATGAATGGTCCTTTGAAGTTATCAGCCGATTAGTTGCGGAGCATTTCCTTGGAATGTAAAGATCTATATTTTTTCCTTCTTCATTCTGCATGGTGACGGTGTCTCTCTGCCTCATAGATTATCCTACAGAAGGGCAAAGAAGGGATGCTATACTTATTGGTTGTGGGTGTGTGAATGCAGAGCAGAGTCGTCATCTATGTGGAGGAGCCACATCAAAGCTTTTGAACTGGTGAATGGTAAGTTGGTCAATTTCCCAATAGCGCAAAACTGTGGACTGATGTTTGGTAAATGCCTTTTTTTAAATTGATTTATGAAATGCCAATATATCGATTTAGTAAAATTCCATTGTATTTCAAATGCCATAGTCAAGAAGTCGACTTTATTTATATCATATCAATTTATTTTAAGTTTTGATATATGGTGGCAATATATCAATTTATTTAAAAGTTTTATATATGCACTTGGGTAGGGCCTAGTGCCTAGGAACTAGTTATTCGACAGTGGAATGTGAAAAAGGAATTGCATATTTTTTTTTAAAAGGGCATTTTTTTTAATCAAAATTATTAATTTTGATTAAAAAATAAAATCTTCATTTATTAAGATTCGAAATTGGAAATTCTTGACACAAACTACTCAAAATGTCAAAAACTCAAAGTGCTCGATTTGAGATCGAAAATTTTAATGGGAAAAATAACTTCGAGATCTGGAAAGTTAAGATGCACGATCTACTCGTACAACAAGGTGTGGCGAAGGCAGTTTTGGGAAAATCCAAACAACCTTACACCATGAAAGATGACGAATGGAGTGACATCGATAACAGAGCACTGAGCGACATACGGTTGTGTGTGGTGGATGATGTATTATTTAACATCATGTCAGAGAAAACTGCTGCTGGATTATGGAAAAAGTTAGAGAAGTTGTACATGAAAAAATCCTTAACAAATAGGATTCTTCTGAAGAGAGAATTGTACAGCTTGCGTATGAAGGAAGTTACAACGATAACTAATCGTCTAAATACCTTTAATACTCTCTTGGTGTAGTTAGAAAGTATAGAAGTAAAATTTGATTCAGAAGATAAAGTTGTAACTTTATTATGCTCTTTTCTCGAGTCATGGGATCATTTTGTTACTTCTATAAGTCTTAGTTCATTAGAAACCCTTGAATTTGATGATGTTGTTGTTGTTAATCTGTCTGAAGAAACCAGGAAAAGGTCAAATTTAGAAACCTCTACATCAGAAGCAATGATGGCTAGAGGTCGTTCTAAAGAAAAACGCTTCAATCAGAAGAGCCACTCTTGGTCAAAATCGAAAGGGAAGAAGAGTAAGCTGAAATACTGGTTCTGTAGCAAATCCAAAAATTTGAAGAAGGACTGTTGGAAGAGACAGAAAAAATCTAAAGGATACTCTTCAACAGGAAATAAAGAGGAAAACACGATAGATACAGGTTCAGGTTCGACATCCGGTTCACGTATAAGCTATGAAGTTCTATCAGTTAATTTTTTAAATCATGATCAACATTGGCTATTAGATTCTGGTGCGTCCAATGACATGTGCATTCATAAAGAGTGGTTTAAATATTATAAATCAATAAATGATGGATTTGTTTACATGGGTAATGATTTCTCATGTAATTTTGTGGGAATTGGAAGCCTTCAGATTAAAATGTTTGACGGAACAAATAAAATCTTAGCTGATGTAAGACATGTGTCTGAACTTAGGAAAAATCATATTTCTGTAGGAGTGTTAGACACAAATGGATATAAAAATTTTATTCAAGGTGGAGTAATGAAAATTTATAAAGGAAACCTATTAGAATGAAAGCAGAGAAGGTTGGAAATATTTTTCAGTTAGAAGGAAGCACAGAGTCAGATCATGCTTCTATTGTATCTGAAAACAACCGTGATTCTATTCAGCTATGGCATCAACGGTTGGGCCATATGAGCGAAAGAGGTTTAAAAATATTATCTGATCATATGTTACTTCCTAGTTTAAAATATTCTAAGTTAGATTTCTGCAAACATTGTATATATGGGAAATAAAGCAAGCAAAAATTTAAAACTGGAAAACATACTAGTGAAGGAATCCTTGATTATATCCATTCTGATGTTTGGGGTCCCTCTCCTACAACCTCATATGGAGGATCATCATATTTTGCATCTTTTATAGATGATTTCTCTAGAAAATTATGGGTCTACATGTTAAAAATAAAGTCTGATGTATTCACAGTTTTCAAGCAGTTTAGAGCATTAGTAGAAAACATCACTGGAAGAACCATTAAATGTTTAAGAACTGACAATGGTGGTGATTTTACTTCAAAGGAATTTGATAATTATTGCAAGGAAGCTGGGATCGAAAGACATAGAACTACTGCTTATACTCCTCAGAAAAATGGAGCTGCTGAATGTGTTGATCATGTCAGCATTCTACTGAAATTTTCATAAGCAACCTCGTTTAAAACCTTTCAAACCCCCTCTTTCTTCCCTGAGAAATTCATTTTCTGCTCATCGTTACCTTCTCCCAGCCTCAAATCTGCATAAAAAGGCCGAAATCCCACATTATAATCTATTTAAGGCCTAAGCACCTTTCGGCCCTAGCCACTGCACCTTTTTATCCACATGACCGGAGGTCAAAACCGAGTGCTAACCATGAAGGCGCTTATCACATATATTTATTGGGCACATTTATAACTGTCGATCTATACAGATCCGACGACATTCGCAAGTCTTCATCGCGCCCATGGCCCACATCGCTCATCGCCCAAATTACCCGTCCACCGTCCGATCAACCTGCAAAATCAGCGGTCCATAATACACCCGCCCTTGTGGTCCCCGCACCCAAAAACACTGTTCAAAACCCGCCTGGTTTCTATCGCACCACCTTTGGGCGGCAGGCGGTATTTTATTTTTCAGACCGATTCCATACATCGTGCGACGTGTGTCTCACACTCTATTTCAAAACCGCCTACTCATCGCGCGTTATAGTTCAACAGCGGACGTGGCGCGATATGCACGTGAGCCATCCGATCTAGAGCGGCCCATACGATGGCGATCGTTCCTCAAAGTTGCTCGCAAGTTAACACGGGGAAATCGTACCCCTCGCCCACAGTCCATCACCCTCCGACACAATTTCAGCTATCGATCTCCTCTTGAGATCTGACGGTCCAAATCACTTACCCCTCTGCCAGTTGACTCCGTACCTCCACGTCACCCGTTCCACGTGTGTTGACACCGCATGTCCATCTCATATACATATTCCATTCCAAAGCTTATTTTTGAGGTTTTACATGTAATCTTCTACATTTCCACCAACCTGAAACCAGAGTATTTATCCGTCATTCCATTGTGTTTCTGCCATCACCATCCCACCATTTCACCATCCCCGCGCATGATTTTTCTTAACAAGTTTGCGGGTTTTACAGGGTTACAGTGGCGGAAAACTATCATGATTCAATGTCTCTATTACTGTGATAGAGAGCATGTCAAAGGACCATTTTTTAGAGCTGAATTATGAAGAAAGGCCTGGGAAGGTATGCCGACAAGACTTCCATTAAAGTAACAGCATTAAAATCTATCAAACCCTCTGGAGTCATTCAAAGCACAGATTTTGCAATCGGAGACATTAATGTTGCGGCAAAGAGTATCAGTGGGAGATCAGAGGAATTCAACATTCCACATTAAATATTTTAGGCCTTAATCCAGGGTTTAGAAGGCAGAGGCTACAATGCCCAAGAAAAAATACCGTCCAAGTTTCATTTTAGCAGAATTTTCTTCCAGGAAAGGACAGACTGCCCATGAGGTTTTTATTCCTCTCCCGTGTTCCTGAAGAGAATTTCACCCAGTGCATTTATTTCAGAAAGCAGGCCACAAAGTACATGAAACGCTACAGAATTATCAAGCAGTATGTGCATGCACATTTCAGCCATCCTTCCTTTATGAAGCAAATTAAATATTCATCACCTACTCCCTTTTCAAGCTTTCTTTTTCCCCTATAAATCTCCCGAAGAACAGATGATTTAGGGTTCCAGATTTTATCAGAAAATTATGCAGTGAAAGGATTTTTGTATACATTTTTGTTGAACTCTTGTATGAAGGCTTAGAGCCCATAGGGTCTTAGTGAGGAGGAGTTCCATCTGTTAAAGATGATTTTGGTCTTTGGTATTTCACAATTTGTAACTTTCTCTTATATGTGTTAGTTTAATATGTCATTTCATTTCATCCATTTTTCCTATATCATGTTTTGGAATGCGAGTGGCTCACTGATTTTTGGTATCGATTTATCCTAGTTGATACCCATGCTTGGATTAGTCAAGCGCTTTAAATATGGCTCATGCATGACATTCTGTTCCACTATTCATCTAAACCATATTTCTGCTATATTAGCTTCTTTGGGAGGGTGTTTTTAAAATGCTATTGTCATGTATGGATTCTTAGATTGCTAAGCCCATGCATGGTGGTATTGTGTATCTAGATATTAGCTCAAGGACAACTAATATTCTCTCAATATTTCATTCACTACATACACCTTCTGATAACTTATTTCTGTGAGGTATTTCTGAATCGACCCTCTTTATAGTAAGCTGTCTTTGAATTGTCTGTTGCTTTTGTATTGGATTTTTGCATGTGGCCTCTGCAGTATTCCTATCTCTGTATCAGTTTCTGAAGGTCTTGGTCCCATTCAGATTAATATTCCTTGTTTTACAAGAGATAGCATGAGAGATTTTTATTGATGACTCCCTCTGTCATACCATATGCTCCTTGCTATATAAGATGTCCTAGGCACTGGTCTATCACAACTATAGGCTATCTCTAGGAGCGAAAACATCTTTTTGGCACTGTTCCCGGGGAATGAAGTTCAAAAAATTTAAATCCCTTGGCCTCGACAAAACCTAATTCACTCTTCAAGTAGGTGAGTATGGAGAGTTGAGAGTTGTAGATCCCTCACCTTGGCGACTCCATAGTTCTTAAACGAATAAAAGACTCCACTGGTGATCAGTAGGCCGTTGATTATCTTGGTTTCACGAGACTCCACTGGGAGACCATGTCGTAGTACAGCATCAACCATGCTGAAAACCAAGCCACTTCATCAATGGAAGACCCCGAACATTTTGCAAAAATGCATCTAGGTTTCATGGCTGAGTGTCGAGATGAAATGTCACACGGCTTGAGAGGACTAAAAGTGGAGGACCTTCCACGGGATATTCTTCTTCTCAACTCAAGTTGCACACCCGTGCTTAAGAAAATCTTTCTTGAATTGGTGGTTGAAAGATATGAAGCTGAGATTGAACTTTTGAACTCACAAGAAAAATCATATCAGTTCAAAGACCCCAGAGCCTTTTTGGAAAGCCTCCCCCCCCCTAAAAGAGAAGATATTCCACTGCCTTTCGAAATACAAGAAGAATACAATCAGGTTTTCAAAAGCCACTCTGAAGATGTAGTGGAAAATGCAGTAATCAGAGCTGCCGAGGATGCAGACAGCCTGCCAATCATGGAGGGCCTGAAAGAAGAGAGTGTACATCATCTGTTCATTGATCCCGTGGTAGAATATATGGAGGCCCTAATCAGCTCAAATTCTCTAGCATTGATCCTTCACCAGGGCCAGATTCATCAAGAGTGGTCACCACTGATGGGGACCGCATTTTCGAAGAACCACTTACAGAGCACCATGTGGTTATCTCTGATAGGCAACCAGTACTTTTATCATTTTTTGTTACTTCTTAACTGGCTGCACTGGCATTATTGTATCACCTAAAAGCACGAGATATTTCTAAGTAGAGTAGAGTAGGTAGGAAAAGCTCAATAAAGCTCAGTCTGTGAGCATGTAGTTAGCTGTTTTAATTTTCGAAAAGTCTAGCAAGCCAGAGAGTCTAATATTGGCTTGGTTGTTTAGAAGAAATCTGCTAGACAGTTTAACCCTAGCAGATGTAGTTTAGGTAGATAAAATGTGAGACCAACAGTTTAATCCGGTCTCATGAAGTAATAAGGGTAGAAGTAGAATAGGTTTATTTTTCATGTGTGAAAAAATTGTGAGATTATCCAAGAAGGTCCTAGAAGAATATAAGGAGTTGTACCTAAAATTATTTCAGTCTTACAAATATGCATTTGCATGGTCATTTCAGGACCTAAAAACTTTTGACATCAGCATAATGCACCATAAAAATCCTCTAAAGGGTGAACCTCAATTTCAGAATTGGGGATTGCAGAATGTGAAGACACATGGGAATGAAGACAGTAAGGACTTTTTGGGTCTTGAATGAAACTTTGGATTTCTGAGGAAAGAAATGGTGGCTGAATCACCAAGTAAGACCATTGGATCTTATGATTTTGAAACTGACAAGAATGAGCTGAGGTGTCTGATGAACAAAGAGAAGACTAGCGGACATAATTCTGGAAATGCTGCAGTAATGGAAAATCAGAATGCTATTCTGATAGAAGATGAAAATAAGAAGTGCTGAAGAGCAGGGTCTGCACAGAAGATTATTAGATGGTCTACGAAGTTCTCGACACGTCCAGGGATGAACATGTCGTCCCCATATGGAGCCAATGTTGATCATGTCAGCATTCTACTGAAATTTTGATAAGAAACCTCGCTTAAAACCTTTCAAGCCCCCTCTTTTTTCCCTGATAAATTCATTTTATGCTCATCGTTACCTTCTCCCAGCCTCAAATCTGCATAAAAAGGCCAAAATCCCACATTATAATCTATTTAAGGCCTAAGCACCTTTCGACCCTAGCCCCTGCACCTTTTTCTCCACATGACCGGAGGTCAAACCGAGTGCTAACCATGAAGGTGATTATCACATATATTTATCGGGAACATTTATAACCGTCGATCTGTACAGATCCGACGGCATTCGCAAGTCTTCATCGCGCCTGTGGCCCACATCGCTCATTGCCCAAATCGCCCCTCCACTGTCCGATCAACCTACAAAATCAACGGTCCATAATACACTCGCCTTTGTGGTCCCCGTGCCAAAAAACATTGTTCAAAACCCGCTCGGTTTCTATCGCACCGCCTTTGGGCGGCAGGCGGTATTTTATTTTTTGGAGCAATTCCATACATCATGCGATGCGTGTCTCACGCTCTATTTCAAAACCGCCTACTCATCTCGCGTTATAGTTCAGCAGTGGACATGGCGCGATATGCACGTGAGATGTCCGATCTAGAGTGGCCCATCTGATGGCGATCGTTCATCAAAGTTGCTCGCAAGTTAACACGGGGAAATCATACCCCTGGCCCACAGTCCATCGCCCTCTGACACAATTTCAGCCATCGATCTCCTCTTGAGATCTGACGGTCCAGATCACTTACCCCTCCGCCAGTTGACCTCGTACCTCCACGTCACCCGTTCCTCATGTGTTCACACCCCACGTCCATCTCATATACATATTCCATTCCAAAGCTTATTTATGAGGTTTTACGTGTAATCTTCTGCATTTCCGCCAACCTGCAACCAGATTATTTCTCTGTCATTCCATTGTGTTTCTGCCATCACCATCCCACCATTTCACCATCCCCACGCATGATTTTTCTTAACAAGTTTGCGGGTTTTGCAGGGTTACAGTGGCGGAAAACTATCATGATTCACAGTCTCTATTACTGTGATAGAGAGCACGTCAAAGGACCATTTTTCAGAGCTGAATTATGAATAAAGGCCTGGGAAGGTATGCTGACAAGAATTCCATTAAAGTAACAGAGTTAAAATCTGTCAAACCCTCCGGAGTCATTCAAAGCACAGATTTTGCAATCAGAGACATTAATGTTGCGAAAAAGAGTATCAGTGGGAGATCAGAGGAATTCAACATTCAGCATTAAAGATTTTAGGCCTTAATCCAGGGTTTAGAAGGCAGAGGGTACAATGCACAAGAAACAATACCCTCCAAGTTTCATTTCAGCAGAATTTTCTTTCAGGAAAGGAAAGACTGCCCATGAGGTTTTTATTCCTCTACCGTGTTCCTAAAGAGAATTTCACCCAATGCATTTATTTCAGAAAGTAGGCCACAGAGTACATGCAAAATTACAGAATTATCAAGCAGTATGGGCGTGCACGTTTCAGCCATCCTGCCTTTATGAAGCAAATTAAATATTCATCACCTACTCCCTTTTCGAGCTTTCCTTTTCTCCTATAAAGCTCCCGAAGAATAGATGATTTAGGGTTCTAGATTTTATCATAAAATTATGCAGTGAAAGGATTTTCAAGTATACATTTTTTTTGAACTCTTGTATGAAGTCTTAGAGCCCATAGGGTCTTAGTGAGGAGGAGTTCCATCTATTAAAGAGGATTCTGGTCTTTGGTATTTCACAATTTGTAACTTTCTCTTATATCTGTTAGTTTAATAGGTCATTTCATTTCATCCATTTTTCCTGTATCATGTTTTGGAATGCGAGTGGCTCACTGATTTTTGGTATGGATTTATCCTAGTTGATACCCATGCTTGGATTAGTCAAGTGCTTTAAATATGGCTCATGCATGATATTCTGTTCCACTATTCATGTAAACCGTATTTCTTCTATATTAGTTTCTTTGGGAGGGTGTTTTTAAAACGCTATTGTCATGTATTGATTCTTAGATTTCTAAGCCCATGCATGGTGGTATTATGTATCTAGATATCAAATCAAGGACAACTAATATTCTCTCAATATTTCATTCACTACATACACCTTATGATAACTTATTTCTGTGAGGTATTTCTGAATCGGCCCTCTTTATAGTAAGTTTTCTATAAATTTCCTGTTGCTTTTGTATTGGAGTTTTGCATGTGGCCTCTTCAGTATTCCTATCTCTGTATTAGTTTCTGAAGGTCTTGGTCCCATTCAGATTAATATTCCTTGTTTTAAAAGAGATAGCATGAGAGCTTTTTATTGATGACTCCCTCTGTCATACCATATGCTCCTTGCTATATAAGATGTCCTAGGCATTGGTCTATCACAACTCTAGGCTGTCTCTAGGAGCGACAACAGAACACATGAACAAGACTCTTTTAGAAAGAGAAATAAGTATGCTGAGTAACGCCAATTTGCAGAAGGAATTATGGACATAAGCAGTATATATGTCTTGCTATTTGATAAATCAATCACCATCAACTGCAATAGGATGCAAAATTCCTCAAGAGGTATGGAAAGGTCATCCTTGTGATTATTTTAAACTTAAAGTTTTTGGTTGTGATGCATATGCTCTAATTATGAAACATCAGTGTTCTAAATTAGACCCTAAATCAAAGAGATATATATTTTTTGGATATGATGATGGGATTAAGGGATACAGGTTGTGGGATCCTACAACTCACAAGATCATTATTAATAGAGATGTTAAATTCAATTAATCTTCACTTGATTATCCAGATGTAGATAATAAATTGAAAAAGGAATATGTACCTAATTTTCAACAGATTCGGTTTGAAAGTAGTTCAAATACTGATGATAGTCCAGATGAACAAGTTTCAGATGCAGATCATGAATAATTTCCTACAGATAATAATCAACAAATTGTGGAAGAACCAGAAATGTCTTTAAGGGGGTCCACGAGAATCAGACGTCCTCCTAAAAGGTATGATGACTATGTTAGTTTAGTTGCTTTAACCTCTAATGATGATGAACCTTTGTGCTGTAAGGAAGATGTAGAAGGTTCTAATAGTAATAAGTGGAAAGAAGCTATGAAGGCTGGGATGAAGTCATTAGACATGGATGCCACATGGGATCTGGTGGAACTTCCTAAAGACAAAAAAACTTTGGGATGTAAATGGGTTTACAAATCTAAAATGTGTGTTGATGATAAAGAAGATATGTACAACGTAAGGCTGGTCATGACATGTTTTTCTCAGAAAGAAGGAATTGACTTTCATGAGATATTTTCACCAGTTGTTAAAATTGTTTCAATTCGAATTGTCTTAGCATTAGTTTCTTTATTTGATTTAGAATTACAACAACTGGATGTTAAGACTGCAATTTTACATGGAGATCTAGATGAAGAGATATATATGGAACAACCTAAAGGGTTTGTTCAAAATCATAACAATAAATTTGTCTGCAGGCTCAAGAAATCATTGTATTCTCTGAAGAAGTCGCCTCGACAATGGTACAAGAAATTTGATTCTTTCATGATGAGTCAAAATTATATAAGAAGTGAATATGATCATTGTGTTTACTTTAAAAAATTAAGTAATGGCATATTCATTATCTTAGTGTTGTATGTTGAAGATATGCTTTTATCAAGAAAAAGCATAACTGAGATCAACAGGTTAAAGGCTGAAATGGCTAGGATGTTTGATATGAAAGATCTAGGACCAGCAAGACAGATTTTGGGCATGGAGATTTTCAGAGAGAGGAGCAATGGTAAGATATGGTTATCACAAGAGAATTATATTGAGAAAATACTTTTAAGTTTTGGTATGAACAACGTGAAACTAGTTCAGTCCCTTTAGCTTCCCATTTTAAGCTTTCTTCAAGTTTATGTCCTAACACAAATGAAGAAAAGGAATATATGTCTCAAATACCTTACGCTAATGTAGTAGGAAATTTGATGTATGCAATGGTTTGTACACATCCAGATATTTCACATGCAGTTGGGGTTTTCAGTAGGTATAGGGAAAATCCAAGGAAAGAACACTGGTCAGAAGTGAAATGGGTGCTTCGGTATCTGAGAGGCACAAGTGATCATTGTATCACTTATGACAGAAGTAGTGAATTTTTTTGCAGATATGTTGATTCCGATTTTGCAAGTGATTTGGATAAGAGAAGGTCAACTTCAGGATATGTCTTTACTCTTGAAGGTGGAGCTATTAGCTGGATGTCAAAGCTACAAAACATCGTTGCTTTATCCACTACAGAAGCATAATACATTGCTGCTTCACATTCTTGCAAAGAAGCGGTTTGGTTGAAAGGGTTGTTTGGTGAGTTTGGTAGGTTGCTAGACAACATTAAGTTATTTTGTGATAGTGAAAGTGTAATTCACTTGGCTAAAAATCCAGCCTATCATAGTAAATCAAAGCATATACCTATAAAGTACCATTTTGTAAGATAGGTTATCACTGAACGGGGAGTCTCTCTTGAATAAGTGCATACAAAGGAAAAGTGTGCAGACATGTTCACGAAACCAGTGTTATTAGAGAAGCTATGATGGTTTTTGGTTTCTCTTGGCTTGCAAAGAAAATAAAAATAATAAAGGAACGAGGTATCAAGCTAATTGTTGTCAAGGTGGAGATTGTTGAGATTTTTTATATATTAATTTGGAGAAAATCTCTTGGATATGCCAACAATAGCATTTTGTTGCAAAACTGATGGCATCAAATCAACATGAGGAGATATTATATCCTAGTTTGGTGTGATAGAATTAATTATTCAGTTTCTTCTCTCTTCTATATATTGTAAGCCTGTAGAGGGAAAACATATGAGATCTGAGGTGTGTGAAGAGGAAGTGCAGATGAGTAATTTTGTTGTTGTAATCTCCTGTTGATGAATAAGATTGTTGATACCTCTGTTTGGTGGATGTAGCCTAGATTGGTTGGGTGAACGATGTTAATTCAATTGTTACATATTTTTTATAAATACGTATGTATTTAATTTATATATTAATTCTTCTTATCTTTAGTTATTATTATTATTTTATATAAAATTATAATTTAGTTAATTTTAATGATTTTTTAATTTTAGCAATTTGATATGTATAATAAAATAAAGTTTCAATGTTTATTTTGTATTGATGCCTATCAAACTTTATCATCTATTTAATTTATAGGGCTAAAAAATTAAAAACATCTAAAAAATTATTATAATTTCAAATCAATTAGACCACTAAAAAAATATTTTAAAATATCTAAAAAAAATATTATGATTTGAAATAAATTTGATCACTAAAATATTTTAAAAGGAATATCCATGATATAACCAACAATCCAGAAATTACCTAGACATTGTGTCCTAGTAACAAGCACGACCTGCCTCAACATTCTCTCAAATAATAACCACATTAACAATTCTAAAAAGCTATGTCCACGTAAATAGCCAAACACATATAGGAACAAAAGGTAATGTAGGCAAAAAACCAAACACATATAGGAACAAAAGACAATGTACTCTGCATACCTTCATTTTCGTGTTGCTGTTGGTAACATGTATTTGACTAGATTGTAAAAGACCAACAACTAGCACATTGTTTTGAAGTTTGATCCAGTTGATAAATGTATTACAATAATGAAAAAACATTTTTAACTCTTTTTTCTTTTACCATTGTCAAGTTTTTTTTATATGCCCATTTGTGCAGCTTCACATCACTCCACGCTAATTATTACATGGCTGATAAATAGTCCAGTTAAATTCTTCATCTTTACAGTTATATAAGAAAACATTGTAAATGATTATGACGAAATTGATTATTTCACGATGAATTAAATTTTCTAGGTTCCTCATCTTTGTAATCTAGAAAGAAATGCTAACAAACATTGATGAAAAAGAATGTCCCCGTCGGAAGATATTAGGGCTGCCTTTTGCAACAACTTTTTATTCAAATCCCCACTTATCATTGATCTGGACTCAAATCACCATTATTTCCGCTGCTGGGTGCTACCATCTATCTGGTAATTCTACCATGATTCCTTCCATGAGATTGGAAAGTTATTACTTTGGCAATATTTTTAATTTTGACTATTAGTTAAGCTTTGATCAACATAATATATAACATTTAACTTTATAAAATATATATTTATTTTTTAACATTATTAAAAAAATAAGTTTTCAGGTATTTGATTTGTATTTTGAATATCTTATTATAACCTTCACTACACATTCATTGAAACGTAATAAAATGATTATTCATTCAATCATGTCAGTGCCATTATTTCCACTAAGGTTGGTGAAAATTCCACCACTCTCATTACAACACAATCACTCTTTGACATTCTTTTTGTAGGGTTCTAAGCAACTGTCCTATGGACTCATTTCCATAAAGCTTATCCTTTTTCATAATGTTCAAGAAACATTTTTTTTACATTTTTAGTTATTGTGAGAAAATGGAATATATTCTGGAAGGTCATTATCCAGAATCATTATATATTCATCATTTCTCTATATGTCGAAGGATTTTGACAAAGGAACCAAAGTTGCAAGTATTGAAAACTAATCAAGTTCTTTAATTAGACAATGGTGTAAAATTTTGATGTTGCTGGGTTGCAAAAATATTCCAATTTGTAGGATTTTCCTATGAGGTCGCTGAACATGTGGAATAAGATAATTTAAGAGATGTATCATTATTCCAACTTAGCATCACTAGATTATCAACTGACCAAAGGAAAAGGATAAAATTAGTAGTTGAGCTTTCTAAAAATCCTTCTATAATTTTCATGGATGAGCCCACTTTTGGTTTCGATTCCAAAGCAACTACAAATTTTATGCAAATTATTTGTAATATAATAGACACTAGGAGTACACTTGTATGTATAATTCCTCATCCCAAAATTAACGTCTTTGAAACATTTTATGAGTTAAACTAATTTCTAGATTATATGCTAACTTATATGGTTTATTTATAGGTGATGTTTATTTCTAACTTGCCATAATGGGTTTAACTATTGTTGATGAAAAGAGGATTCAAGTCACTTATTTTAGGATGCTAGGCTAGAATTCTCACAAGATTATTGAATTGTTTGAGGTAATCACTTGGAAGAGTCTTATAGTTAGAAAAGGAATGAATTGAACATAGAATAGAAAAGGAATGATTTGAACATAGATATTGGAATTTAGCTATATTTCATTTTAACATCATTTGGCGACGTACTTTTAAAAGCATTAAAAAAAAACTTCCCAATAAATAAGCATTTAAGTTATCAAAACTTTGGCAATAAAATCCTTCTACTTATAATAGCTAGCATTACAACAAGCTTACAAAGTACAAATATATCCACTTGAAAATCACTTTCTAACATTTCATCATTTTCCTTCGAAATAAAGGTGGAATAAAGCCTTGGTTAAATAAATCAATGCTCTATCTCTGAGAGTAAGGGACATATGATTTTCTACCCAATACTTGGATTCACAACCTATTTATGGAAGCAATGGTGGAATCACTCGTGGAGTCTTGATTATAATGGTGTTAGATGATTCTTCACACTTGTTTATGCTTTTCTCTTTAGAATGATCTTCTAGAAGGTCAACAAAAAATAATATCTACTTAAATTTAACTTGGTAAGAAATATTACTTCACAAAACATCATGTTGTTTGGATAGAAAATTCACCGAAATGTTTTATGCTCTCATTTTGTATCAAATGTATGATATAGACTCTTTTCTAATACTAAGAAATAGATTACTAAATATCAAGCACAACATCAAGTATCTCTTTATCATTGTTGGGCCTTTCTTTAGAGCAGTTATATTCTTAGGAGCCAATAACCATTCAATTGTACAACCTATCCTTGTAGTTGGGAGAAATGTGTTGTAGAGAGAAAGGGTTGTAGGGATATACATTACACTTTCCTATTCTATCACTCATGTTTCTCCTATATCATGTTTTTATCTTATGTTATACATTCAAACTTTTTATTGACCAAAAATTGGAATAGCTTCTTATTTACATATGTAATATTTGATGTCTTTTAATAGGTGGCGATTGAGCTTTGAAACATCCTCTTCCAGATAGTTATGTACACTCTTGTCATTTACAGTATGGTTTAGTTCAAGTGTATAACTAAGAAGTTTGGTTTTTTCTTCAAGTTTAACTACTTTTCATTTCTTTATTTCACCTATTATGGGTTAATGGAAGTCTCCATTATTCCAAACCACCAAGTGACTTCAATAGTAGCAGTAGTGTTCTATTGTCTTTTCAATCTCATTTTAGGATTCTTCATTCCCAAAATTGTATTCCAAAATATTTCTCCTATATAATATATGAAATATAAGTTGGTTATAGCTAATTTAATTATATAATCATATTCTTCTAATGGGTTTTGAATGAATATGCAAAAAATGAACAAATGGTGGATTTGGTATAATTGGATATTCCCAGTTTCCTAGATTGAGTATTGCATCATTGCCTCACAGTATGGTAAATTTACAACCCTAGTAGGAAAGGTACCAAAACCAACAAATAAATTCATGAAGGATTACTTCAGATATAAGCATGTTTTCTTCGTTATAGCCATAAGAGTCTCGTTATAGCCATAAGAGTCTTGGTTGAGTTTTTGGTTTTCTTTCTATTTATGTTTTCTTTCTGCATCAAGGTATTAAAATTCCAACAAAAGTGAAATGTGGAGGAATAGAAAACTACATAACTCTGTAATTGGGCTATTTTGATTTTTCAATATTTTAATTCTTAAAGGATTTCTCTAAAACCTGCGTTGATGGAAAGATCTTGTGATGTAATAATGGATGTACAAAATATGTAGCAATACGGTACACAAGAGATTTATAATAGTAATTACTTTTATTATAAATATATAATTTTAGCATTTGAATTAATTTATAAAATAATTTAAATTATTATTTAGAAAAGATAGAGACCAGGATTAGTCGTTTTCATTAGAAATCGATTTTCTGGTTAAATACCATTAATTCAACTGAAATCATACGTTTAATTTTACAATATCTTAAAAAAAATTACTAAAAAAACTAGTTTTCAAATCGTTACTCCTCTTAATTTACAATCATCACTAACTATAAATATTTACTTATTTCCACAATCTCCACCAGTGAGTTAACATTCGTAGATAGCATAAATACCTTCATCACTAACAACTCTTCCTAGATAGCATAAATACCTTCATCACTAACAACTCTTCATTTAGATTAATTTATTACACTACTTTATTTAAGTTTAACGGTATACTATCCAACCATTTTTTCTTTCTGCACGAAGAGAATAGAATTCCCCACATCATTGAATATAGAGGTTTATCCACATCATTATATAAAGTGGTTTATTAACATAGGCTTATCCCAAATAGATCCTAACAACATTCTTTTGCAGTGGGATGC
This sequence comes from Pinus albicaulis, assembly GCA_034641835.2. NCBI lineage: Eukaryota > Viridiplantae > Streptophyta > Pinopsida > Pinales > Pinaceae > Pinus > Pinus albicaulis. The sequence goes on along the minus strand of CM076577.1, from coordinate 863,994,375 downwards.
ATAAACATCAAATATAAAGTTAAAATAGTGTGTTTGTGAAAATTTATAACTAAATGGAAATTTTTGTTTTTATTTTATTTAATAAATAAGTTCAAAATACGGTATTTAATAATAGAAAAAGTATAAGTTAACATATATTTATATTCAATTTTATTTTTCACCGAATATGCTGCCAGAAATACTCGTTAAAAAACATTATTACTTCCATATAAAACGATGGAGTAAAAAGTTAGGGCTACACATTTTGTCATGTATGACTTTGTCTTTTATAAACTTAAATATAGTGTGAATACCCATATTCTACAAAGTATCTATAATATGGTTTTAATAAATATTTTTTTAACAATTTATATAGATAAATAACGGTTAGTTTTTAATGGTTAGTTTCAACATTTTTTTTTAGCAATGACACATCCCTATTATTTATTTAATTTTATCTGTTTCTTTTTTCACCTTATCCTGAGGATGAACCACATTAGATGGTTCGAAATATCGACCTAATCGTAATGATGTGATTAATCCCAAAGACATTTATCTATATTATGGATCACAAAAGTCTTAGATCTAACAATTTATATAGATTTTTTAATTTCAGTTTTAACCAAAAAAATATTTTCAATCCTAAACAAAATCACCATGTTTGGCATCTTTGGTTTTCGGTGTCATAAGGGTATTCAATTTAGAGATAAAAAAAAAAATTATTTGAAAAAATAGTATAGTTTTAAAAATATTATTATATGAAAAGAATTGTGAGGTTTGGGATGGCATTTAAATATTTAATTTAGAGATAAAAAGGAAAATGTTGTTTTTAAAAGTAAGACAAAAATAAAAAGTATTATGACAGTAAACATATTCTTAGATGATAAGATGTTAGAGGAAAGAATAGACCCTTATCTAGAGTGTAAACTCCTTCAACTTGTTTACATGGCTTAGTGGATCACCCTTATCTAAAGTCTAAATTTCTTCAAATTTTTTGTGTGACTCAATGAACCCCTGTCTAGAATTGTTTGAGACAATCCTCCCTTGCGAGAAATTCCTTTAGTTCAAAGCATTCAATAGAGCACCCTGCGTGTGCACCAATGTGTATTTGAAAATTATTTATACCATATGTTTCCATATTGGCTAAGGGATCATGTCAATCCATATTGCCTCTCTTGCAAGATACCTTTAGGAATAAAAACCCAAAAGCTCAACATGTTCCCATGACATATTCAAAGTTGAGTTACGTTATAAAAATATATTGATTTTCTAAAAAACGTAGAACATTCAAGCCAATCTATATCCATTTCTATTGGACTATTTGAACCTCAAAACCCTGGGACTCTTGTAGGATGTTGTTAGTTTATAACATTAATCTATACCTATCTATATTGGATTAATTTAACTTTGAAAATATAAGACTCTTGAAATATGTGGTTAAGTTATGAGAGGGGACATCCTCGATATCTCGTTCATGCTTGACCCATCTTCATCTTTCATAGAAGTTTCCAATGAGGCCCTTGTTCTCCACTTGCAACTAGCTTTTTACCAGCTTCCTGAGACCATTAACTCTAAACTAATCATGTTAAATGCCTCTCTCACTAACACCATACGTTTTTTTCCATTTTGTAGGTATGGGGCACATGAACACACAATACCATCGAGCAAATGAAGATATCAATCTCCAAATTGTAAGATATTGAACAAAGATCATCCAAATTGAGTTTGACTCCAACATATATGTATGTCTAGGGGAGAATTTTGAGGAATGCTTCATAATTTGCTCAAATGTATCCATATCTTTGTTCATGATGAACCCATACATATTAGGAACCATATCCTTGTTGACAGATGAGGTTTTTTACAGTTCACCAAAAAACATTGGAATCTCACTAGGCATGTGAGATAATGGGGCTAGGAACAATGTTTTACCGGCTAAGTGTTATGAATTATTGTTTATTTACATAATTATATACATCAAAGAGAATATAAACAATGAAGTAAATACTTGTAAATGTAACCAAAAAAAAATGTAATAATTATAATTTTTACAGCAATGAGATAAATTCATGTACACATGAACCATGTATCACAAAAAATCAAAAAATTATTTGAACAATAACACATTGAAACTATTTTTTTTTATGAGATGATTAAAGTAATGATTCATTAGCCAAACAACTATGTAATCATGTATAAAAATTAAAAAATATATAAAAAATATTTAGTGAAAGTTTCATGTTACAAAAATGAAGTTTCAGAAAGGTATGCACAAAAAATGGTCGAAAATGACTTATTTTTATTGATAAATGAGAGTACAAATGGTTTATTGGTTAATCGTTACAAGAACTATTGCATAGAATTTAATTCATAAGTGTTTATAATGTAAAAGGATCATACAAAAAAATTTATAGGAAAAAATATAATAAAGCAACTTTAAGAACACTTTCGGGGTCATTATGATATGATTCTTCTCTACAAAACAATTCTGCTATTATCACTTGCACTAAATCCTATACCTTATATAAGCATAAATAAATGTAGGAAATATAAGAAAACCTAAATAGAACATATAATTAATCGATGAATATGCTTTCCTTTTTGTATTTCCACCAACATGTCAACCCTTTGTACTCACAAAAAAATAAATTAGATGAAAATAATGACAACTTTCAGATCTGGTCCATGCTTCTCCTCACAAATTATGGATATTTTTTTTCATAGTATCCTTCCCTTTTGTAACCTCTTTTAACAATTAGAGAGACTCACTGTTTTGGGGATTATTTTCTCTTCATTTTGTTTTTTGAAAATGTATTTTACTAACATTAGGGATGAATATTTCTAAAATGTTTTATTTGTTAATAAATTAACATTCTAGAATGCCTTTTTTAGTAGGTGGAGCCCCTCTTATGCCTTTCATGAACTTAAGCCACCTTTGTCACTTCTGTGATGTATGCTTGGCAATTACTAAGAGGGGCGGTGATGCATCATTAATTGTATCTTTCCACTTTTTAGCTCACCTTAATTTCCATTTTCTTATGTTCTTATGCAACTAATGACTTATGTATATGTTAAATTATTAATGTTTCTTTTTTCATTTACAAAGGAGATACGTTTTCATATATACTTATTCATAACTCAAGAGCATTCACACAAAATTCATCGTGAAACAAATGAAGATGCTAGATATAAGTGGAAACCACAATGGAAAAAACCACAACATTTTGGATGAAAGTGATGTGAATGAAAGCTCCTAATCCCCCATTAAATCAAATTTTATGTAGCCTCCAACCTACAGGATTTTGCTACCTCAAGGAAGCTCCAAATCCCACAAAATGTTCTATAGGTTACAACCTAGAGGAGGCTCCTACTGCAAGAGGCTACAACATGTTCTTTATAAGCCTACAACTTGAAAGGAGACTGCAATCTCTCAATCACAATAGAAATTCAAGTTTTCGAGTTTCCTGATATTAATTTCTTCTCACAAGTTTTTTTCTCATTTTCTCTACTTCTCTTCTTCAATTCTCTTTTGTTAAGGTCCAAACCTAACCCCTTTATTTATGTAATAATCCAAAGGAGCATAGTTAGGGTCATATTTAGTTATTTGAGTCAATAAATCATGTAAGTGGTTATCTAAATTAAAAATAATTGTAAGTGTTTGAACCACTTTATACAAAAGCGGCCACAATTAGTTATAAACAGGCCATAGTTAATAAAAAAAGTGGTTAACCCTGTTATCGTTAAGTATTTTTGATTTTGTGAGAGTAAAAACGAAAAATAACATAAAAATCGCTTTTAAGTCTAGAATCTAGCCCTTTTGAACCGAGATAGGAATCTCTTTGTGAAATTTAACTTTGTTTTATGTAAATTTTAGGCTAGTTATAACTGTGCAATTATTTGTTTGATTTTTTTATGATTGATTTGATTTATTTTGTTGATTTGTTTGATTGAATGATTTATACTTCCATTTGGCTATGTAGTCTATAAAACTAACTAGATCTGTATCAAACTTTCAAGGAGTTTCATAGGGCAAGATAGGTGAACTAGTTGGATCTTTTAGAATTTAAAATTATATGTGAAAAAGGAAAATAAAGGTTGAGTAGAAACTAAAAAACAATTAAACTCATTAGTTTGACTTCAGAAGAAAAAATAAAAAACACTTACAACCATAACAAGGTGTATTTTTCAAAAAATCCCGATCGTCGTTGTTTTTATAATGTAATCAATTTTTAAAGAAATAAAAGTAAAGGAAAACAATGAAATAACACATAAATGAAAGAAGCACATCGCCACTTTTCTCAACACATGAATCCTGTGAAGAACTACTTGGATTAATGATCAATCCATTGATTGGAAAAATTACAATAGCTTTGAGAAAATAATATTCAAAAATCAACCTAGAATATTTAGAAGTGTGAAGTATTTATAAAATATTAACAAAATTCTTGTATCAACCAATAGGGTATATTTAGCAATAATATAAACAAATTAGCTACTCTGCAGACTAAAAGGATAGGTGGAAATTGTGTTGAGAGGTGGCTCTGATTTGGAGGAATTTTCTGGTGAGATGGTTGGTCTGTCTTTGCTACGCTGGATGATGTTCTAACTTCATTTATAGTTACCAATTAATCTAGTAATTCACATAACTTATCCAAATCATCTTCCTCCTAGATGGTCAGATTTGTTACCTTCTTGTAAATCTCATCTACCTCAGTATATTTTGGAAAATTTGGTCTTACCAAAAATATGTGATTTACATCATGCTGAATGAAAAATTCATTTCCCATTGCTTCTAGGAATTCTCTGTTTGTCATACTACTCTTCATGTTGGCAAATATGGAACTATCTCTGGCCACTTCCTTCATATTTTGATTGTAATATTATTGGGTAATTAATTTATCATTAATTACAAATACACCCATTAATACTTTTTATTCAATGCTTCAATTCTACTGAAAAAACTCGTTAACTGATATCTCTAATCCTTGACACCTTTCTTCTAACTGAGTTATGAGATTTATTTTTGTTAGAACCTTCTTCACTTCGAAGATTGTTTCAGTCTTGTCATCAATTAATAAGTCTTTCAACTAATATTTATTCTTTGAATTTAGGAATTTGATGATGTTGGAAGCTTTAGTAGGCTTCTCACATAACTTCTCTTTGATTTCTATAATTTCTTATGTGGCTTTCTTTATCGGGTCCTTCTGCTAAAAAATGATTTGGATATATCACCAAATCTCATTCATAGAATTTAGAATGTCCATATATATTATTTCCTTGGCTTGGGCCAAGGTTTTGCCAACAACTGACTCTCTTTTTTCTTTTTGTAACCTTTCTAATAGCCTTTGGGTTTTTTTTTCAAAAGGACCCAACCAAGTACTGTTACATATATGACTCAACTATCCAACCAAGTGGGTTTACATTTTCACTCAAACACCAAACCAAGTGATTTTTACATATTTGAACGAGTCCATACATGAAAGAATATGACAATATTTAGGTCATAGGTCTCAACATGACCCTTACATCAAATTATAGATACCACTTTTATAACCAAGACCAATTGACCTCAAGAGAGAGATCATAATTCAGCAATCAACATAATTCCAACAATGCATTATTCTCAGCAAGGTGAATGATCCCCCTGAATCTGTGCTCCTGATCTCCACAAAAATTCATTCATCAAATCATCATCATCAATAATTTAATATCATATCAACAGATTATAACCATCAACACTAGATCAATAAAATTATAACTTTTAGCAACATATCAGAATCTATTCTTGAGACCATCTCACTGTTTTTCTCATGAGAGAAAACATATGCAACTGTGTCAAGAAAAACTCACATATATATGTGTCTTTATATCATGAAACCCATAGATATGAAGTGAAATATTAATAATTTCACAACTTCATTTCCCCCTGAACTTGTACATGATGTACATTTCTTTTGTTGTCACATCATATGCACTATCAGAAAACAAACAATCACAATTACCAAACCGACCATGGGAATCACCATATATTGCTCCCCCTGTGATGATACATTACTGATTTTGATAATGTATCTCACATTAATCATGCATTCATTATGAGAAGTAACATTTAGAAACAAATGACTACAGTAGGATCAACATTCCCTAGTTTTTTAACTGGTGTTTATTCTTTTTCCAGCCTTGATTGAAGTTTCTTATTGTGTGATGGAACCTATCAAATCTCTCGATTCTATTCGACATGATTAACCTGCAATCAACGACCTTGTGCCTAAATGAATTACAATAGAAACAACATCCATGAAAGAATCCATTCTTCATTGATCTATGCAATTCTTCAATAAAAGGGTTCCTCTCTTTTAGATAATTATCATCATCCATGGTCCATTCCATGAGAACTTGTAGTTCTTGATCAAAATTTCCCTCTTCTCCATTTGAAAATCCATCACTATCTCCATTTGTATAAAAAATTCTTCTATTTTGAAGCTGTATCCCTTTTTCATGATTTTCTTTATAAGGACACTTAGCAACATAATGACCAACTCTACCAAAATAAAAACACTTGAATGAAATCTTACCTTTGAACTTTCTAGTACTTGGTTGAAGCTTCCTTAAAAAATTTGCGTCTTTTTCTTCTCATATATAACTTTATTCATTGATAACTTCCTTTTCTTTTACTTTTGCACATGCCTTAAATGTGGCTTCTCTGACTTGTGAGGGACCTCCTTTTCTCATTTCAAAAGTAGCTAGGATACTGTGAATTTGAACAAAAGTAAGAGTCTGCAGATCCTGCTTTTTTTCAATGGCAGCCACTTTTGACTCAAACTTTGGAGACATATATATCAATATTTTCTCTACTGAATTTGAATCTTTTATATCTTCAGCCATATTTCTCATAGAATTCGCAATATCATCTATTCTTAGAAAAAATCTTACAATACATTCATCATCATGCATTTTGAGATTTTCATATTGAATTCTAAGAGTTTGAAGTTTGGCATTTTTTACCTTTGCATCACCTTCATAGCTCTGAATGATCTTGTCCTATATTTCCTTTGCTAAATTTAGTTGCATGACTTTGACCGATTCTACTTCTGAAAGGCTTCCCCATAAGTCATTGACATCTTTTGCATTGGTTCCATATCTCTTCCTTTTGATTGCATCTGTAGAAACAATTATTGGATATTGGTATCCTCCTTCCACAATTCCCCATACATCTGCTCCAAGACTTTCCAAATAAGCTCTTTTTTGTATCTTCCAGAACAATAGATTACTTCCATTGAATAGCAGTGGCCTGATAGAAAATACTCCTTCATGAATTCCCATTATGGCGGAACTCCTTCAAGTAATCAATTTTCTTCAGAAGGACCTACTTTGATACCAATTGTTAGGAAAAATACTGTGGGGAAGAGGGCGGGGCGGGGTTGAATCACTATTTAAAACTCATAATAAATTTTACTTACTTTTAGTGATATATATATGTGAATTTAATTAATCCAATTTGCGTATGTATGTCGCTTTATAAAAAGAAACTTGTGTATTAAAATGAACTTATTAGATAGACACATCTTCAAAAATTTTACTTAACCCAGTGCATCATTTATTCATCAGACATTTAGTAAGAAGTCAAAATATGCAGTGAGAAAAAAATAAATCATCAGACATAAGAAACAGACATGAACACTAGGATTTAAGGTGGAAACCCAAGTCGAGAGAGAACCACCGTTGTTGTCGTCTTTGTCTTCAATATTTATTATAAAGAAAACTACTTCCAATCTTGTACTGGTGCAGACTCATACCAAGACATAGGCACCCACCTGCAGAAGGCTACAACCTTCTCTTGTTCTCCAGCTGCTACTGGAAGAGATCTCCAACCCCTGATCTCGTTTACTAGCCACCACTGGAAGGGAGTTACGACACCCTGCTCACATTTACCAGCCAATCCTGGAAGGGAGCTACTACCCCTTGATCTTGTTTACCAATAACCACTCGAAGGGAGCTATGACCCCCTCACTGAAGGGTCTAACCCTCAGCATGACTGTGGACCACATTTCATAAATTTTTTCACTGGATCCAAAAGCTTCAACACAACAAAACTTGTAGGCCTCTCTTCATCATATTTTCAGACTAGACCCACTCCACTCATTTAATCCAAAAACCATACATCAAACTGAAACTGATAACTATATCAAATCATTCACTGAATCATCAATCAATTAACCAATCATTGATCTTTAATCATAATCAACTAGAAACATATTCAATATTAAAACAACCTAGATCTATATGAATACATCATTGACAGACAATAGAAACAAAATAAAGCTTATCAAACATTTTCTTCAGCATTCTTTAGCAAAACCCTAGCTTCCATATGCTCTTTCAATAAGACAAATCCATGATTTTACGTGCTTCTCCCTAAACCCTACTGCGTATAGATTTACTAAATATATGTGTGCCTTTGTATAACTCCACCTAAGTGTATACATGACTTTCCTTAATCGAAATTGCGTATAGATTTATAAATATTCAAGATTGTGAAACACTTCATATCAAAAAGCTTACTCAGATCATACACTTCACTTCAACAAACATGTGCCAGATCAAAGATCTAAATATCTCATAAAAATATTAAGAAAATACATATTCATTTCAAGTCTAGAGATCTTGACCCATCATTTTATTCATAGGTGCATTGTTACTTCATATCTAATAATAAACTACAACCCATTCCATGCAAATATAATTCAAAGTGAAGTATTCATTCAATACACATAAAAATGCACCCCTTTGCACTATGATCTTTTCCTCCTTATATAGATTGAGCCTTAACCAATACCATGAGCCAAAACCACACAAGTGTTGATGGTATTCTTGGACGGGATCAAATACTCGTTATTGCGCTCAATATTGTGGGCTAATACTATGGTAAGGACCCCTGGTATCATAAATTTAGTGCACAAACACATACGCTTCTTTGCTTCTTCCTTCCCATGTGTATACGAGACTTTTCCTGAAAAAACTAGCATATAGTTTCTTAAATATGTACTTTATCCATATTCTGTTAAACCATATACTTCATCGTTTACAAGTGGGTTTCCATCAAGTACAACACATGCAGTCATAATGAATAATAATGGCAAGATGTTTTATTATGGTGGTGTCATAAGCTTTTAGGTTTTCATAACTCCAAGAAAACACAACAGTGAATTCTTTGAACAAAGTGATTTATTTTTTCTTTTCAGCAAGTGGTAATGATTTAGACAATTTTATCATTTTTGGGTCTTTTCTACTACCTATTTTTCACTCTTCTACATTTTCTCATGTGGGCTCAATATTGGGCTTCTTATCTACATCATTAAAGTCAAACAACTCTTTTAATGAAACCAATCCTCTAGGAAAAACATTATCTTTCAATTGAAGTATTTCTAGCTCCTCTATTTCTTGCTCTATTTCAAGCAGTTATACTTTATCTACATTTTTATTTACATGATTTTTTTCTAACTGGTTCTCTAAATCCAAATGTACAACTGTCTTATCTTCTAAATAACATGCCACATCTATTATATTTTTCAAACTCATTTTTAGATTGCAGAAAAAATTCAATTTGTTTCTCATTGCCAAAGTCTTGCCAATATCTATCATTGTTTGGGATAATTGACTTGTGTTTCAATTCCACTGTGTATTTTCGATTGGGTTGGGACATTTTATAGGTACTGGCAGAAAAGGGAAGACTATCAACAAGAATATTTTGATTTCTCGTAATATAGAAAGGTCATATTCCACAAAACATTCCAAAAAATCCAGAACAAAATTTATGTAGGCTCTCAATAGAGGGTGTTTTGGAGAGTATTCTCCTTTTATATTTTTTATTATTATCTGAGAATCATCAAGAATGGAAATTATTTTAGTAGCAAGATTTTTCAGTAGTTGTAATCCTATTATTAATTCTAATCAGTTATATTATTAGTGCACTGTAAGTTAAGCTTGTATGAATTTCCTTCGACATGATTAGTTCCTAAGTTTGAAACCGACACTCTTGCTCCAGAGCCCTCTTTGTTACAAGCTCCATCAAATTCCATGTTCCAAAGAGGTTCATGTGGAGTGTCATGTTTCATTGTTCTTTTTTGGTTTTCATCTATTTCAGAGATATCAATATATTAGTTAGCAATCTGAGTGTTGATGTCCCGATCATTATAGAGAATGAATGAGTTGAGTTCTGAATGGAAAGAGTAAAGAGGATAGTTGTGTGGCTTATCTTAGCTACTTACCATGAATTTCATCAAGGTTTCCCTATATAATTTCCTTTTCTGACCAAAATCTATTATGGTAGCAAAGGTCATATCCATTTGTAAGGTTCCTACAACTTAGATCACCATAAGAGTTACAACAACATGCCATACTTAGGGGGTTATATCTGCAACCACTATTTCCATCACCAAAATGTTTTCTATAATTGTGCAAAAGTAACACATAGATCTTTGATAAAACCTAATCATCTCACTTTGCTAGATTCAAAAGAGTATATATTCTTGTATGGTCTAGTAATTTAAATTCTCAATTTCTCCATGACAACCTTAGGCATTGAGTTATGTCAAGCACCTGAATCTAGCATGGCATTATGAAAAAAAAAATTATGAACATTTAGGCTAACATAGAATGGAGGGAAACCTTCTTCCTAGGGCTTGCCTTCTACTTCCGGTCCAAATCAAAGTTCAGTTTGGTCATCATTCAAATTGAATGTATCTGTATTTTCCCCTATATTAAGAGCTTTCATTACCTGAGATTTGTACACATTGTTTTTCATCGTCTCTGTTAGAGGGATAGGTAATTTTATTTTTTCCAACTCATTTTCAATATTGAAGGATGTCTGAACTTTACTCATGTTTAGGAAATTTGATTTATCAGCAACATATTTTGAGACAGGCTATGTTTGCTGACTAGTGGTTGGTACATATGTCTGGGTTGTTTTTGAAGTAGTGTCAATTGTGTTTTTGGTAGGATTTTCTACTGTCCTTTTACTTGAAGCTTAAACAGTTTTCTTGGAAGGAGTAACTATGATTTTATTAAAAGTAGTATCTGAGGTCTTATTTCTTAATAGGGGAATCTGGAATTCCATGATAACATTCTAAAAACATTGTTTATAATCATCTGATTCCTCAGAATCAAGTTCTATTTGAGACAACTGAAAAATTTCTTATTCCTCTTGAGTAAGAAAAACTATCTCATCATCATTTATTCCCATCAGATTTATTTGATTGTCATCTACCTCTTCAACTATTTCACCTTCATCATTGAAATAATTTTCTTGGAAATGAGGTCCAATTTGATGATCTGGTCCCTTTTGTTCCCTTTGTTTAATTTGTGGTGGACATCTCCTAACTTTTGGGTTTCAGTTTTGTGGACCAGGTTGATTTTCTCTTGGGGGAATTCTATCTATCAGACTGATTCTATCCATCATTATCTCTATTGCTCTAAACAAAGAATATATTTTAACATTAGAAGAAGATGTTGATGGTTCCTCTTTCATTGTCACTCTCCTTTATATTCTCATCCTAGCTCTTTTAGCTAAAAAATTGGCTTCTACACTCACTGCATCTCTTTTCGTTTATTTTAAAGTTGCAAAGTTTGTCTCTCTTAGCTGATATGACATAAGTGCCTCAAAGCATAGGGAATTTTATTAAGGCTAGAAATTTAGGGAATTTAATGTTTGCAATAATTGCATTATAAAAACTATTGAATCTGGTGCAATAATCCTCAACACTTTCACCAGGTACCCTCCTAATACTTTCATATTATAATATAATTTCAAGGGGGTTATTTTTAACTTCCCATCTATTTAGGAATTACCGATGAAATGTAGGGATATCATTAATGCTAGCAAGTGGTAAGGATTTGAACAATTTTCTAACTTCTCCATTAATAATTTGAGAAAATAATATCATCTTAACATTTTCTTCATCTGCTTCTTAAATATCAAAACTATCATTCATCCTATCAACATGTTGTTGCACAGTTATGGGTCCAATACCATCTAACTGGGGTATCCTAGTATGATAGTACTGTGATATATTTGCTAAAGGATCTCGAAGGTCTAATGGATCATATCTTGCTGTGATGATGGGTATATGAGGATGTATAATATTTGGATTTATTAAAGGTATAGGTTGGGTTGAAGGTAGGGGCTGGGTTGAAGATGGAGGTTGGGATGAAGGTGGAGTTTGATTTGAGGATGAAGGTTTAGTTGAAGGTGGATTTTTAGTTGCTTGGTGAGAAGCTACGAGAGTAGTAGTCAAAATTATACAAGGAGTGGGACTAGATGATCTTGGATGAAGAGACTGAGGTGAACTGGATGAAACTGCAAAAGTTAAGGAAGAAAGTTCAACATATTGTTGGATGTATGCCTCTTGGAAAAATAGGTCAAGGCCTGATACTAAGTCTTGTAATTTATCAAAGTCTTGAAGGATTTTAATATTAGGATGAGGTTGAGCAGAATTTCCCTCAAATGAATGACATTTTAAGTTAGACTCGGCTAAAATTCTTCTCCTCAAAAAATTTTCAGGGTCATCTACAATAGTCGTAGGTTTAGGATTAGGATGAGATCTGGCATAAACTATTTTTGGAGCCAAAATTAAAATATTAAACACACACAGATTATTATTTACTAAAGTAAAAGGTAGACAACCTCTGAAATATTCCTAAAATAAACTTCTTTTAATGAGGGAAATGATTCAGAGAAATTCACAGTATTTTCGTTTCTCCCCAGTGTGGTCACCACTATGTTATTGGTATGTAAATTTTGAGATTATGAGAATAAAAAATAAAAATAACATCAAAACTGCTTTTAAGTCTAGAAGCTAGCCCTTCAAAACTCGAAGAGGGATCGCTTTGTAAAATTTAGCTTTGTTTTATGTAAATTTTAGGCTAGTTATGACTGTGAAATTGTTTGTTTGATTTCTTTTTGATTGATTTGATTGATTTGGTTGATTGAATGATTTATACTTTCATTGGGATATCCAACTAGATCTGTATCAAATTTTAAAGGAGTTTCATAGGGCAATACATGTGAACTAGTTGGATCTTTTATAATTTAAAATGATATGGAACAAAATAAATGTTAGATTTAGTAGAAACTAAAGAGAAATTAAGAATTCCTTAGTTTGACTTCAGAAGAAAACACAAAAATTACTTACATATAGAACAAGGTGTATATTTCAACAAATCCTGATTGTCATCGTTTCTATAATGTAATTAAGCTTTAAAGAAAGAACAATAAATGAAAACAATGAAATAACACATAAACTAAAGAAGCACATCCCCAATTTTCTTAACACATGAATCCTGTGAAGGATTCCTTGTATTAATGATTAGTCTATTGACTGGAAAAAGTAAAATACCTTTGAGAAAATAATATTCAACAATAATCCTGGAATACTTTGAAGTGTGAAGTATTTACATAATATTTACAAAATTCCTGTCTCAACCGACAGGGAATGTTTATGAATAATCTAAACAAATTATCTACTCTGTAGGCTAATAGGATATGTGGAAAATGCATTGAGAGGTGGCTCTCATTTAGAGGAATATTTTGGTGATTTTGATTGTCTCTCTTTGTTGCATTAGCTGATGCCATAACTGCATTTGGAGTTACCAATTAATCCAATAATTCACATAACTCCTCCCACTTGTCTTCATACGGGATGGTTAGCTTTGTTACCTTCTTGTAAATCTCATCTACCTCACTATATTTTTCAAAAGTTGGTCTTACCACAAAGATGTGATTTACTTCATGCTGAATGAAAAAATCGTTTTCCATTGCTTCAAGAAATTCTCTACTTATCATACTGCTCTTTATGTTGGAAAATATGGAATTATCTCTCGCCACATCCTTTAGCTTTTTATTGTAATATTCTTGGATAATTGATTTATCATTAATTAAAAACAAACTGGGTAATCCTTTTTTATTCAATGTTTTTAGTCTACTGAAAATCTTGTTAACTAATATCTCCAATCCGTGACACTTTTCTTCTAACTCAGTTATTAGATTCCTTTTTGTTATAAACTTCTTCACTTCGAATATTGTCAGTCCTGTCATCAACTAATAAGTCTTCCAAGTCATATTTATTCTTTGAATTTATGAATTTGATGACGTTGGGAGCTTCAGTAGGCTTGCCACCCAAGTTCTCTCTGATTTCTGTAATTACTTATGTGGATTTATTTATTGCGTCCTTTTGGTCAAAATTGTGTTGGATACATGACCAAATATCATTCATAGAATTTAGAATTTCCATCCATATTATTTCCTTTCCTTGGGCCAAGGTCTTGCCAACAGTCGAATCTATTTCTGCTTTTTGTAGCCTTTCTAATAGCCTTTGAGATTTTTGTGCTTCAACCAAATGTGAAGGTTCAAATATGTTTTTATGATCTTGTAGAGATTTGACTCGGCCCTGCAGCTTCTTTATCTGCTCTCTCTCTATAGACATGTTTTCCATGGCCTTTGTCAATTTTTCAACAACATCTGTATATTGGGGTGTAGATATAGTTTATGTTGCAACTCCTATAGTGGGGATTTCTATGCGAGTACGACATCCAGAGGAACCATGGCCACTTATGGATTCTGCTCTTTCTCTTTAATGAAATTTTCCATCTCTTTCTCCATTTTTCTGCCTTTACCATTTTTCTTGATTATCAATTTCATCATATCTCCCTTCTGTGTCTCATATTCTTCTATGTCTTTGGTCAGTGGATCTTCAGTTGTTGGAAACATCAGTTGTTTCCTCAATGCTACAATGTCAACATTATTCTTCTTAATCAAATCCTCCACAACCTTCACATTTTATAGATCATAGCCCATCTTCATAGCCAAATATTCTAATGATTTCATCCTGGTGTCTTTTGCTAGAGAAGAAATATTCTCCATCTTCAATTCAGATTGAATATTCGAAAGTGACACGTGAAATTTTGACATAGTCATTTTTGTATTGGTTAAACTAGAAAAAATCATCTCACCATTTTTCTTGTGCATATCCATTTGACCAATGGGATGGATATCCTTGGTGTCAAACTTAAATTTTGGATTTTTGTAATCCTCTTTTTGTTTTCGGTTGTGGGATTTGAGCCTCAAGGAAGGCCATTTGCATCCTCCCTTTTTCTAAATAAAAACATGGTAGGAGTCTACTCTTTAAACTCCAATTATGCTTCCAGAACTATGTGTAAGTGTTTTTTTTGAAAAAATAATTCTTAAGCTTGATTTCTTTGTATATATCAAAGACACCCTTCTCCTTTTCTCCCTAAACAACCTTAGAAGTTTGAGTTGTGCCTTGATGACCTTGTGATACTAATGACACTATTGGAGATGAAAAAAAAAAATTGACTGCTTGAGATGAGTACGGTGTATCTTTGATAATCATGGTAGCTCCTTCTACATTCTTCTCTAAATATACTACAGGACTCATCTTGGTCATATTTTTGTACATTATCTTGAACTATTTACCTACACTTTTTGTTACTGATGGTCATTCTTCCTCTCTCTACCTCTTTCATACTTTCTAATAAGGAATAGCAGTTTGTGAAGTTGAATTAGAAACGAGTTTTTCTTCAGCTTCCTAAAAAGTATTCTTTGTCCAAGTCAATTGGTTTACATATATTTCAATTTCTCACCTATCAGTATGGGTATAAGGAGAGGTTTTTTGTTCCACCCTCAGCTTAGAAATTATTCCCTAAGGATCATAGGACCATGTAAAATTAAAATTAAACTTCAACTCTATAAGAAATTTGTTTTCTTCTTCTCTTATTTTTCTATTGTTGTAAACAAAGGAACCAACCTGTGTCTTAATTCTGAATTGGATTTCTTCTTGGTTGAAACACAATGGATTTCATCCAAGTTGATCATATGCCTTATATACTCTAATGAAAATAATCTCATTGGGATGTATTTTGGAAACTTGTATGGTGGTGATTCACAACCATACACTCTGATTTCAGTATAGTTTTGGTACAGGTACAAATCTTCGCTAATCGCTTTCTCTATAAAATGTAGAATTTTCTTTATCTATTCATTAATTCTAGGTTTGGCTGAAATAGTTACCATGCTCATTGTTGGATGTATGAAATTCTCAATGTATTGTTTAAATGTGAATTCCTCTGTATTTTTCATTACAAGGGAAGTCCAAAATACTACTGATTTTTTATTCCCTTCCTCATCTAGTTTTTGCATCGTAAACTTGAATCTGTTTGCCTGATAATAGATTAAAAAATCAACAAAAATAGAATCATACTTGAACTCTCCCTTACTTAGTAACTTAAGGAATTGTTCATGTATACTATCAGCCAAAAATTGACTAAAATTGAAACTGATTGAAGGTTTTTGATCTATAGAAAAAATTGATAGGTAGCATAGCATAGTGTCATCTACCCATTGATTAGAATAATAGCCTAAAATTTGGATGACACAAATATTATTTTCTTGGCCAGATCTGGCAACATAGAAGAGGTGTAAGGTGGATTTTTTTTAGGCAATTAGATGTTTTCAGGCAAGAAGAGGACAAAAATATATGCTTTTTGAAAAATCTAGCTTCTAATACAATTCAGTTAACACTTCTATGGAAAATGGAGTGTTGGTTTCTATAGGAGGGACCTGCATCATCTGGTCAATTCTTTTAGAGGTAATGGTGAATAGAATTTCACCACTAGGGGCTATGATGGATCTCTAGTTTAGGACATAGTAGGCTTGACATTTTATATTAATTACAAGGGAGTGTAAGGTTTGGGGTAAGATATAATGAGGGAGATTTGACTCCTAGAGTCCAATTTAATTAGTTTTATCTGAAAAAAATTCCTCGAGCCAACAGTAGAGTCCAAAATTATCAAAATCACATCGAGTCTCTAAAATCTTGTTGTCTTGGTCAGCAAGTGCAATGTGATCCAACTCTACATAGCGATGCATGAGAGGATTGATATATTTCTCAGAGTTTTTCTTCTTTGGAGGCATAATTTCAATGGGAAATTTGAAGAAACGGGGGGGGGGAATGACTCTTTACTAGGAATATTGCAAGTTTATCACAGATTGAGAAGTGGAATTGAGCTTTTTCATACTTGATTGAATTCTTGAATGATAGTAGAATGTTACTATGCACTTGAAAACCTAGAAAATGAAGAAGAATTGAGATAATTTATAGATGGAAAATTTAAAATGATGGCATGTTCAGAGCTTTATGGTTTTGGATATTTTCCATTGCAGGTGTGAGTTTGCTAGATTTTCAAACAGTTACCTGGGAAAATTTGAATGTGTTAATGTTTATCCCCAGGAAATGCATTGATTGGCTAGCAGCTATATTGGTATGGAAGGATGTGAGTGGAGGGGAGTGCATGGGTAGGGAAAGTGGTGAATGAGGGTGATCGACATTTTTCGAAGGGGGGTTGGCACGATAAGTGGTATCGTGATGGGGGGGTGAGAAATGTTGGTGGTGCGCCACGTCACGTGGGACCGACAGGAGAAAAACCTTCTTTTTGGACCCCCCCTCACCAATAAAGTCAGGATGGAAAGGGCGGGATGAAAAATGATAAGGGTCGCAGATTTTGCGCAGATGTTGATAGAGCAACTAGAAGATGTGCATGTCTTAATTGATAGTGACAAAGGTTTTATCGTTTACTGTCTTTCACTTCATAGTAGGAACTTTCGATAAAACCATTAATGCATTCAAACATTAGGCCTAAAAGCACATATCACATAATTTTTTTGAAACCAAGGTTAAAAATGCACTAGTAAGCCTTTTGAAGTAGTATTAATCACATTTTACCCTTTTAACTTCAATTTTTTCACCTAATACTATGAATAATCTATTAGGTTCCCGTGATTTAGTATATTGGTAGAACAAATGCATAGGGTAAAATCATAATAGTATTTGGATTCCTAGGACCTAGCCTTCCTAGACTCAGAGAGGGCTCTCTCTATTTTGTGCAAAGGATGTGAACTTGTTTGCTCCTAGGGTTTTTATTTTAGGCAAGTTGTTAAAAGTAGGGTTTGTTGTTTGTTTTGGTTGGGTAAGATGATGAAGTAGAAATAGGTGGAGTGAGAGGTCTTCAAATCATTTGGCTATGGAGTCTATGAAAGTCATGGGTATCTCAAAAATGAAACAAGATACATAACAGGGAAAATATAGCATGGTCAAATGGATCTATAAGGCATGTGTGAAGTGAAATGAATCATAAGTTGGTGAACATAGTAGGTGTGTAAGGGAAGTGAAGAATCCTTAAAAAAATACCTTTTAAATAAGATGTCTCAAATATTGATCAACATACGGACATAATCATAAGGCAGGGCAAACCAATAGTTCTTAGATTTCACTTTAAGAAAACAAGCATTCAAGATGAGCAATTCCAATGAAATATAGAAGGCAAGAAACTCATTTAACTTCTAGTGATTTCACCTTCAAGGTTAGAAAACATTCAAGATAACAAATAACTTTAATCAATGAACAGGGAATGCCTAAACATCAATGATCAAGTGACAAATAACTTTAAGGCAACTTCTCAAGCATGGACAAAGGGCATGATCAGAACATGGGCTCTTTGGCTAAAAAATAACAAGTAATACTTCAAAGAGATATTCCAAAACATAGTTTAAATAGCATCAAATAGGCACGGCTAACCATAAAACATATTTGAAAACTACTATATCCAGCCATTCATGGAATAAAAAAGCATAGGTAGATCTAAGGAGTAGCTAAGAATTCCTTAAAAAAACCCAACAGAGGAAAACATAAACACAATATACAACAGGAAGGACTAAGGTGCCTCCAAAAACATTTCTTAGCCTATACTCTTCTGTTCTATTGCAACATAGAAGGATGGAAACATAATGAAAACGTGAGAAAACAATAACATGAAAGAGAAGCACTTCATCAATAACAAAGCTCAGGGATTCTGCAAGCTATCCTCCTTCATCATCAATCAAAACAAGTCGTTCAGAAACTCCACAACCAATTTATTCTTCCAACTCAAGAAAAACATATATTTCTCTCAAAACTCATCAAATGCCAACATTTAAAATGAATACCTCATGATCTATTTATTTTATAAACAGAGGGAAAAAACCCTAGATAGGGTTGGAAAATGTCAAAATCATTCATAAATGTCATTAATGTCCAAGAGACCATGCAAGGCCCAAGGCACCAAAATATCTCATCAAATAAATGCCAAAATAATTTCTAGCACCTAATTCTAGAGTGATTTGCCTCAAAAAACACTAATATATGATTTTTCAATAAATGAGTGTGTTTTGTTGAATTTTTTCTAAAAACACACACTGTTGTCCATAAGCGCAACACCACCTTAGGTAGAAAATAGGTCATGTTGCAACGAATTTTTGGGGGCCTTCCCGATGTCAGATTGTTCTCCGTGATGACCTGTTGGAAATCTTGTTGAGTCCTATTTCTAGATATACCTTTTTCTTCTGATTGAGAATCTATAACCTATTTAAAAAGTAACATCCCCAAGACTTCTTTGAGCGCAATGCTAGGCCTAAAAAGAAGGCAGAATGGTGAAAAATGAGGTGTTTTTGGACCTTCTGAGGGGTCAAAAATGCTCAAATTGATCTGAAATTTGGTGAGAATAGTGTGATAGTCATGAAAAATCCAAAAATGTATAGTTTTCCCTCTTATGATTCCCGACGGAAAAGCGTAGCGCCAGTGGCGTTGCGCCTATAGGCCTTCAAATTCTCAAAAAACAAAAAATTGTCCAAATCACTTCAAAATTGGTGGGTGTCTCCCTCATGGGGTTTGAGAGACATGTAGTGAAGCTGATGCAAAAATTCCAAGTCTGTCTTGGCCTTTTTCTTGTTTTAGTGTCTGAATTTCAATGAGGGCCTCTTTGATTTTGGCACAAGCAAGTTTGTTTTTCTTAAGCTAAGGTGGATGGCATGGTCCCTTGCCTTTTGGAGGCAAAAAACACAAGCCTTGGACCTATTTGATATGTCAATGAAAGAGGTTTGATGATGGTATTTAATGTGTCTTTATCATGGTTGTGATCCCTACTGTTGTCATCAAACTCTTCATTTTTCCCTTCATTGTAGCTGCTTGGCTTTTCACTATTGTGATATTCAATCTGACTATTAGCCCCTTCATCACCTTCATTATTTTCATGACTATCATTATCCTCATTATCACTTTGGAGCTAACTGTAGTCATAACTGTCATGACAGTTCTCATGATTTTCATGATTATTTTCCTCTTTGTTGTCCCTTTCATTATTGAGGTTTTCTTCTTGGGTGTCACTGCTACCTTTAGCCTCTGTATTGTCCTGACTGTCATCATTTTTATCATTGTCATCTTTTGTTTTCATGCCCTCTACCTCTCTGTCACTATTTGGATCATTGTTTTTCTCATTTCTTTGCTCACTATTTTTCTCACTTCTTTTCTCTTCTTTCTCTACCTATGTCTCTTCTTCATTTTCTGTTTCTGCCTTTTTATCATTTTCTACTTCTTCCTCATCTTCTTCATCTGATTTCTTATTCATATTTTCTTGACCCTTTTCATAAAATAATTTGAACTCCTTTGCAGGGTCTTGGAAGTATCTTGGAGGTGTCCCTTTTTGCTTTTGAGGGAAATTTCTAGGCAAAGAGGAATTTTTTCCCTATGTGCAGTGCCAAGCAGAATTTCGAGCAAGTCGGGTGCTCCTGGGTGAGTGTTGCCTGCGTGCAGCCTATCGGGTTCTATGTGCAGTGTTGGGAATGTTGGGTCGCCCTCCGTGTGCAGCGCTGCATGCCTCATGCAGGTCTGCCAAAATTCCCTTTCCTGTCAAGTGTCTGTGGGTGTAATGCCAGGCAGACTAGGCCTGTTGGGTCCCTTGTGAGCGCAACGCCAAACTAGTTTTGGGTGGGTCAGGTCTTTGTCGGGAAAACTGGGTTTGTGCGTAGCGCCCTATTGTAATCGCAATGCCTCCTCCTATGAGTGTAGTGCAATGTATTTTTGCACTGTGGAAACTTGCCTATGCACAGTCCCAGGGTCTGTGACCACAACATCAGGTCCTTAGCGTAGTGCCAGACAGACTTAGCCAAATTTTGACTAAAATTCCCAAATTTCTCCTTTGGATGCTTTGATTTCCTTTGTGATGGTGTAATGAGCTATTTGAAGTGTTAGATGACCTTGTATGGGCTTATGAAACTCTGATCTATATTTTCAACTCATTTTATAAGGTTTTCAAGCCTTTCACCTTATCACTGATATTTTACACTGTTTTCCTTGCAGGTTAGCTGGAGTTATGAAATTTTCTTCTTTTCTGATCCTGGAGACTTGACACCTTTATTTGACATACCAGCAACTTTGAAATCATCCCTAGCTTCAAACATGGAGCTCAAAAAACCCTCTGATTATTTTACATGACAGAAATACTTTTGGATAAGTTTGGGATCTTTAACCATAGTGACATCTTCATAATCCTTTAGCATTGATCATGGTGTTTGGCTTATAATTTTACCTTCTTTGATACACTTTACACCTTTGCGCTTGGAGGTAATGAGACATTTCATCTTAGCAAAACTTTAATTTTGACAAAGTGGTCTTTTTTGGAGATTTTCTGATCTTTTTTGGATAATCGTGTTCTAATCTTCTTTCACATTTGGTTTCGTCTTCTTGACATAAGAAATACATTGTTTTAGAACATCAAAGGAAATCCTTCAAACCATGAAAAACCCTAATGACCTAGTTGGAGACTCTTTAGACTTATCCTTTGACTGAAAGCTTGGCTTAAGGTCCTCAAGTATGAAAACAAAGTTTTTGATAATTTGATTTTTTGAAGATAAAAATCCAATGTACTTGACTTATCTAAAGATCCTATAGAGATAGTTTTGAGACCATTAATGCTTGGGGCATTAGATGAACATGGGAAAGGGTTTTTGTTTGGCAATCTTAGGTGGTAGGTATAAGGGTGAGGCAAAGTAAAAACAGATTATTGAGGTTATGGGTGTGAAAATGGGACAGAGATGAGAGGCATGAGTCCATGAGGGATCTTCCGTGAGTGATAGGCTGACTCTGACATGATAGAGTAGTGAGATATTCAAAATTTATCCTAAGGATAATGAAGGCAGTGAGATTTCTAGAACTCACAATATTTATGAATTCTGTTTCTAGAAATCTAGGATAAGCATTTAGTCATCTATAAAAAGAAAAAATTACTAATGACTAATGTAATATTTCTATTCATTCCTAAGGGTGCATTTTCGACTTGCAAGCCATTATTTTACTTCTTTTGAAAAACAAAAACATACTCTATTATATCCACTTATTTCTCCATTGATTCAGCTTAAACATTTGAATCAATATTATTTTTCTACCTAACTAACATTATCCAAGATTAAAGAGTTTGTCTAACCTTATTCTCTAATCTAATTAACAAAAATTTTAACTTTTTTAACCATGATTAAGCTCTATGATCAAAAAAAGAACTAAGGATTGTGGAATTTTGAACAAGCTGAACACAACCTTCAATTTATCAATAGAATGAAACTATCTATCTTGTAGTGGCATTTAGATTTGCAACACTTTCTCTTCTATATTTTTGTTTTTCTTTTATGGAGTTCTCATCTTCATTTTTTATTTTGTCTCTATTTTTATTTTATTTTTCTTTCTGTCTCTTTATCTTATTTTTTTAAACCCCCTCTTTTCATTTTATTTTACATATATTGTTTTGGAAATCATTTTCAAAATCATATAAATAAGATAAAATATCCAATCACTTTGATATCCTATAGATTATAGGACCCTAAAAAACACGTATTATGCAAGGGAACATTGGTAGTTAGTGTCTTGGATGTCATAAATCTATAAATAGTCATAGATAGAAATGGAAGTGTCATCGAGTCTTATTGTAATTGAGCTCTGCTACATTGGAGGTTTTCCTCTCAAAGAAGCAATTGAATATTGTATTCTATTTCTTAATAATAAAATATCTTTGCATATTGTCTCAATTCATGTGATAGCACTATGTTTAGGAGTATATTGTTTATTATTTATAGATTTTTGGTTTTCCCATAGGTCAAATGCATAAAAAGTGGTATCATAGCACTTTCTAGGGCAAACTATACCTCCAATTTTTAAAGAAATATTTTTATGCTAGAGATGTTTTCTGTCGTCTTTAAACTAGAGGATATTTTGTTGAGCGCATCATTAGGGGAATTTTGAGGTCTAAAATGGGCCTCCTAATGAAAATTTACAATCAAAATTAACTTTATGAGAACCAATAACATTTTAGGGGATGACCTCATCCCTAATGACTGAGGTGGTATTGCTTGAGTTAAAGGTACTTAATTGTCACATTCTAAATGGTGGATAAAAACTCATTGTTAACCATGGTAGTGCTCCAAGTACTTTTAAATTCAAAGTAAAGTACTCATAATAAATGTCATTTCACACTTTTTGAATAAAATAATATTATTTTCATTTCATACTTCTTGAAAGAAACAATGCATATCCTATACATTTATTATATTATATTATATTATTTTATTTTATTTTATTTTTATATAGTATATTAATTACATGTTATTATACACTTTAAATAATATAAATTTTAATTAATAGCATATAATATAATTAAGAATTTATAAATTTATATTTATATTTTATTTTAAGTTGTTTAAGTACAAAGGAAAAATGCATTAGTTGTTCAATGATAATGACTTTTACTTGAAAATCTCATTCCTATTTATAGTCACATCAATATATTTTTTTTATTAATTTTATTTTGGTACAACTTTTGAATTGAATTTAACTATGGTTACATGGATTTTGGTGCAAAAAGTGAATTGAAAATTCATAAATATTATTTTATTGGTTTAGCTATTATTATATTATTTCCGTAGGAGGCCCATTTTAGACCTCAAAAATCCCCTAATGAAACCTATGGATTTGTGGAGGCATGCACGTAGGAACTGCAACAGGTGATGATTCTTGTTGGATTCCCTTATAACCCCTGTGGGTAATACTTTGCGTAGTAGCGCATTAGATAGAACCACACATAGACTGCACATCCACATACCCTTGGATATATCGGAATCCCCATCTAGGGTAGACTGAAACCTAACCTTAGATAAATCATGGGATGTCTTGCTGCTAGAGTACATTTATAATAACAATCAGGGAGATTCATTGCATGTAAAATAGGGTAGTTGGGTAGTGTGGCTAAGGGTACAGTCAATATTCCTTAGTTAGCACCCTAAAATATTGGGTTGAGTATTATTTTTGGACCCTTGCTTATATCCCAATTTGTAGCCTCTGGTACTCCTTTGAGACCATAGTTCCCTCAGCTATATGAAGATAGCCTCCTACATTATTTTCCAAATCAAATCCAATAGTTTGGGTTCGGCCACCGCTATTCAAATCAGATCCAACAGTTGTAGTTTTTTCACTATTGCACAGATGAGATTTAGTAGTTGGGGTTTCACACAACAGATTAGAATCTTTGTGTAGTGAAGTTTTTGGCGTCCATAGTATAGATTATGTTGTCACAACACATTCTTCAATAGCAATACTTTTGGGTTTTTGTCAGTATAATTGAAGCTTGATTTTCACTGGATATTTTTCAGTATTAATCACTTTGGATTTTGGCCACCACATTATTGATCAGTTGCGAGTAAAACTTCTTTTGGAGTAAAAAAAAAAAGTATGGTGCCATAATGGGATGATTTCTAGAGACCTAGCCTGAAATATTCAGGATAACGAGCTCATTGCAGTGTTACGATTCACATTTAATCCACCAATTTTCATGCGGTCCTAAATTTTCCCCGACACGGCTTCCAGTGACCCACATCACTAGACTACCGAGCTCTTCCTCTTTCCAACCATACTACTCTTAACTAATCTTTGAAAAGTTTTACAAGGGCTATTGTATGTGTGGTACCAGGTTTCAAGTTATGGCTACAGAGAATGATTTGGAGAGATTCGAAATCCTTAAGAAAAAATTAGGTGAATTCCAGACTTCCCTTTCTATAAAAATCACAGAAGAATTTAATATATTGCAAATACCTCACAAACGCATAAGGGAAGAACCTTGTGTTGATTCACACGTAGAAGGAGAATCCAAACATCGCATTCACTTCCATGTAGGTCACGAATATTTGAGCAACCAGATACCCAAGCTGGACATGTACAAATTTGAGAGCTCTAACCTTATAGTATGGGTGGCACAAATGGAACAATATTTACACCTTAACAATATCTGGTAGGAGGAAACTACACTACATGTGGGAGCTCTTTACTTGGACCAAGAGTGATGGTACTGACTGTAGTGGCATCAAAAATGCTATTCAGGGAGGCCAAGTTGGAACATGTTCTCAAAAGCCATTTGTGACTTCTTTCATTTGGAATTTCACTTTATGGGTCATATCACTAAGCTCAGGAAAACTAGTATAGTACAAGACTACATTGTAGCCTTTGAATAATTTTCCATCTGAACTGAAATAATAGGAGATGATTTTTACTTGGAATGTTTAATCAGTGGCTTAAAGGACGTTTTCCAAGCCCATGTCATAATGCATCACCTTGTGACTTGGTTGGAAGCATGCAACAAGGCCTTAGGGGTAGAATTCACTTTAAATTCCCAATCCAATCGACAAAATTATGTCGTGCAGGAATGTCCCACCCTGAATATAGTCCCCACCCAAACACTTAAGGTTCAAAAAGTGTCACAGGAAGAAATTACGGAAATAAGAAAACAAAGATTGTGCTACTATTGTGATGACAAATAATCCTCGGTACATAAATGCAAGGAACCAAAGTTATTTCATATTGAAACTACTGGAAATAGCTCTGCCAATGAAGGTCCATTGACTGAAGTGACTAAGGAGGAAGAGGATGAACCCCTAACATACCTAGAAATAGGTACTCTAGATACACCATATGACTTAGTTATCTCACTCCATGCCCTCGATGACATTTATTCTCCACATACTCTCAAAATCTGACTTTTTATTAAACATCGGGCAGTAGTGGTGTTTATTGATAGTGGCAGAACACATAAATTTGTCCATAACAGAGTAGCAGAAGCAATTTTTTTTTTTTTTTAGGGAGGTATCTAATTTCCAATTCCTTATTGGTGATGGCGGGACCATGAAATGTGAAGGTCACTCTGAAATTGTTAAGCTTCAAATGGGGGATTATCACCTCAAAACCCACATCCTTTTCATTCAAATGGGCGGTTCCATCATTATCCTTGGTGCTAAATGGCTCCACACACTAGGCCCTATCTCAAAGGGATTTTAAGAGCTATATATGAGATTTAAGTAGAATAATCACACACATACATTGTGGGGAATATAAGCAGGTGATCCTACTATCATCATCTCACATCAAATGGATAATATTTTAAAAAGGGCCATCATGGGATAATATCACAATTTAATGCAATTAATTTCATTGAATGCACTCCTTCCCCCATTCAACCTAATCTCCAATAGGAATTAGATCATCACCAGCGGGTCTTCTACAAACCTAAGGAGCTACCCCCTCTAGGGGTGAACGTGATCATAACATCCCTTTGTTGCTAGAAAATATAGCCACCAAATTTCTGCCCCTATCAATTTCCCTTTTCCCAAAATAATGAAATTTAAAATATCATTAAGGAACTCCTTGAAGCCTATATTATTCGTCCTAGCACCATCCCTTATTCATCTCTGGAGGTCTTGGTTCTCAAGAAATATGGTGAATGATGCATGTGTACAGAATTTAGGGCCCTTAAAAAGTTAAGCATCAAGGAAAAATTTCCTATCCCATTAGGTGATGATCTACTTAATGAACTGCATGGTGCCAAATATTTTACCAAGTTTGACTTTTGCCCAACTTATCACCAAATATATATTAAGGAAGTTGATGTTCCCAAGATAGCCTTATGAACTCATCAAGGTCATTATGAATTTTTGGTCATGCCATTTGATATTTATAATTCCCTATCCACTTTTCATAGCCTCAGGAACTACCATTTGAAATTGTATCTCAGAAAATTTGTCCTGGTTTTGACATTCTCATCTACAACATAACGTGGGACACTCACCTTCAGTGTCTTTACTAGGTATTTCCACTACTCCAAGATCATAATATATTTTTCAAATTATTCACATTTTCCTTTCGCATGGAATATGTAGAGTATTTGAAAGGAGTGCGAGTTGATCTGAAAAAGATTTAGGCAATGCAAGACTAGCCCCAACAAAAACCCTTGAGGAGTTTGATGGTATTCTTGGGTCTCACATGCTACTATCACAAATTTTTCCACAATTATGGATGCATTTCATGACCCCTCGCTAATATTCTTAAAAACAATCATTTCTTTGTACTTACGCAACTCAATAGTCCTTTTTTGTGTTGTGAAACTAGCTCCCAAAATAGAAGAAAAGAGGGATCAACACCTTATAAATCAGCCACATTGAGGGGAAAACCTCATTTACATTACATAAATGAACAATTATTATATGACACAAATGAAAAAACATCCGTTCTATATATTGATTCAATGGTGTCACACTATAATCCTAGCCGGCCTAAAAATAATAATGTAAGGGCATAATAATAACAATATGGGGATTACATGGGTACAACAATAACATTAAGGGGGATACACTAACAAAAATAAGGGACTACGCCAGTAATGTAGGGACCTAACATGCCCCTCTCCAAAAAAGTGTTGCTCTCAATGTTTGAGTAGTTCTTGATGTTTCTTTATAAAATTCTCATCCTCCAATGTGGAATATTTAATGGGTAAGTTCCACTTGATGAGATACTCTGAAATTGATTGATTTCGTAGATGTCAAGTTCTTCTTTCCATGATTTCTTTAGGTTCCAAAATGATTTTCCCTTCCTCACCAAGTTCTGTAAATATTGTTTGAAATGGAATTTTTTCACCTATAACCTTGTTTAAGCATGAAACATGGAAAACTAGGTGTGCTCGATAAGATGTAGGAAGCTCCAATTTGTATGCCATAGTACCAATATTTAGTAACAACTTGTAAGGACCATATTAATTTGGCGATAATTTATTATCCTTCTGAGATTTATTGAGGGATATTTTCTTGTAAGGTTGTAGCCGTAAAAATACCTAGTCACCTACATCAAAACTTCTCTCGCTATGATGTTGATCTGCCTATTGTTTCATTCAATTCTGTGCCAAATTTAGGTTATGCTTTAAGAGTTGGAGAACTTGTTTTTGATGTTTTATGTGATCTTCCATTACTTGAAACTTATAATTTTCTCTTAAAGATGATGTGATTGACGGTGGATGATATCCCTAAAGTGACATAAATGGGGTCATTTTTGCTGCAGTGTGGAAGAAACTATTGTACCACCATTCAGCCAGAGCTAACCAATTTAACCATTATGTTTTTTTATCAGATATAAAGCAACAAAGATATCTTTCCAAAAATTTGTTGACTATCTCAGTTTTCCCATTAGATTGAGGATGATAAGATGAGCTATGAGCTATTTAAGTGCCCAAATAAGAAAACAATTCCCTCTAAAAATTTCCAGTGAAAATTGGACTTATATCGCTTATAATAATATTTGGGTTTCCATGTAGCCTTTTAATTGTTTCCATGAATGTAATATAAATTGTACTCGCTTTAAATGGATGAGACAATGTACAAAAGTCTGCATAATTGGTAATCTTATCAACTACCACCATGATGACACTCTTTCCTTTGGAATTAGGTAAAATCATGATAAAATCTATTGAAACCTCCTCCCAACTTTGATTTGGAATGGATAAAGGTTGTAGCGAATCCGAAGTCTTAATTGTCTCAACTTTATTTTGCTAGAAGACCAAAATTTTCACCACAAAATTTTGAATATTAGATTTAAGGCTGTCCCAAAAGAATTATTTCTTCGCCCTGTGGTAAGTTTTTAAAAATCACAAATGTCCTCCTAAGGAAGATGTATGCGATTCCAAAAGAATATTTTGTGTTATTTGGGAATTCTTATAGAGGTATAAGCAGCCTTTGTAACATAAGGAATCATTTTTCCAGCTAAATGTCTCATATGTACTCAGATCTTGCTGCAAATTTTGAATGAGTGTCCATACTTATTCGTCATTCATTGATTCCTCCCTTTGTTCAGTTATCCAATCTCGTTGGATAATAGAAATGGCACAAAGTAATGCTTCCACATCTTCATCCTTTCTTGAGAGTACATCTGCAACAACATTCAACTTCCCTCTTTATATATGATTTCAAATTCATAACCCAACATCTTTGTGACCCATTTTTGCTGCTCTTCTAAAGATACTCTTTGTTCCAAAAATTATTTAAGACTATCATGGTAAAATTTTTCCTTGAAGTGTCTTTCCATTAGTTAAGGTCCTCAGTTTTTTTTTTTTTTTTTGAAAAGAAAAAAAGGCCCTTACAATATAAAATTATAAAAAATTTATTATATAACCCTTCCACCAATTGTTCATTATAAGATATGAAGAACCATACTAAAATAGTGTCAACCTTATAAAAAATTATCAAATTGGCATGATACAAACTATATCCAAATATTTTTTATAGAAACCTTTGCATGAAAGAAAAAAAAATATCATAATGTTAATGTAAAGGTTTCAAAGATGTGTATAAAAAATTCTTCACTTAAGTCATTGGTCAGAAGTGGCCCTCACAAAAAATATGGTTGTTTACGTTTTAGATCTGAAATGAAAAAAGAATAAAATCCAACAAAATATCATATGCAACCGGAAACATATAACATAAAAAAATGAAAATGTAGCCACCCAATGGATCATATAAATAAGAAAAATTTATTAATAGAAAATTTGAACCTTGTGAGGAGAACTTATAAAAATGATTTATTAATAACTTTTTTGGAATTAATAAAAGTGTGAATTTGAAATAATTATTAAATAATTGTTTAAAAATTATGCCAAAAATAAAAATAAGGAATAATAAATAAATAGTGATTTATTTAATTATTGCAAGGTGATTAAGTCAAAGGTGACCAAAAATAATTATCAAATAATGATTTAATAATTATTTCTCGATAAAATTTAATAAATAATTATTTATTCAATTACTCACATGGGGTTTTTGAATTTTAATGAGCAATAATTAGGAAAAAATGGTTTACTAAATTATTTCCCATGGTAAAATTGAATTTACTATGGTAAAATTAATCTTACATGGTGTCTTTCGATTAACGTAGGAAGAAATGGCTAGGTTATCATTTTTGGGTGATAGCACATAGTGATATCCTTATTACACCCTTGGGGAGGGGACCCCACATACCATTTATTTAAAGTTTTATTTATTTATTTTGTTTCTTTATTTTTATGAGAGAACTAACAGTGTTCTCAATGATTTTCATATTTTGTACGTAGAGGTGTCAATATTTAAATATTCCATGTGGAAGTTTGTGAGAAATATACTAGACCCCATAATTTATGGTTATCAAGTGTAGCTTTTACTTGTGAGGTAGATAACAACAAGTTGAAATATGGGAATGCTAAGCAAAGGATGTAAGAGGTGTGAAAGATAAAAATCTTGTGGTGTTTTATGCAAGAAAATATAAGGAGAAGACTAGTAGTGTTGTAGAATCATCTTTACACACACAAAAACAAGCCTGTTGCTTTATTTTTTTATGTTGTCTTGTTGATCAAAGGTGAAAGATATTAGCATAAAAGATCTTATAGATAAAATTAATTATATTTATTATTTTAGTGAAGGAATCAGTTGAAAATTATTGATATTGTTGTACTTAATCACGATAGTTGTAGCATGAAGAAAAATATAAATCAACAATGTAATAAATGACACTAAAATTTTAATCAAACAATCAAAATAGAAAAGTGAAAATAAATTGTGTAAGAGAAAAAGGAACGCAAATGATTGAAAATAAAAGAAAAGTAGAATATAGAAGACAATGCATACAACTTGAAAGTAAGATGGTTTTGTTTTCTTTCTTATCCACCTCAATGTAAGGCTTGAGGTGAGAGCCATTAATTGCATAGGGGATTACCATCATTATATTTCGATAAGTAGGAATTGCTTCCAGCATTAAAAACTATAATGAAATGACCAATCCATATTTTTTTAATTTTCAAGTGCTTCCCTTTCTCAACATGTGTAGAATCCCAAAAGAGAAAATTTTGACCAACATGGAAATTAATATTTTCAGGTTTTTTACCAAAATATTTTTTTACAGTCTACATTCTTCTTTTTAAATTATCAAAGGCATTATTTATTTGTTCTTATAATGATATTAGTGCAAGAACACTTTAAGGTACATATGTGGAATTCAATTATTTAGATTGTAAATATAATCAGAAAGAGGTTAATTTAACATTTATTGAAATAGAAGCCTCTTGGCCATATAGAAGCTAAAAGGGGGGAAATTGGATACTTGATTTCATTGTGGTTCAATTTTCCCATAAGGAAGATATTAAAACTTTTTGCTAGTTTTTACGCTTTCCATGAATGATATTTTTTATACTTATGATCATATTTTTATTAGTAGATTCAGCTTGACCATTACCTTGAGGGTGGTAGGTTGAATATGTATAATTTTTTATTTGATATTTGGAAAAAAAAATAATAAAATTGGCTGAAATTAATCTTGATCCATTTTCAAAAATAATTTCTAGAGGCAGATCAAATCTAGAAGAGATATTGTTTTCAAGAAACTCTATCACTTGTTCATCTTTAGCATTCTTTAGAGGTAGAACTTCTACTCGCTTGTTGAAGTAGTTAGCGGTGGTTAAAATGATGACATGCTTGGATGAAGAAGGCTGGTTGATAGGACTGATGAAATCCAAACACCATTTTCAGAAGGGAAAATCAGGGATAACAGGTTGTAAAGGAAACTCATAAAATTTTTATTTCTAGTATCTTTTTGGCAGTCATCACAACTCTAGAAAAATTTATAATTTTGTCTCTAAATAGTTGGTTGATAGAAGACAAATATTAATATTTTATGAGTTATGGAGTTGTAAACGAAATGGTTGTTAATATGCATGTCAGAAAAGGTAAATTCATTTGAAAAATGTATGATTCTATTATGAGCCCCAATATTACAACAAGAATGTTGTAACTCCCAAGGCTATTAACTATAATTACCAATCTGAAGTTCATACAAACTTAAGTGGTATTAGTGCTATATATAGTAGGAAAATTTATATTTAGGTTGATTTTATGCAATGAAGTGAATGAAGATTCACAAATACCACTATTCTATAGGGGAAATACTTTGAAGATTCAATAAATGGATAGAAACACTATCTTAAGTTTACAAGAAAAAATGACTGGAAGAGAACATATTCTATTACACATAATTTAAATGGAATAAAGGAAAGCCTCATATGATTTCCTCAAAGTAAATGACTAAAAAGTACCCCTAATATATTTTTCAAAAGGTAAATGAAAGACAATTAGCCCTAACCTATTTTGTAGAAAGTAGAAGGAAAATGCTCAAGAATGCTCAAGGTAACTCAATCTCATTCTATCTAACAAATAACAAAAATAGTATAACCTAGTTGCAGAAATTAAGCTATAACTATGAAAGTAAA
This sequence comes from Pinus albicaulis, assembly GCA_034641835.2. Taxonomy (NCBI): domain Eukaryota; kingdom Viridiplantae; phylum Streptophyta; class Pinopsida; order Pinales; family Pinaceae; genus Pinus; species Pinus albicaulis. Next base: position 863,961,870 of record CM076577.1, on the reverse strand, counting down.
GGTCCGAAGGGGAATTTGGCCTTCTAAAATCCATCTCTGAGCATTAAATTACATTTTTTAGTGATGATAAATGAAGAAAAAACTTTGGATGCAATTTTGGAAGCCACTTAGGAAAATGTATGCGCTACTACCGGATTTCTACATGATGCTCTATTTTTCTACAAGAAAGCATCTATGAGTAATATTATGGGATCTAAGAGAAGTATAAATAATAATAAATGTGGTGGAAGGATATAGAAGGGTTCAAGAGGCCTTTCCAAGCTCAGGCCCACTTAGTTAACTAACTTGTACAGGAACAAAACAAGACTAGAATTTCCTGTAGCTTGGCGATGCAATTTCAAGCATATACAAAATTTTCATAAATGAAGAATAGTCAAGTGAAAGGTGATGATGGAGATGATTTTAATGCATGAAAGATGATTTTAATGCATTATTCTAATCCACTCTATGTGCCATTATATTCGATCTGCAATCAAAGTACATGTTCAATAGATAAAAACAAGATGATTAAGACACTATCAAACTACTAATTACATAAAACAAAATGGCAGTGGAGAGGACGAGTTGAACTTATAATGGAAAGAAATTTTTCATAGAGGAAAACTATTTTTGGTGCTTATCATCACAAGGTACATAAGCAAGCTTCAATAAGGAGCTCACTTATAAACCTGCAAGGAAAATTATTTTCTCATAAAGAATTTTTGCAAAAAAAGAGAGTTACACTAAATACATGAAAAATAAATGTACAAAAGGGCTTGAGAACTTTGGTTAGGGCCGAACCCAAGGATACTTAGGCCGCCTGAAAAAAAAATTGGTGGAGAACAAAATAATGTTGAAATTAAACAAGAAAATGTACCACATACTAGTGTGGGATTCTAGGTCACACATGCGTGAGGAATTCAGTGACACATTATTGCTAATGGTGGCATCCAATTTTTAAATAAATTGGATAATAAATTTTAATCTTATCTCATAAAAAATTGTAATAGTTAAATAAGTGTGATAAACATAGGTAGCTCAAGAATCCGAGTTTAGGGTCAAAGAGTATGCATGTACAGTGATTCTATTATTTACAGGGTTCAGTTGCAGTTATAGCACTAGTGCGGTGTGAGTGCAATCTGTTAATTAAAATTGAGTTAAAATCAGTTTAACTAATTTTAAATGATTGATGAGATAGTGGAAGATGAAGAGAATTAAAATAAATTTAATTCACAAGTAGTGATCTACCAAGTAACTGATGATTCAATATTAATAATTCCATGCATATCAATTCCGATGATGACCCAATTGGGAAACATGTTGAAGGAAAGTAAACCATTAGTTGTATTATTAGCGAATTTCCCAAGCACAGTTATAAATCCACAAGATGTCCATGATGGATTGCGCAATCAAGGAAGGTTAGAATTCCTATTTAATAAGATTTAATTTTCCTAGGGATTGCGTGAGCAAGGCAGGCTAAAGGTGGGTAGGAAATTGCCTATGTATTGGTCCAATTTTGCCTACATTAGTGTGAGACAATTAGTAGAGTGTATGACGTTCTTGTGAGCACACGTGCATTGTATTGTTTCATGATTTATTGGTTGATTATATAGTAAGTATGGAGGGGATTTTAGTGGTTTCTTTCCCAGGAAATGATTTTTTTGTGTGATTGATTTACTTCTTTCTCATACTTGCATGTGATTGAGTGATCGCGATTTATATTCTACAAACATTTTAGAAGGATTTAGTTTCTTGTTTTAGTACATTGCATGATCATACTTAATCCTTTGGCGTAATTTATACATGGTATCAAAGTTTTGTTAGAGATTTTGTACATGGTATCAGAGCACCACGAATCACAATAGTGGAGTAGTAATTGAGTTTGTATGGAAAAATATTCAAATTTGCAGATACTTGAGGGAAACTCGAATTATATTTCATCGAAGAACATGATGGAGTTAGTGTTGGAGGACAATGGGTTGAAGGAATTCATAGATAATGATACTCCCAAGCCCGCAACAGTAGATGCCCAACTTCTTCATGCATGGTAGAAGAAGGTAGAAAGGACGAGGAGGATCTTGCTAGAGGGAGTTCGAGATAATATTATCTCGGGTGTCCATGGAAAGCCAACTCCATGTGCTATGTGGAAGGCCTTGACAGATATTTTTCAAAGCAACAGTGACCACCAAAAATATAAACTCAAGGACAAGCTTAGGAAAATTAAAATGGAGAAGGGCAAAACAATCCAGAAATACCTGACCAAGTTCACTCAATGCAGAGATGAGCTTGAAAGTGTTGGGATTATTTTAGTTGATGATGACTTAGTGAGCCTAACACTTATAGGCCTTCCCAAGAGCTAGCATAGTTACCAGGACTCTATGAATTGGAGGGAGAAGTTACCAGATTATGAACGACTATGGTCATATTTGTTACAATAAGAGTTTCGGTGGAATAACAGGGATGGATCCTCATCCAAGACTAATCATGGGGAAAATTGTGCCTTGGATAGTATGGAAAACAAGGGGAAGGGGAAGAAGTCCTATTCAAAATCTGAGACTGAAAAACAAGGCAGGAAGCATGACATGCCAAAGTTGAAATGCTTTCATTGTCATGATCATGGACACTACGCCAAAAATTTTCCACAAAAGAAGAAGAACAACAAGAAGGCTCCGGGATTTGCAGTGGGTGAAGCTTTGGCCTCACATTTTGATTTGGACTTCTCTCTCATCGCATGCATGGCATCAAATGTGACGGGATATATTTTTTACTTGGATAGTGGAGTATCTTTCCACATGATGGGAAACAAAAAAAATTTTAGTAGCTTTGAGGAGAAGAATCCTTAGATGTACATTGAGATGGGTGATGAAGGGAGGTATAACACTACTGGGATTAGTGCAGTTAATTTCCAGAGACAGTTAGATAAACCTTTCATATTATAATATGGCATGCATGTAGAAGCCTTGAAAATGAATTTAGTTTTAGTTTCTACATTGGAGCATCTTGGATATGATGTGGTTTTCAGTGAAGGAAAGGCAATCCTTCGTCATAAAGCCACAACATAGGTAAAGAAGATTGGAGTTCATGTCAAGAACCTCTAAAAACTTGATGTACAGGGCTATGCAGTTTTGAGTAGTAAAGCAGGGAAGGTAGTGAGGTGGGATATAGGCGAGTTATGGCATAGGAGATTGGGCCATCTACACCGCAGTGGTTTGAGGATCATGCAGGATATTTCTACAAGTATTTTAAAGGTTAGTATTGAATAGACAGACACATGAAAGGGATATACCATGGGGAACTATATTAAAGCCTCTTTTCATGGGAAGGTGAACGGAGTAGCGGAAATCCTTGAGAGAGTTCACTCGGACATGTGTGGACCATTCTGTACACCTTCCATAACAAAGCATAGGTATTACGTGATTTTTTTTGATGATTTTTATAGGAAGTGTTGGATCTTCTTTCTGTGGAAGAAATATGAGACGTTCTCCAAGTTTTGTGAATTCAAAGGACTGGTAGAGAAAAATATAGGGAAAAAGGTGAAGGCTCTAAGGAGCAACAATGGTGATGAGTATATCTCTATTGAATTCAAGAAACTTGGTGCGAAAGATGGAATTCAGATAGAATTGATTAAACCTCATATCCCACAGAATAATTCGGTAGTGGAAAAGAGGAACAAAACAATTATGGGAGTAGAAAGAGCTATGTTACATAATTAGGGCCCAGCGTTGCATTTGTGGGAAGAGGCATGCAACACATCGGTATTTGTGCAGAACTGTAGTCCTCATCGGATACTTGGCATGAGTACAATAGAGGAGGATTTTTCAGGTAAGAAACCAGATATTTCATATTTTAAAATTTTAGGCTCATATGTCTATTTCCATGTGACCAAATGTTCCAGGAAGAAGCTAGAGCCAACAAAAGAGGTTGGGATATTTTTGGGGTAGACTGATATTCCCAACAAATATTGAGTGTATTTTTCGGCTATTAGGAGGATATTTGTCAAGAGAGATGTTAAATTTGATGAGGAGAAAGCCATGCGATTTTCCCTTGAGAGGGAGATTGACTTGCATGTAGATGAGGAAATCTTGGTTCCAAAGGATGAACCTGAGGATGTAGAACACCCAAAAGAAGAGGATCATGGAGTGGAAGAAACCACTCATACAAAGCCATTAACTAAAAATGTTAGGAAGCGCACCAGAGAGGTTGACAGATTGATGCTAGATGCGACAGAGAATGTAGGTGCACCTACATAACAACGCAGGAATAGACCGTCCCAAAACAGGTATACTGGATACATGGCTCTTACAAGCGAGTGTATTGTGATAGAACAATCCTCTTTTGAGGAAGAAGTCCAGTGGCCAACATGGCTTGATTCCATGGTTGAGGAGTATGACTCCATTATTAAAAAAAAAGGCATGGGAAGTGGTCCCAAGGCGAGTAGGGAAGTCAATGGTTGGATGCAAGTGGATCTACAAGGTGAAGCAAGAAGAAAATCGGAGTGTGGAGAAATAAAGGGCTATATTTGTGGCCAGAGGATTCTCATAGGTAGAGGGGATTGACTATGAGGGGAAATTTGTACGAGTTGCAAGGTACTCATTGATTAGATCCATCCTTGCACTCTCAGCACATATATGATTTTTTGAGGAAGAAGTGTACATTGAGAAGCCAAAATTTTTTGAGGCCTTTGACAGTGAGTCGCATGTGTGCAAACTAAAGAGAGAAAAATATGGGCTAAATCAAGCAGCTCCTACTTGGTACACTAGGATCGATAGATATTTCACCAGGTTGTGCTTCACAGGAAGTGAAGGAGATGCAAATCTATATCATATTCTCGTCGATGGTAAGATTTTTATTATTATATTTTTTGTTGATGATATAATACTGGCGGGTGATGAGAAGCTCATAACTTACTGCAAAGAGGATCTTACAAGAGAGTTTGAGATGAAGGACATGGGGATCTTGCACTATTTCCTTGGTTTGGAAATAAAGCAAAGAGGTGGGGAGGTATTTGTATCTCAGGGCAAGTATGCCAAGGATATTTTGAGGAAGTTCCACATGGAGGGCATAAACCCATGGAGATTCCTCTTGTAGGTAACTAGAGGAAGAAGGATGCTACCTCAGGTGAGGTAGTGGATGCTACTATTTACAAAAAACTTATGGGTTCAAGTATGTATTTGGTGAACACACAACAAAACATATTCTATGCAGTCAAGAAACTTAGTCAAGATATGGTTAAGCCTATTAAGCTCTTTTGGAAGGTGGGGAAGCATGTGTTGAGATATTTCAAGGGCACTACAAAGTATGAAATATGGTATGAATCGAGAGAGGGAGTGAAGCTTCAAGGCTTCACCGATGCAGATTGGGAAGGAATTCCATCAGATACGAAGAGCACATCAGGGAGCATCTTCAGCATAGGATCAACAACAGTTCCTTGGTATAGCAAGAAGCAAAGATCAATTTCACTCAGCTAAGCTGAGACAGAGTACATGGAAGCTAGTGAGGCTTCATGCAAAGCCATCTGGATGAGGAAGATACTTGTTGGTTTTTTTGGTCATCAGATGGATCTGACGGTGATATATTGTGATAACCAGAGTTGCATAAAACTATCGGATATACCGTTATTCCATGACATGTCCAAGCATATTGACATCTGGTACCACCATGTTAGAGACTGTGTTCAGAGGTGCATTTTTTTGTTGCAGCACATTCACATGGAAGATCAGGATAAAGATATATTGATGAAGGAACTCGTGAAGAGAAAATTTGAATACCATAGAGGAAGGATCGGGGTAGCAGATAATCCCTTTCATGTTGAGAGGGAGTGTTGAAATTTAATAAGAAAATGCACCACATTCTAGTGTGGGATTCCAGGTCACACATGAGTGAGGAATTCAGTAACACATTAGTGCTAGTGTGGGCGTTCATTTTTTAAATAAATTGGAAAATAAATTGTAATATTATCCCATAACAACTTGTAATAGTTAACTAAGTGTGATAGACTTAGTTAGCTCAAGAATTTTGATTTGAGGGTCAAAAAGTAAGCATGTAGAGTGGTTATATTATTTATAGGTTCGAGTTGTAGTTGTACCACTAGTGTGGTGTCAGTGCAATGAGTTAACTCAAATTAATTAAGCTAAAATCAGTTTAACTAGTTCTAACTGATTGATGAGCTAGTGGAAGATCAAGTAAATTAAAATATATTTAATTCACAAGTAGTGGTCTACCAGGTGTTACACAGTAATTTGTCACCGTCCCTACCATTCCCCGTCCTGCACATTGGAGGGCCCATTATGTGACCTGTGAGCAATATCATGCCTTGAAACCATCATCATTGCATTCCTCTAAACATGAGCTTCAATTGCCCTAAAGACATATCCTTGCAAAAAACCATAAAAACATCCCTTTTTGCATTGGCGCGGGCATCCAGTTCATCACTCGCGCCACTGAGGAGAATCCTACAAAGAGGCCGCGCCAACTGGCGCTCTGTCCCAGAGTCGCAGTCACGCCAGCTAATTTAAGGAGTGTTTTTTAAATAAGAAAGGCAGAAGTTTTGTTTCAACAAACTCAGAAACTGCTATCTATCTTGAGTTGGGAGGTTTGGCTCCGGGAGTTCCATGGAAGGGAAGTGGTTTTCCACCTCTCATGGAAGCTTCCTTGAAGATAGGGCCAATCCCACAATTATAGGGATCCCAACTCCCCTTCCTCCTTCTATAAAAGCTTGCCCATTGCCATTGCAAGCTAGTCTTGAAGTGCCTAAGCTTTGAATCTCCAAATTGCCAAGAGCCTTCATGCTGCAAGAGCCCTCATTTTTCCGTTAAGGCCGACTCAAGCAAGGAGACTATCGTCGAGAGACTCTAAGAGAGGCTTGTCCCATCCCTGGCAAGCTTTGCGAGACGTGCACGACTGGAGACCCTTCCGAAGGAGACCTCAGCGTCAGAACATTGGTTGTACTCTCTTTCGATTGCTTATTAATGAATGACTATTGGTTATGGTTCCACTCTGTTTTTCACTTATGATAATGATGAGTTATATCCTTTCTGACTGATATATAGTTGTGTATTCTGAATTTTATGCTTGTATTCGTGTTGTTTCTTGCATGTGCAGCTGTCCATCCATGGAGATCGTGGGGATCGTGATCTGCCAAGGCTGAGGAACGGGAACGCTGTCTCTTCTACGAATCATAGCACTGGACTCCAAGTAGGCCTCCATTGTTGGTTTGTTTATTCGCAATTAGGAACTTGCGCTGTAGCATTTGATGATTGTTGCTAGACCCGTACTGGGCTAGTAGGGATCGCCTCTATCCGCAGAGGGGATTTACCTCCTCAACAATTTGGCGACTCCGCTAGGGATCGTCTAGTTTTGATCGTCTTGTTTTGATTATCTCGTTTTGATTGTTTCGTAGTTTTCCTTGCTTGGTTAGCCTTCTGGGTTGGGTTCTTTTGTTGTTTTTGCTTCTTGGTTTGCTTAGTTATCATTGATCTGCTTCTGGAGTAGTTCTTTTTTATTTTTGGCTGAGGAACTCAGCTGGCGCGCTTTTTAGCTCGACAGTCGCGCCAATTGGCGCATGCTGCTTTTGTATTTCCCGTGCCAATTGCTTTCTGGTGCCAGTTTCAATCTCACAGTCGCGCCACTCCTATGAGGCATTAGGGTTTTCTCAGTTTTGAGCTCTCTGGGTCTAGTCAGTGTTTTTCTTCTTGGTTTTTCGGCTACCTGAGTGTGTTGGAGTCCTGTTTGACTGGGAATTTGCCTTCGTCCTTTGGTTGTTTGCTTTTCTCCATCGATTTCACGTTTTAAGCCCTAGGGCATCTAGTGGCTTTGTGCATTGAGCCCTCCTTAGGAGTTTTGGTGTTTTGTTAGTCCAGTCAATCCTCTGATTGTTCCTCCACATTCTCTTAGTAGTGGTTCACCGTTTTATTGCGATTTTTGGGTGATTGTTCTTCTCTACACTCAAATTTCATTTGGTCTTGCTTTGGGCCCAGATCACACAGTCCATTGGAACCTTTGGGACTTTTTCTCGGTTTTGAGGGACTTTGGTCGATTTGAGATCTAATTGTTGGTGTCGTTGAGTGAATTTTTTTTGTTTTGCTCTCTTAATATCGTTTCTCAAGTTGTTCCGTTTGTTTTCGGTTTGTTTAGTGCATCTAGCTATCAAACATTAAAAATTTAAAAAAAAAAAAATCTCTTTGCTTTTGGTTGATTAGTGCAAATTGTAATCTTTTCGATTTTACTAGTAATTAGTGATTTGAATGAAAAGTTTTCAATTTCATTAGTTGCATTAGAGATATCATTTTTTGTCTTCCGATCATTTTGTTTGCGTAAAAGCTCTCAACTCTTCTATAGCTAGTTTTCATCAAACGAAATGATGGACTGTGTCATGTAGCTTTGCATTTAGGAATTTTTGAGACCACACATTCGTTAGGGCCTGAAAACTGAAACGTAATTGAAGATAAACTTTAAAATCTACTCAATTTACACTAAGGCAGCATTGAAATCTAGCGAAACACATTTAGAGGTCTAGGCTAGAGACGTGTTCCGGCGTCTTTAAACCTAGTAGCTGTCGTTCGCCTGTTGGCTTTAGACAGCGCTATTATGGACTTGTGCTCCCCGTACCGTCGCGTATATAAAGGGATACCCCTCTAGGTTTTCAATCCTTTATCCAAAGGAAGCCAAGTCTGCCGCCCTATACTGTGATACACCGAACACAGCATTCGGGGAGATTGCCTGCACGTACGGAAAGTCCTTGGTTGATTTCTCTTTCATTATTAAAACCAAGGTGTATATTGCAGTTCACAGTTATTTGGTACACCCTTTTGCCTAGTGTTCCTGAGCAGTCATTTGATCTTTTCCTACTCCCTAAATTTGAAAAGATCGCCAAGCGCTTGTCCTTTCACGCTTGGGTCAAATCTGAAAGAGATAGTCACCTTTTTATCGTTTCTCAACTCTTAAAACATGAAACGGTAAAGTTTCTTATTTTTGAATGTGGTAAAAAATTAATCACCCACGATTACACGCCCTCTTAGATTTTTCTTGTTGACCATTTGATCATGTGTCTTGACTCTTTTTCAGCCCGTGTGTGTGTTTGTTTCTTTTTCTCTTGTCGTTTGCCACAGTGGCAGAACCTTCAGTTTCGTCTACTGGTAGTCCTTAAATGCAAGATTCATCATAGGTTTCCCAATCCTCTGCTGAACCGTAGCAGCCTATTGTTTTCGAGTTTCCTGACGGGGGACTGGTTCTTTCTGAGAAACCCTTTGGGGGACCAGTTGAGTTCGATTGGCCCTTTTCGGACCCTGTGTCTGAATTGAGATTAGAAGCTGATTTCCTTTCTCTTACATCAGGTTTGCCTTTTGTTGCTGTTGTATTTCCTCCTAGTCCTCGCCGTCTATTGCGCGATCTAACGGCAGGCTCAACCATGAGTGAATCTAGTGAGGAAATCCCAATGTCTGGTGAAGACTATCAGCTCTTCACACGAAGATTGTTTCCGGGAGACAACTCTGAACTGGCTGACATGTCAATAGCCAGTCCTTCTTTACCACCAGGGTACTGGTCTTTGGGTCAGATCATTTCTGCCCCAGCCTCCATGGGAGTGTCAGCTCCTTCTCCGAGGCCAGCTGATCCTACACCCGGGGTGTCTCCTCAGACGCCTGTTACTTCTATACCCGTTCGGCCCACTGTTTGTGTGGCCGCCTCTTCTCCTGTTGTCACAGCACCCTCTGCCAGGGCTATGCCAACTCCTGAAGATATCTATCTAGCGACTGCTATACCAGAGAACATCTCTCCGGAGGAGTATCTGTTGTCTCTGCAACAGCCGAACCTCGAGGTTGGACCATCCTCCCAACATCCCAACCGCTCTTATTTTTCTCACTATGCACAGGATGGTACACCCGTGTATGCTTTTCCATGTCAGTATGACGAGCACAGAGACATTTTACGTCTGCCCGCTCCTGAGGCTTACCTCCATGCTCAAGGTTTACCTCATAACCAGGCTTATAACCCGCAAGGGCAACCTTTCCAAGGCCAACCTTCGGGCCAACCTAGCTATCCTTATGACCCACAGGGGCAGCCCATCCAAGGCTACCCTGCGGGCCAGCAAGGGCCATCGTACGATCCGCAAGGACAGTATTACAGCCCTTTCGGTCAACCTGTTCAGCCTCAGCCGGGGTACCAAATGGGACCGGTATATGGTCCTGGGGGAAAAATCCAGCCTTCTCTACCAATGCAACCGCAGTATCCTGTTGTCTCTAACGTTGCATATCAGCCGAGACCATCCTATAGTTCTACTTCAGGTCAAACCGGTTTCCAGCAACCACCTGGCCCTGTTCCTCCACCAGGCCAACCGGCCCATCCGACACAACCTAGTGTTCCACCTCTAGGCCAACCGGCCCATCCGGTACAACCTGGGGCTCCTTCGTAGCCAGGTCAGCCTGTGCAATCGGCACAACCTGTCTATTTGGGTCAACCTGTTCATTCAGAGCAACTCTCTCAGTCGGGTCAACCTGTTCACTCGGGGCAGCCCGCTCATTCCATTAACCCTACCCAGCAGCCGATTCATTCGATGCCGCAGCCAAATCAACAGCTGCACCCTACTTATTAGGCTCCGCAGGGTTCCAATTTTCAGCAGCCTACTCATTCTCAGGGTGGTTATTATCCTCATTGTCAATCTCAACCAAATTATAACCACCCCAGAGGCTTTCAGTATTATCCTCCTCCACCTGGTTTTACCTACACTCAGTAGCCAAATCCAAATGCTTCTTACACTGGGCCGACACATAATCAGGGTCTGTACTCTGGTTATCAAGCCCCACACTCTGGTTACCAACATCCAAATCAGTCTGGTTATACGACCTACGCCCCTTACGGTCATAATCCTACGGGACATAACCCATGGGGGCAAGGATATTCACAACCATTGTGGAGTATGGGTACCGGACCTCATCCCGGGCCTAGCATGATGGTTAATCCACCATTGCCGTTCCTGGCTACCTTGGAGCTACCGGATGTTTCAAAATTGACCAATGATCTGATTTTACATAATCTGTATTGGCCTCCGGTTCCCACCAAGATACCAGGTGATTGCCCCAAGTTTTAGGGAAAAGCTAGAGAGGACCCCCAGGCGCATGTCATGACGTATCATCTTTGGTGTTCATCTAACTGTTGGGTCGACGATTCGATTCGTCTGCGCCTCTTCCAGCGTACTTTAACTGGAGCTGCTGCTAAGTGGTATATAAAGTTATCCCATGGCATTTTCCAAGATTTCAATTCTTTAGCCATGGCTTTCCTCACGCACTTTCAGTTACTGGTTCGTTATGAAGCTGGGACGCACCTCCTGACTTCTCTGAAGTAGGATAAAGCCACTCACATCTCTGATCACATTCATGAGTGGCGGCGCCGTCATAGACTGATCAAGTTTCACATACCTGATCAGATACTAACTCACTGGTTCACCACCTCCTTCATGAATAAAATCGCCCAAGATATTGCGATGGAAGCGTGTGTGACGGAGGAACAAGCCATTGCGCGTGCCCAATATCTGGATCTTGTGTATTCTCAGTCCGGCACGCTTTATTATATCTTGCCTGATGCTCCACGGTCTGGAACCTCTAAGGCTCCGCCTACCCCTGCGGTGGATGGTTTCATTGGTTCTGTCTCTCAGAATTCGAAGAAATCTTCGAATGGGATGCAGAAGTCTAATTCTTCCAGCAATGCTCCTGCTAATCTCGCCCCGTCCGATTCTGGCAAAACCGCGGAGTTGAATGCTGTTCAGGCCAATCCTACGGAGAAATCCTCCAAAGGGAAGAAGAAGGGCAAAGGAAAATCTAAATCTGATGCCCCGAAGCCAGAATCTAAATCTCGCACTGAGGATGGTTCTCAGCGTAAACCGAAGTACCCTTGCCTCATTTGTGAAGGGGACCATTATACTAAGGATTGGCCACGACGATCTGAGGCTAGTAAACTTCTCAAGGGCCCTAAAGGGACTCCGGAAGTTCTAAAAGAGCCATTCCCATCTCAACAGACCCATATGGTTGAACAACCATCACCATCTGCACCATTTGGGTCCCAATTTTTCATGGTGAAGAGTGTTGCACCTATCTCTATTGCTATGCGTTCGAAGGATTACCACGAATCGCGGCTGGCACCTGGGAAGGCAGTTGCGGATGGACCGCCTCCCATACCTATCTCTAGTTCGTTGGAAATCAAGAAGCCTACCCCTGAACCTGTTGTGAAACCACCTTCTAAAGGTGTCCTTCGAAGATCTTCTTATAATCCAAATGCTCATGCCGCTCAACATTACAACAATGTTGAGGATTTGGCACAAGCGCCTTCTGCTATGTCTGCACTAGAAGTTCTTCAAAGTTGTGCTTCACAACGGAAGCCTTTACTATCCGTGATCGGGGGCATTGATCCCGCCGACTCGAGTCTTCTCACCTTCAATTTGAAGAATTTCACTCCCCGGCTTCCACATCAAATCGCTCTTGTTATTCAAGTCGGAATTAATGGTCTAAACATTCATAGGGCCGTGGTGGATGAAGGTGCTTCTACCTGTGTTATGTCATCTTCTTTCTGGAAGGCCATTGGCTCTCCAGCCCTCACATCCTCTCCCAATGCCCTCGAGGCATTTGATGGTCGAGAATCCAAACCCCTGGGTGTTCTCGAGAGTCTAGTGATCAATTTACAGGGGAAGACTGTCAACGTGGAAGTATAAGTGGTTGACACCAAACTCAACTGCAATATACTTCTTGGCCGCAGCTGGACCCATGCCATGCTCTGTGTGCCGTCCACCGTCTTTCGACTCCTTAAGTTCCCTCACGAGGGAAAAATTGTCACAGTGGATCAGTTGTCATTTTTTACCTCTACCTCTGAGAACAATGTGCCATACATGGATCAAATTCTAAATCCCCCGGACAGTGTAGGACCTGGTCTCTTCAAAGACCCCGTCCTCATGGGTATCTTTCCCGCACCACCACCGCACACCGCTCAAGTTAACATGATTTCCAGGTCCGATGACCCCTGGCTTATTCCTACGCCTGAGTAGGTGTTTGAGTTTGGATAATCAATGCCCTTGAATCCAGTAGAGATTAGCTACTGTGAAATTGTTGCCGCATCTGATCCTCCATGTCCTCAGCATGCTCCTTTGAGCATGGCTCTCGACATCTACTCTCAATCCCCCTGGCTTGGTTAGGCCAATTCACCTGATCCTCTCAAAGAGACTTTTCCTTCTGATGAAGCCATCATTGAAACTATGTCTCTTGAGGAGCTACCTTGGGGCGATGGACATCATCACTCCTCTTTTATGCCTAGCTTGGGGGCAATGACTGACTGTCTGGAGCGTTATGCTTCTTAGGTTCCCACCCCTCCTCTTCAAACGCCTATTTTGACACACGAGGTTTTTTCGGAGGGTAACCTAAGTAACATCACTCAAACCATCCCGATCAACATCTCCGTCAAACCGGGGATCGTTGAGAATATTCACGTGGGAGTGACTTGTTCTCCCGATGAGATTCAAGTCTATACTGATCTTTTTAAAGAATTCAGAGATGTGTTCGCCTGGTCCTACGAGGAAATGCTGGCGATCGATCCCAATATCGTAGTGCATGAGATTCCAACCTACCCTGGTGCGAAGCCCGTGCGCCAACGCTTACGACCCATGCATCCTCGAAAAGCTACCACAATTAAGGCAGAAGTTGAAAAACTTCTGAACGCGGGCTTTATTTATCCCATCCCCCTCACAGAATGGGTTTCCAAAATTGTCCCTGTCGATAAAAAGTAGGGTACGATTACAGTCTGTGTTGATTATCGTGACATCAATCGCGCCTATCCAAAGGATAATTAGCCCACTCCGTTCATAGACCAGATCATCGACGAATGTGCCGGAAGTGAGATCTATTCCTTGATGGACATTTTCTCAGGATATAATCAGATCAATATTGCACCTGAGGATCAACACAAGACCACATTCATCTGTCCGTGGGGTACTTTCGCGTATAAAAAACTCTCGTTCGGCTTAAAGAACACTGGAGCCACTTTTCAGCGTACGATGTCTTATGCTTTTCATGACATTCGCCATATCGTTCAGCCTTATCTGGACGACTTGCCAGCTCATTTAGCTAAGCCAGAGCACCATCCCGAACATCTCCGCTAGATCTTTCTTCATTGCATGTGCTACAATATTAGGCTCAATCCTCATAAGTGCGTCTTCGGCATGGATTCTGGCCGGCTTTTGGGATTCATAGTCTCGAAAGACGAGATTCGCCTTGACCATTTAAAGGTTGAGGCCATCATCAACCTCCCATCACCCTCTTCATTATATCAGCTGCAGAGTCTGCAGGGGAAAGCGAACTTTCTTCGACGGTTTATCCCGAATTATGCCGAGGTGGCCAAAGCATTCACTCGTCTATTAAAGCAGAAAGTTCCCTTCCACAGGGATGAAATCACTCAGCAATCCTTTGAGAAGCTGAAGACGTTGCTTGTCAATGCTCTGTTGCTTCATCCTCCGGACTACCACCGCGACTTCACTTTATATCTCGTCGCCGCATTTAGCACCATAGCCATGGTCTTGGTGCAGGATGACGATGACGGTAAGGAACATGTTTTTTATTATCTGTCACGGAACCTTCTCGATCCATAAACGCGTTATGCTCATGTTGAGAAGTTGGCGTTAGCCGCAGTACACGCTGTGCAGCGCTTTCGCCATTACATCCTTTTGCGTACGATAACAGTGGTTTCAGACTGTAACCCCATGACATATATTCTCTCTAGACAATTACTAGGGGGCAAGTACTCCAAATGGATTGTTATCCTGTAGGAGTTTGACTTAGATTTCACTACCGCTAAGTCAACTAAATCACTGGTTTTCGCGGATCTTATATGCTCTCTCCCTACAGACTCTGCTCCCTCACACTCTGAAGACCATATACCGGACGAAACGCTTTTCCTCATCAGTACTCGTGACCCTTGGTACGGTGACATAATTGTGTATCTTCATACCTCGACATTTCGGTCTGAGCTGGATAAAGCTGCCCGCCGTCGGATTCGGCATCAGTCCCAGCCCTACCATATAGTAGGAGATACCTTATACCGCATTGGAGTAGATTCGGTGCTCCGGCGGTGCCTAACCTTGGAGGAGGCTGAAAAGGTCCTAAATCACTGCCACAGTGGCGCCTGTGGTGGACATATGTCCGGATATGCTACAGCCCAAAAAATTCTGCGAGCAGGTTATTTCTGGCCTTCCATTTTCAAAGACTGTATCACTGCAGTCCGTAAATGTCATGCGTGCCAAATATTTCAGCGCAAGATGCATGCTCCACCTCTCCCCTTGCATCCTGTTATTACCGTTAGCGCTTTTGTGAAATGGGGCATGGATTTTATGACGTGTAACCCTCACTCGGCCGAGGGGCATGCGTATATAATTTTCGATGTCGACTACTTCACCAAGTGGGTCGTGGCGATGCCTACACTAGCTGCTGACGGTAAAACGGCTGCTCAATTTATATTCAACCACGTTATTGCACGATTTGGGGTTCCTCAGGCCATCGTCACCAATCACGGTACTCATTTCCGAGATTATATGATGGCTGAGCTGACTTCAAAGTTGGGCTTGCGTCACGACATCTCAACACCATATTACCCTCAGGCGAACGATCAGGTTGAAGCAGTGAACAAGGTTCTGGTCACTATGCTTCAACGAACAGTTGGTATTCACAAATCCAATTGGCATCTCCAACTGTTCTCAGCTCTATGGTCATACCGAACATCTGCAAAGAGTGCAACTGGATTCACACCATTTCAATTGGTGTACGGTCTGGAAGAAACTCTTCTGGTTGAATGCGAGATTCCTTCTCTGAAATTAGCTGTGGAACTTCTACCAAATACTTCTGCTGAGGAAGAACGTCTTATGTATTTGGAACGGTTAGATGAAACCCGTCGTCTAGCTGCTTTGGTTATTGAAGCACAAAAGAAGAGGGTCAAAACTCATTTTGATCAATCTGTTTCCCCCCGTTCCTTTATCAAAGGAGACCTCGTCCTCCTGTACGATCAAGCACATGACAAGCTTGGAGCTGGTAAGTTCCAGCCTATGTGGCATGGGCCCTATATAGTAAAACGTGTTTTGAAAAACGGGGCTTATGAGCTTATAGATTACGAAGGAGTTCCGCTAGCACAGCCTAGAAATGGGTTGTACCTTAAAAAGTACTATGCCTGAAGTGATTTCTTGGTGTGGTGTGTGTACATAGGTGTGTGTTTTTCATTTGTGTGCATGTATGGTGTGGTGTGCCTTGTAAACATCTTTCTGCTGATCGGGTCTTCCTGGTTGTGCAGATGTCCATTCATCCATTTGTTGGTTTCGCGGATGGTGCCTCCCGCAGTACCAGGAATCTGTCTTCAGCAGCCTGGGTAATCTATGATCCTATTGGTGAGTTGGTCAACCTGCAAGGTGTGTGTCTAGGACGTACTAAGAACAACATCGCGGAATATAGTGCTGTGTTAGAATTATTAACCGAGGCAGTTAACCTTGGTATCCATGAATTGCTTGTGTATCTAGATTCGCAACTTGTAGTGTTACAGCTAAACGGACACTATTCGGTAAGAAACCCATCCATTTTACGTTTGTAGCTGTGTATTCGATTACTGGAAATGAATTTTGACTACATTACATATCAACATATACCCAGGCATTTGAATACATTAACAGATGCAGTAGCTAATTTGGTGTTAGACAGACATTTGCGCAATTTGTAAATCATCATCACATGTAAAGAAAGATCCATCCAGAAATAGATATGCATATATATATAGATATCGAAGTGTTTACATAGCGTGTGTCACATAAATTCAAAAATATACATAATCGTCTTAAATACATCCGGAGACGATATGTCTCTCAAAAAATATGTGTGGTAAAATCCCTAAGAGTCTAATCCGCATGGTGCTCATGATAACATGTAACTTCATGCGCTAAGCGTCTCAGAAGTCAGTGGATTCGACTAGGTACTCCCACCGTATGTCGTTGGTATGCCATCGGTACATCCGCCAGCCGAGCATAGTCCGGGATCCCTTCGGCAATACCCTCGAGATTCTGGATCAACTCCTCCCCTCCTGTTCCCTCTGCCTAAGGATCATGGACGAGAAGAGTCCTCTGCTCGATTGGAGACATACCAGCTGGTCTCTCGGGGCCCAAATCTGTATACACATAAAATGTGTTAAGACGAATGTGTATTAACACAAAAAAATCATAAAATAGAAAAATCAAAAGAGATGAGGTCATACCCAACTCCTTGTCCCAGTCAACTCCTTCTGGCAGTGGGAGATCTGGGTCTCCGGTGAAATCGGTTCCTGCATATGGCCAATCCTCCACTACGATCAACTCGCGCCACAACCACCCAAAAAACTCCAGCCTCCAGGACATCTGTTGGCCGCCTCCAGCTCTGGGCATTAGTGCTACCCAGCGAGCCATTCTTGGCTCTCGTGGAATCGGCTCAGCTACTATGGCCCCTTGGCCTTGGAAGATTGGTAATCGTTCCAGAATAAACGATACCAGGATGGAACCGTAGCCGAACTGTTTCAGTTTGGCTTGCTTGCATTTCGTGAGCAGTCTCTTCATGTTTATTGTTATTGTTGTAGCCCAGTCAAACAATAGGGGAATCGTGCACTCTGAGGCGAGCAGGAGTTGGGCCTTTGTGGCCTCATGCGGTACCTGTGACCCTGTAGCCCGCGTGATGGTATGTAGGACAACCCTTAATGCCAGATCGGGGATGGTGTGAATATCCACCTTTTTGGTCCCTGATCCCATTTGTGCCCTTGGGCACACTCATGCCATCACTTCCTCCATCTTCTCGCCGGATGGTCTGCTCCCAGTCAAGATGGGCACCAGACCTCTGCGAGATAGTCCGGTTATAAAATACACATCAGAGACCTCCAGTTCCAACACCTGGTCTCGTAACTTGAACACTTGTTCCTATTCATCCCAAATATTGATCAGATACTGGAGGAGCTCAGGTTGAGCTCGTAAGCACGGTGTAAGGAAGAACTTCTTTAGCCCACAGTTTCTGAGGGCATTCATACAAGCCTCATTTTCTATGGCCTGTTCATCCTCTTCTCCATGCTCTCTTTCTTTCCACTCAATCACCATTTTTCTTGATTTCCTGCATCCACATGGTCACAAACCCTTAATTAGATCTCTAGTGGGCTTCAAAATTCATTCAAATTGGTTAAAATCTCGAATTCTTAGGTGGAAATTTGGGTTCGGCCGCTGCCACGGCTATTTTGTGAACAGTCACGCCAGGCGGCGCGAGCCCTTTACATAAAAAATCCCATTGGTGCGGGTTCATGCCCGATACCCGCGCCAATGAGCGCAGCCCTAAAAATTTAAAGAGTGGCCCCAAAAGTCTGATACATGAGGGAAAAATATTAAAAAGCGGATTGAAATGAAGTACAGGGAAGCGCCTCTTACCTGTAACAGATGAGAATATGAATGGTAAACCAGATCTGTCGCAATCACCGTCAGAAGTTTTGCACACCAAATGGACCACTACTGCTTTTCACCAAGGTAAATAGTAAATGTAATTTTGTTTTTACCATTTTGGCATATTTATAACTTTTTCGACACAGGATAGGTTTTAAAAGTTATTTTTCCGAAATATTTTAATGTGTTATGTCGGAAATGGGTTTTACGCTTGCTTGGTCAACAGGTTTTTCAGCGACTTTAACGGTGAAAACGAGTTGTATTTTATACTTTTTCAGACTCGGTAAATACATGAAAAAGTCACTTTGGAGTCATCTTTCAGCTCTTTTCTAACTCTCTAAACATGAAAATATTGCCGAGGCCCTTTTCGTTTCGATCTCGTTAAAATGGACACGAATCGACATCTACCCAGTATACGTTTACCCCTTTTTCGGGCTGGGATAGATTTATTACGAAAAAGGAATACCCTAGCCTATCGCAACTAGGAGGTTTTCCCGGATATTGTTTTCTACCTTTTCGGATCTAGGGAACTATTTACGAAAAGGGACCTTTGGAGTTTAGTTTTCTGCAGTCTTTTCAAACTCTCTAAACATGAAAAGATGCCGAGTTCTTCCTTTGTCAGACTCGTTAAGCCCTGATGACATCGGACTCAGTCGAAATGATGTTCTCTGAGTTCCTCCTTCCTAGGGCTCGTTAAATGTACTAGGATTCATTCGCCCGAAGCGTGGACTTATATTACAAGCATATGATATCCCCTTCAAGCTGGTTATCAGAAATAATTGGGGTACTTGCCAGAAATGGTGGGGGAAAATGGAACCATTATCATTGTCGTGTCGGCAGTATGTTGCTCCTGAACATGGCACTTGTCTGCGTTCGTGTCCGGTTGGGGACATCTCATCTCGTTTTTTCACTTGCTTCCGTGGGTTTGGGTAATCCTTTTTTACCTCTCCTTTTCTCATTGCGTCGTCACCATGACCTCTGATCCGTTGATGTCAAATACTGCCAAAACCACTATTTGTGTCGTTACATGTTCAAGAGAAGTTGACCGCGAATATCAACCTTCCTCTGATTCTCATATGATCCTGATTCACAACAAAAACATCATGTTCCTCTGTCTCGTGTCGATGATGTGGGAAACATTATGGCCCACCTTCGATCAAGGTCACTTCCTGTCGACTTCAGCTCATTATCCAGGAATCGCCTCTATCCGCAGAGGGGATTTACCTCCTCAACACCAGGTAACTGATCATTCAATATTAATAGTTTCATGCATGTTAATTCTGATGATGATATAATTGAGACAAAGGTTAAAGGTAAGTAAATTATCAATTGTAATATTAGAGAATTTCTCGAGTGCAATTATAAAGACATAGGATTCCCATGATGGATTGCAATCAAGAAAGTTTGCAATTCCTATTTAATACGAATTGTTTTTCCTAGGGATTTCATGGGAAAGGCAGGTTAAAAGTGGGCAGGAAATTGGCTATTTATTGGTCCAATTTTTTCTATATCAGTGTGAGACAATTGATAGAGTGTATGAGGTTCTTGTGAGAACACATGCATTGTATTGTTTCATGTTTCCTTGGTTTATTATACAATAAATATGGAGGTGTTTTATATAGTTTCTTTCCTCGAGAAAATATTTTGTTGTCTGATTGATTTACTTATTTCTCTTACTTTTATGTGATTGATGGATCGTGATTTATATTTCGCATATATTGAAGAAGTATTTAGTATCCTATTTTAGTACATTGCATTATCAAATTGAATCCGTTGGTGTAATTTTTCCAAATAATGTTTTTGATTGACCTAAAAAGTGTTAAGAAACATAACATAAAAACTGAAATAAGAAGAAGGTTTCTCCTCTAATAATCACTATTTCTTCTCAAGGACTCAAACACATATTGAGTTCTTAGGAACTATAATTTATAAAAAAATTGTATGAGAGGAAACCTACTTTAATGAAGGACTGCCTCCCTCCAAAATTCCAAAAAAAGTGGATCTAGTCCCTTGGTTTATTTTTAGCCATAGAGAGGTAGTAACTTCTCATGAGCCATTGATACTCATTTCCTAAAGAATGTGTCACTATTAATATCCCCATAATGTACTATCAAATCCTCTCTAAAATTGGACCAAAATACAGAAAAATCCCCTTTTCTTATACAAATCCATTGATAACATACATGTTGGTCTTGTTTTAAAAACATGGACACAATATTTACTCTTTTTAAGGATTCTACCTAGTGTAGATTAAAGTTTTTATCCATCTAAAATATCCATGTTACAAGACCATTACCATAAAATTTCCACATATCAATCTTCAGAATGTAGTATTTCCTTATTGTTGACTTGAAGTCTTGATGATGTGGATATTATAATGAAAACTCATAGTTATAGGTTTCCGATTTAAAAATTGTTCTCACCAATCTTGATGGCATACTCTCCAGAGGAGATTGGTTCTCAACAAAATTCTTCTCCTTATGATGTAGAAGCATCAACTCTAGTTATACCATTTTGTATAGGCCCTAAAAGGGGACATGTAAATTCTAGATGTAGGTCTTATTTTCTTCAATTTATTTGTATAAACTAGAGGTAGATGTTTTATCATAATGAAAACTGTCTTGATTCAAGACGAATCTAGACTATAAAGTTCTTAGGATATTTTAGCATGATTCTTTGAAAATTTTGACAAGTGTTTAGCTTAGGTGTTTGGAAGTTTTGGACATATGTCCAGTCTCTTTTTACTAGAAATATATTTTCCTCAAAAATAATAAATATATGTGTAGATGTAAAATGAGCTAGAAAATATCTTTTGTAGAAGGATATGAGCTCAAGAAGTGAGTGTTGGTACTTCCTCTATAAACATTCCCTTTATGTTTAATAGAGTTGTCATGATTTTTTCTGTCCATATTTCTATCTGAATTTATGTATATTGAAGAAAAATGAAGTCCTATTAGAAAGAGAAGGTTCATTAATTATGGAGAGAGAATAATCGTCTAGAGTCGATGATTGTAGTTGAAAGGATTTAAGCCTTTGTTAGAAGATATCATGAAAGTATTGTGTAGTTCCATTACTAGGCCAATATCCTTGTATCACGAATTGAGAGAGTGTATGTAGAAATTAAACCATTGATTTTTTGTTGAATTGATGACCTACATTCTTTATTGGAGAGAATACATGACATCATCAAGTGTGAGCAAGAGAAAAATTAAATCCTAAGCTTATCTCGATTATGAGAAGCTAAAGTCCCTTTGTAATAGTGGCACAACAATCATTTATGTGAAAGGGTGGGTCAGTACAATGCTATGCCTTTGGCATCTTATAGATATTATAATGGAAAACTGGAAAATCTCCCAAGGACCATGTTCAAATTTAGAGTGTGACAGCAAGGCGAAGAACCTCTATACCAGGACTTCATGTAGAAAATAAAGATAGAAATGGTACATGGATTGAAATACAACAATGCATAAGAAAACATCAAATGGGTTCAACAAAGATTGTCAACTAGCTTATGATAGTTGAAGGAGTCATTCAATCTGCTTCAAAGGAAAGTCAGGGTTCGTGGAGATAAGAACTTGACAAAAACACTGAGTCCTAGCCTTGGTAGGAATAGTTGACCTCAAGAAAATTCAGGATTTTTATTTGCATAAGAACATGATAAAATTGACCCCAACAAGTTGGAGGTTGCGCATTGGAGTGAAGTCATAGAAGAAGCGTGGTGGGGGTCCCTAATTCCTGACCTGGAGTAGGACCTACAAAGAAATTAAATTATTTCATGGGCATAACAAGAACAGAATCATGGATGATATATAGTTTTATAGATTTATGGGGTATCAAGAATCAACCCATTGTATATTTTAAATTATCTCTCTCGGCCTTTGTGCCTAAAAGTTAAGTTATCGCCATGAGAAAAAAAATTAACTCCCAATCAACTATCCACCAGCCAATGGAAATAAGGCTTTCAATTTCATGAAAAGGAAAAGGTGTCCCACCACAAGGAAATAATAAAGTTGGGAATCAGAGTAGGCCACCAAAGGTTCCTACTATCATCATGGTATCCTATTTTCTTCAAATTGAGGAAGACTACAGTAGCAAGGTGATCTCCTTGAAGGTTTTGTGGAAGGAGGAATGAGCCAGAAGATGTTGTAACCAATGAGGATGAGAATACACTAGATCAAAAGGTAATGATTTATGTTTTTAATAATGAATGACAATTTTATTTTCAAAGGAAATGACAGAAATGATATTAGATAGGAACGAAGGAAGTAATATCCAACAAAGAAGAGAGCTAGAAGGAGAAAAGTAGATCCTAGAAAAGTGAACAGTTGGGAGAGATATTGAGGAAAACCATAGCAGGTAACTGATCATTTAGTTGTTTAAATATTAGCAAGAAAGATAATAACTGCAGTTATAATTAGATTTGGGTGGCATAATTACATCTAGGAATGGTTGTAGAATAATTAACAGAGTTTTTAGAAGGAGTTCCAAGAACCCTTACATCAAGAGAGTATGCAGAAGAAGAATAAAACCTAGCTATGGTTGGAGAGTGAAGGGGACAAAGGAGGTCCTCAAGAGAATATAACTAGAGGATTTCAAGGTATGAGAAATTTTTACAATAATATATAGAGGAGCATGGAGTACTTAAGAATTTTTAGAGGAGGCAACCAAGAGACACCAATAGCTAGGTGGAGGTGAGGTGGTTGGGTAACAAGAAATGGAGAAGAATTGTTACAGGGGCTTGTCTACAACTCACAGTGGGAAATTGAAAGCCCACAAGAAGGGGGAAAATAGATGGCTACTGATGGCCATAATCATTTTTCAAAAAAAATCCACGACAAAAAAAGGAAGGATGCTAAGATGAATGACCTGAAGAAGAAATTAATGGCAATAAGAATTTGATAAGGCAATGGTTGAGCTAAAAGAGCGACTCAATTTAATGAATATGATGCTGGAACAAGAAGACTTGAGAGCTTAAATGCATGGAGGAGGTTCAATTTTCTCACGAGATAGAATGGTTTTAAATGGAAAACCCTTAAGGCCAGAAAATTGTGGAAGAAATTGAAGCTACAATTTTCCTCAGTTAGATGAAAAATGACTCAGGATGGTGAACCAGAGAAGAAAATTCATTGTTGTGGACCCGAGCAAGGAATAACCCCTGGATGGGGGGAAATTTTTTTGGTAAGACAATTTTAAAGTCTTGTGGACTATATGTAAAGTCCACACCAAGAGAGGGAGATGTAAAAATAGGATGTCGATGCAACGCAAATATAATGTCTCAGGGAATGTGGGGAAATTCTCATAGAAGAGCCAATAACATAATTAACAAAGGTGTCTAGATGGCCTTTTGTCTTTGAATTGGGTGAATTCTATGTAATTTTAGACTAGAATCGTGGACATAATGTACAACAGAGAGGAGAAGGAGAATTAACTAGCTCTCAAAACTGAGAAAAGGTAGAGAAAGAATGATGCAAGAATTTTTCATTGATAACCATGGTATTAAATGAGAACTAGGATATGGAGGTGCAATAACCCTTAAAATATCTCATAAAATGGATTGGAGATGATAGTGAGGTTGCAGACATGCGACTAAATAAAGGTCTTATGGACTATCAGATATGTCCAAATCTACAAAATATGTTAGAAACATCAGTGGAGGCTGAAGAGCCTCACTGTTTTAAAAATGATCATTTATCCTTATATGTACGTCTGAAGGAGGGGAAACCATCATAAGTTGTCATAGAAAATGAGGATACTGTAAGAGGAAACAACCGAAAATAAATTGAGAATTGTGACCAACATGTAAAAGGATCATATAAGGCAACAATGAGTTTTCTAGAACACTAACAACCACCTGGGATTTCCATAAATATTTCCGATAAGGGCTTCGTTTTTCAAACCACTCAATAAGGAAAAAATTCAATTTTTTTTGTAATGAAGGAGGATGTGCTATTGCCTTGTAATTAGTACAGGAAAGGGGACCATTGCACATAAAAGTGAAATGTTGATGGAAGTAGCAATAGGGGATGAGATGTGTTATGTTTTAAAAATATATAATTGGTGTGTGATTGTAGGAAAGTAGTCAATACAATATGAGGCAATTTTTCAGAAACAAAGGCTAGGAGTGATAGATTTGTGTCTTGCAATACATAGAGAGACTATGATGCACAACAATAAGGACAAGTATACAAATAAATATCTTATTGTTCAAATGAAAAAAATTGAATTAGCTTGGAAAGACCTTCAAGACAAAGTTCATGAAGATGAAGAGGAGTCATTAAATGAACTACTCATGATGAGTGATGAGGTCACTTAAAATTTATTAGTGGCACTGAGATCCTTGGAGGAAAAATTGGTGAATAAAATGATTAGAATTCAACATGTAAAGTTTGAAGTTAAATATTCTGGCAGTAGGACCAAGATGGAAGATGATACCAATAGCATGAGGATTCTAATACAAAAAATACACATGGAAGTGTAAAAAATGGGGAGAACAACAACCAACAACAACAAGCAGATTGTTGTGCAATATTTTCCCAACAATGTAAGGGGCAAATTTTATAATTATGTGTGGGATTCTAGAAAATTGAACCTAGAGTTGGAACAACAAGACAATTGTGTATATGAACAACAACAATTTTTTTTTTGAATCCTAGAGGATTTAATAATTTGACAATGAGGTCAATTTTTTTCCATACATGTATTTTGATGGAGGAGAATCAATGACAGTTTTACCATTTTGTCTAGGCCCCAAAAGGGGATATGTAAATTATTGTTGTGGATCTAATTTTTTTCAATTTATTTACATAAACTAGAGGTGGAGGGATTGCTATTGTAACTACAACTATCCTGATTCTAGAGGAATATGGACTATCATGTTATTAAGATATTTTGAGGTGAGTCTTTGTAAATTTTGACAAGTGTTTAGCTAAGGTTTCAGGTAGTTTTGGAAAGATGTCCAGTTTTTTTGCCCTAGAAATATATTTTACCCACAAATAAGAATTACATATGTGTAAATGTACAACGAGATGGGATAAAAGTTTTTAGAAGGAGAAGAGTTAGAGAAGTGAGACTTGGAACATCCTTTCTAAATATTTCGTTTATTTTTAATATAATTGGCATCATTTTATGTGTCCACATTTCTGTCTGAATCTATGCACATTAAATAAAAAGGATGTCATATCAGAAAAATAGGGATACTATGTTGCAAAGGGAGAATAATCGTCTAGAGAAGATGGTGGTAGTCAAAAGGAGCTAAGAATGTGTTAGAAGATATATTGAAATATTGGAGTACTCTCATTGGTAGGAATATTTATTTATTGTGTTCTAAGAGAGAGTGTGTGATAAATTAAACCATTTATTGCTTTTTGAATCGATGACCTCTATTCTTTATTGGAGACACTCCACGAAATTGTTGTTTGTGAGCAAGAGAAAAATTAAATCCTTAACTTCTCTCGAGCATGAGAAGCTTCAGTCCCTTTCGCGTTGTGGTATAACAAGAATATAGGAATAATGGCGGGTTATTATAATTCCGAGCCTTTGGAATCTCGTAGGTACTATAATAGAAAACGAAAAAATATCCCAAAGATCGTTTTCAAATTTAGTGTGTGGTAGCAAGGCGAAGAACCTCTGTATCAGGTCTTTGCGTAGAAAATTCAGGTAGAAATGGTGTGTGTCTCGAAAGCCAACAATGCAAAAGAAAACATCAAGTGGGCTCAATAGAGAAATTCGTCTAGCTTATGATAGTTAAAGGATTCGGCCAATAGACTTGAAAGGAAATTCGGGGTCTGTGGAGATAAGAATGTGAAAACATATCTGAGTGTTGACATTGGGAGGACTAGTCGGCCTCAAGAAAATTAGAGCTATTTATTAAAGTATTAAAGTGAGAAACCCAATCCATGAGTTAGAGGGTTGGGCCTTGGATCAAATTCATAGTGGAAGTATGCTAAGAGTCCCCAACTCTTGACCTCGAGTGCCACCCACAGAAATTGAATTACTTTATGGATATAATAAGGGGTGAGCCAGAGATAGTATATAGTTTAATTAATTTCTGGGGTGTCGATAATTATCCCATTGTGTATCTTAAATGATATTTGTTAGCCTTTATCCCTAAAAGTGAAGTTGTCGCCATGAGAAAAAGGGCAACTCTGGATCAATTGTCCACTAGACAGGTTTCATGTAGGACCGAAGAAAGGAAATAGGTTTTCATCTGGAAGTAAAGGCACTTCCTTGCGCAAATGGAAACAAGGGTTTCAATTTAATGAAAATGATAAGGTGTCCGACGAGAAGGAAGGAATAATCCTAGGAAAGAAATCAGGGCACCAAATGGTCCTAGTATCACCTAATATTCACAATTTCCTTGGATCTCAATATTCCTTTTAGGAAGTTTCTCGAAGAGAATATTTTCCTTGGAAGTCATGGATTTTTTTATTTCTTCTTTATTTTCATTCATATTCTTTTATATTCTTTTATTATATTAATTAAACTTATTTTATATTTCTTCATTATTTGTATTCACCTTATTTTATATTCTTTCCTTATTTTCATTCGTCTTATTTTTTATTCCCTCATTATTTTCATTCATATTCTTTATCATTTTTCATTTATGATTTTCTTAAGAATTTGAGAAATCCACCTTTTTCAACACACCACCATCCATTTCGTTAACTTTCTTCTCTAATTGAGATTATATAAATTTTGTGTCATCACATTCTTCACGAGTCAAAGATGAGGCTTCAAAAGATTTAGTTGTTGTAGTAGGATTATTTGGATGCATTTTGGAAATTAATAATTGCCTTCCTCTTTATAAAAACCGAAAAAGGTGGATCTTCTAATGAACAGTTAGGCCACTATTAAATTATGTACCTTAATTTGGAGAATATCATAATGATCGAAGTTTTGTTGACATATATCTAATATTTGAGTCCTTCTTGAAGAAGAAAATTATTCTGCAATATTTTAATATGTAAATTCTACAATTCCATAGGTATGAAATGAATTTTATGTGCCAACTAAAAATTATAATAACTTTCCCAAACTTGTTGATTTTTTTAGCCCTTCCCGTGAGCAAACATTTTTACTGTTCCACATGTCCAATTCTTGAAATATAATTCTAAAATTTGTGACCAAAGAAGTTCTCTATGTCTCCTAAAATTCCAAAATATTTCATAGTCTAAAAATTTCCAAATAAGAAAAACGAAGTTGACATATTGAAAATTTATTTCATGACTATTCACGAACCCTAACTTCCAAGTCATATAAATCCCAAAGTATATTGAACTAAATTATGAAAATGAAACTTGTTATTCCCTGATATTTCTCTTTAACGTGGTTCAATTTTACCTTTATGAAGCCTTATAAAAAGAAGTTATAGCACAAATTACAAACTGACATGTTTGAGACGAAATTCAGAAGCATTAAAAAACCCTAAATTATTTGGAACCTATATACAAAAATATGGTGAATAAAGATATGTAACTTAGACAACATGCTCACCATGATTTCACCTCAATGAGATCTAATTGTGACATTCATAAGACTCATAGAGAAAAAAATGATAATGAAAATTTCGAATTGAGCTACTGGAAATAGAATTCAGGGGAGTTCATAAAGCTTCACTTCCTTGGAACATATGTCCAAAAATATAGTGAACCAATATTTCAAACTTGAGCTAGATATTTCTGGAGATATCTTATCAATCATTGCAAGGCTTCACCATTTGAAACCTCCTAGAGAAAAAAGTATAGTAAAAATTCAATGATGACCTGTTTGAAGTAGAAAAACCTTAGGAGCAAGAGCTTTGATACCAAATTCTATGATCCTTTAGCCTTAAAAATGATAAGAAAATAATAACTATAATGTACTTCAAGGGGGAAGCCTCATTTTATAATAACTATAGTGAGCAATACAATATTTGATGGTGTATATATATATATATATATATATATATATATATATATATATATATATGTATGTATGTATGTATGTATGTATCAAGATGAAATAAAATACTCACTACTCTATCCTCCTAATTGAAGTCATAATTTCCCCTATTGAAAGTGTAGAGATGACTAGGTACCTTATGTAAAAGAAAAATATGTGCAACATGGATTGCCAAGATATTTCATAAAATTTCTTTTAACTCTAGTCGAAATCCCCACCTTCAACTCAAGTGAGGATGACAGAAGGATTCCCAAGCTTGGCTTGCCCATTAGGGGATAAAGGAGAATGTCATATTGCCAAATAAGGATAATTCTAAAAATCTTATTGCTTCCACATTTAATGTGAATTTTTGGGAAATAAATAGTTAGAGGGTTAAACGACATTATGATATTGTAAGGAGGTCATGAACCTCAATCTTGAAAACCAAAATTGTCCTTTTATTTTCATTAGTGTTAATGAAAAAATGAGCATTTTTAAAATTAGAACTATTTCTCACGATATCTATAATGGAACTAGGAGTTGGGCAATTCCAAAAACATGAGATGAAAAAATCTATCACCTATGCGATACTAAGAGGGTTGAATATGAAAAACACTTTCTCTTAAATTATCTTTTCTGTACTAAAATTTGATCTAATTTTCAAAATATTTTCCAAAATAATAATGATCTTGAACTTTTAAGTCAACAAAACTATATTGATCTCAGAATTCTTCTCTCACATCTTTCTAAGTAAAGAAATAAAACATTAGAGAATTCGAATTAACTTGTTCCCTTCTTATGGTTTTTTTATAACATATAGGTCTGTTTGGATTTTAATGACCATCATCATCATCGTAAGAAGTTTTCTTCATTCATAATGATCAATGATTATACTAACAGTGAATATGACCATTGTGTTCACTGAAAATTTTTGAATGGCATAATCATTATCTTGGTTTATATGTTGACGATATGATTTTTGCAAATAAAAAGATGGATGAGATAAACATGTTGATGACTGATATGATTACGACCTTTGATATGAATGATATAATCATAGAAAAACAAATCTTAAGCATATAAATACATACAGATAGGAAAAATTTTAACGTTGGATTTTCACAATAGAACTATGTCAAGAAATTACTTGTAAAATTCAAAATAAGTAATTTTATACTAATAAATATACCTTTAGCCTCACATTTAAGCTTTCTAAATTTTTATGTTTTAGTAATGAGGAAGGAAAGTATTATATGATTCATATAACATATGCTAATGCATTTGGAAGTTTGATGTATGTGATATAATTCAATAGAGTAGATATTTTACATGTAGTGGGTGTTGTTTATAGTTGTATGGAAAATCTAGGAAGAGAACATTGAAATGGAGTATTCCAAGTGATTTGGTATCCTAGAAGAAAAATTTATTATTGCGTCACATTTAATGGTTGTAGTGATTTTTTCCATGATTATGTTGATTCATATTTTTCAAGTGTTTTGGACAGGAAGGGACCTAATTTCGGTTATGTTTTTACTCTTTGCATGAGAATCTATTAGTTAGATGTGAAAGCTTCAAGGAAAATTTGTTTTATCCAGTGCTAAGGAAAAATATATCCCTTTCTCAAATGTTTGCAAGGAGGAAAATTTTATTTACTGGGTCATTTGTGTGAGCTTCGAAGAATGCATGATGACTTAATTATTTTTTGTGATGGTCTAAGTTTTATCCATTTGGTTAGGAATCCATACTATGATAGTATGAGTAGTCATATTGATATTGGGCATCAATTTGTAGCATGAATTATTGATGGAGGTGGAGTATATCTTAGAAAAATTGACACTAAAGAAATCTATAGACATGTTTACAAGGCTAATGTTGGTACAAAAGTTGTGGTGGTGACTTCTATTGGATTATAGAAGAGGGGATGAAAGAGCTTGGGAAGGGTATCGGGTAAATTGTTGTAGAGGTGGAGATTTTTTGAATTTGTGATAGAAAAATTAAAACAAATTGAAAAAAAATAAAAAAATCTTCGTTTAAATTTTTTTGTAGCTTGAACATGATTGTTGGTTTATGAAATTGGTAGAAGTTTGTATAAAAAATCTAACTGTGTAAAGATAAAATAAATCAAGGTAACCATAGGTTGAGTGGAATAAATCAGGGAAACCATAGAGATGAGTGGAGTGCGTTGTAAGCCTAGATAGAAATATGAAGGTAGCTTGAGAGATAGATAGAGTAGGTTCTTAGCTTGATTTTCTTCTTCGTATAAAATACCTTATCTTACACATTGCTTCATTTAAACATGTAAAATTCACGTTGTGTGAATTGTTCATTTTTTGTCATTA
Organism: Pinus albicaulis; assembly: GCA_034641835.2. Lineage (NCBI taxonomy): Eukaryota > Viridiplantae > Streptophyta > Pinopsida > Pinales > Pinaceae > Pinus > Pinus albicaulis. Next base: position 863,931,183 of record CM076577.1, on the reverse strand, counting down.
TTTATCTACTATTAATATCTTATATAAGCTACAACTACTATTGAGTACCCTAAAAATAGGTCGCTTAGTGATATCCGCAACTTGTATAAAACATTAACATACTTAACATCTACATACCATCTAAAAAATATTACAATGTTGGGGGTGGAATAATATAAAGAATTGGAGGAAATATACCAAATCATGCACCTTGAATTAATCCTTCTAAGAAACATTAATATTTCTATGTCCTCTTGATTGTTGCAGTTAACTTATGTTTTTTCTATTTCACTTGGAATTTGTTAGTACGCTGGCATATTGTTATAGATAATGAATTTTTGGTGGGTATAACTTTTTTTATGTATTTGATTAGAACACGATGAAATAATTTTGATATAAGATATCATTTTTGGGTTTCAACTATGTTAAGAAGTCATTCATCTATGACCAATTCCATGAGAGGTTGTCGTAATTGACTAATTTCTCATGATTTTTTCAATAGTCCACAAACCACTCATTGCATCGGGTGATGCTCACAGGGGTGAAGAAGTGGGATTGAAACTAGTGAAATGAATCACATAGCATCAACCATCACTTACGGGGCTTGAAATCGGTAACGAGGACTTCCCGAGAGGTCACCCATCCTAGATTGCCTCTGGCTCAAACGCGCTAGAGTTTCCCCCCAATCAATTGCACTTAGCTTGCAACCCCATTTGAAAAACTTTACCAAGTATCATGCCTTGAATGGTTCATGAGGCACAATACTTGCTAAGGTTTTGCAAATGGTGTAGCAAGCTCAGTGGACTTGACTATGGGTAAAACTCTACTCTTAAGCGCACTTGAGCAAGAGGCGCTCTGGGATCACTGACCTTCTGGGAAACCTGGTTATCAGGTGCAAGTTTTATGACACCAACTCCCAAAATAAAATGAAAGAGAGATGAACACCTTAGAAATCAACCACTTCAAGGGGCCAACCTCCTTTACAATACACATATAAACAATTCTTGGATGATACAAATGATAGAACCACCTTTTTATATATAAGAGTCCATGGGGTCACATTGTAATCCTAGCATACATAACAATAATAATGTGAGGGAACAACAATAACAATAATGGGCTTTATGGAGCACAATAATAACAATATGGGGACTACATGAATACAACAATAACAATAAGGAGGCTACACTAACAACAATAAGGAACTACACTAGTTATATAGGGACCTAACAGAAAACCCCAGAGGTTATGATTAACACAATGTGATTCATTTCACTAGTTCCAATCCCACTTCTTCACCTCTGTGAGCGTGATGCAATGAGTGCTAAATGAACTATTAAAAAAAATCCCACTTCTTTACAATATGAACATCACCATTATAAAAACAAACTTTTATTTTAGTTTTTTTAACTATTAAATATATTTCTCTAATTACGATTATTGTTTTGACTTATAAATATAAAGTAATATTTAAGAAATACAAAATTAATATAGATATTTCAAGTATACATTACCGAAGCGGAAAGAAATGTATAATGAAAAGAGGTTATGAAAATCCATACTGCAGACAACCTTTCTAAATGCTACACTCTGCAGTTGGAAAGAAGGAAATATAAATCCCCCAATCTGGGATTCACTGAACAGAAAAGACGCTAAATGCTAAACGAGATTTAGATCATTTCTTCCGACGTTTATAAAATATAAAATATCAGTACTGTAAAAAAATTCATGAACACCGTGTAGATGGTATGATTTTATAACTATATCCGTTCTCCATCGAGTTCATAAATTTGCTCATTTAAATATTATTTTTTAGGAGATCTAATTTTAGATTGTTTTTTCACGGTATAAATGAATTTATTATCAAAAATCTTTCATTATTAAAAAAACCTTTCGACATCTGAAATTTTATCTTTGAACACTTAAAATCTTAAATCTTGATAACTGTAATTTATGTTTTCCAAAATTTTTACTAAATTTCCACTATTTTAAAAACAAGAGTAACACTACCCTGAAAAGAAAAATGCTGTGTAATTATTTTCGCTTCCTGCCAAACGACGTTGTTCAGGAAGCCATATTTGATCAGGCGGCCAGCAAAGTGGTGGAGTACTATTTTGGGCTTCATGCAGAGTATTATTTGGACTTCTTGTTTTTCAAAAAGTGAGTACTTTTTGGATTTCATGCTTTCGTTCGTACTCTTGACAATGATTTATGATGTAGCGTGTATATATATATATATATATACTCTGGATTCACAGATTCACATGGGTGTGTGAAGGTGTAAAGTGAAAATTTTCTTAGTATTTAAAGATGTTTTCTATTTTTAAGAATTTAGTATAAGAAATCTGCAGTATTTAAAGTTATTTTTTATTTTTAATAATTTAGTATAAGGATTGTTTGGAATTTTCTGGGCATAGAATGGAATTAGTGTAATGTGATATTTATCACAAAGATTTTTTCACAATATAAAATAAAAATGATAAAATAGATTTAATTTTTTTACATTATAAGATAAAGATGATACAGCATATGTAATGTTTTTATATTCAAAATAAACTGATATATGAAATTTTAAAAAATATTAATAATAATAAAATATTTTAATATCAATGTAATATATTTATAATATTTTCTTTGTAAATACTTTAAACATGATATTTATCAGAAGGAGCTTTTCACAACAAATGATAAAATACATGTAATGTTTTTATATTATATGATAAAGATAATAAAACATTTTATATTCAAAGTGCATTGATACATGAAATTTTAAAGAATATTAATAATAATAATTTTTTTAATATCAATCATAATAGCTTTATATAAAAAAATAATGGCAGATGATTAAAACATGATATTTATGAAAAAGAGATTTTCACAACAAATCATAAAAATGATAAAATAGACGAAATGTTTCTATATTATAAGATAAAAATGATAAAATATGTGGAATATTTTTATATTCAAAATGAGTTGATACATCAAGTTTTTTTAAATATTAATAATAAAAAGATATTTTAATATCAATCATTATGATAAAAAAATATAGCTTTATAATATTTACTTTTTAGTTATTAAAAAATAGGAAAAGAAAAACGTATATTATTATTTTTAATGATTAACATAAAGTTGATGTTTTAATAATTAATATTAAAAAAAAAGTTAATAACCAGAATAATATATTTCAATATAAATCAGAAATAAAATATCTAGAGGTCTGTAATAATAATATATGTGTAAATCTAAGAGTTAAAAAGAAAAAAAATCATTTTCTTAAAATATAGAAAAATATATTAATAATAATAACAATAGTAGGGATAATTAAAAATAAGTATAACTTTTCTCTCGATCGGAGTGAGTGCCACCACAAGGAGATGATAGAATTTGTTCTGTGATCATGCAACTAATTAACATCAGACGAGGGAGGTGGGAATCCCCACACAAACCTCACCATGCATGAGACATACAGGAAATTTATTTCCCGTGAGCAAAGGCACTTGGAGAATTATGAGATGGTCATTACCAAAATTGTTGCAGTTGGTTGAGTTCTGAGAACCATAGCCAAGGATCCCCCAATATGCATTTTAGTGGTGTTGGAGGTATTTATCTAGGGTAAGGTACCACTTCTCTGCTTAGACGTTTCTGGTATGTTTCGAATATTCGCCTTCTGTGCAATATGATTTATGTGATATGTTTGTACTGGATATGGTCTTCAGTGGTTGGTCAAGACAAGTCCTTCTGGAATAGGATTGAGTTCAACACTCTATATTTTATGGAGGAAGGAATTTTCTCTTATGCCCATCATTCAAGGGTCAGGAGGTCTCACGGCAAGATACCCAACAAGGTTTTTAGGGACTTTCCATGCCAAACTACTTTGAATCCAAGGGATAAGCCTACTTCATGGATTTCGGAAGATTTCAAATTAGAAGCCTCTATTCCATTCCCCTCTTTCATGGAGACAAGCCCTAATTGGTTTTTGGGTACTATCACATGTATGAATTATGAATCCTTTCACGAGTCATAAAGGCATTTGCAAGATAATAGGCTTAGTAATTTAGAAAAAAGCCATGAAGAAATTATGGATATGTTCCTTCAAATTTGGTTTGATGTCTCTCTCTACGATGTATAACTATCTATAGCCTTTGCAAGTTTTCTATATCAATCGATTCACAGGATTTTGCATCGAAATTGTTCTACAGAACTAAATTTTGTAGCCTTTACTATGATAAACAGGGTTGGATTTCAGCCTATCTGGTTTGTCACAACCCCCTCAATAGAGACAATTAGATAGAGAATATGGCGCGCCCTGCTTTGCGACGAAGTCACACTCCTAATTTTTGTCTGGGGCGAGGCCGAGATCACGAGCGAGGGAAATCTTGAACTACCAGAAACCAGGGATAAGGAGCTAGACATCATTTCATTTTGACTACAGTTAGAGAATTTCTGACCAACACTCATGCTTGAGACTACCAAACTATACATTAATGGGAAACAAAGAGTTTAAACCAGACTCATATAAGCGACCAAACAATGATTGACGAGTTAGGGGACCTAATTCTATGCCCTAGTCATATGATAGGTCATCGTACTCAATATCAACAAACATTATTCTTATTTTGGTTTGTGAAAAATCTCCTTATGAAGTCTTTGATGATGAATATTACAGATAATTTAGGTTTTGTAAAAGAAATCCATCAAAATCATAGGGAATTTCAATTAATTCAGTGCCAGATCCAACAACAAAACACCCGCCTTGAACACATATAGAAGCACATCCCCTTGTTTCCTCAGATTGAGCTATTGGGTTCTAGTGCTAAGCACCCAACACCAATAGAATATTTTGATAAGTAGTGTGGTATTTAGCATGATATGGCAATTCAAATATCTCAGTTTTGTTTTAGCATAATCTGGAAATTAAAATATCTCAGTTTTGTTTTGATTATTAGAAGGGAATTTTGTATATTTGGCATAGGCTTAATATGGTTAATAAAAGTCACACGAAGACTAAATTTTATATTTCTATGCTAGATAAGATCAAACAATTAAGATTTAGGTTAGCTTATAACTCTATGATATGGTCATCAAACATGGTTTCCCACTACAAAGGTTGAGATGAGATGGTCATTAGATGTGGTTTCCCACTAAGCAGGTTGAAACCATCTAATTTGGAGCCTTGATCTTGTACTGCCTACCCTATTTTAAAAAATTAATAAAAATTCAAACCAAACTTAAAAAAATATAATTAAAAGAACAATTATATAATTTTTTTAATATTTCGTATAAAATTAAAATTTTAAGCATAAAATATTAATAATAATAATAATAATAATAATGGGCGAAAATGTGAAGTTCGATTACACTCTTTTCCCTTTTTTGAGAAAAAAAATATAATTTTTTTTTCTTTTCTTCAACTTTCTGCAAGTCAAAACAATTTTTCTATTTTGAATTTCATTTTACAATAAAAATAAAACTTGTGAGAAATTTTATTAGCTTTCTATTACTTATTGCTTGGATTTTTTTATACAGATTTGATATGTGAACTTAACATTTATTTGAGTGCGTGTTCTTTAACAATCAAAAGATTCATAAAAATTCATGTTCAAAGGCGTTGGAGTATTCTTTGAAAACCTTGTGTTTTTGAGAAGAAAATGCGTTACAATAATCTAATGATAGTCTACTTTGGTTTCATTATATTTATGAAAGCAACTGTTGCATATCATAATTACAAGATTTTTTTTGAACTGATCCAATATGAAAAACCTGCATATTTTTAATATGTTTTGGCTCACACAAAATTTCTCAACATATTAGCTATAAACTAAAAATCTAAAAAATACCCATTACAGATGAAAAACCAATGTAATGCACCATAATTTTTTCAAATTATTTTACAGTGTATTTTGGAAGATACAATTTTTTTATTTCAATGACTCATAATGACCTTCAGAAATTTTTTGCACCCATTTTATTACAAAAATAATTAAAATTAGTAAATATTTGTCAAATTAGATAACAGTTATATTTCCTGAAAGTAGATTGAATTCTGCAAATGCTTGTCTTGGTTCCCACAATCAATTCATAAATTTTTAGGAGTTTAATCATTCCAAATTTTAATAAATGTGTTCAGAGCTGAGATGCTGCGTAGTTGTAGACATGTTAGTTTGGCCGAACTTTTAAAAAAGTTCCGTTGAATTGTTTTTTGCTCCGTTAGCTCGTCAATTATAATGACACAAAAGTTCGGTCGAAGTTCTTACAGAAGTTCAGCTGAAATTTTAATTGAATTTACGTCTGCCAAAAAATTCGATGAAGCCCCTCCAAAAAAACATTTCACGGCTATATAAATAGCCGAAAATGGAATCACTATTTTCACGAAATTTTGCATAGTTCTTCATTTGGGCTGATTTTGCGAAGGACATTTTTTGGGCTTAATTTTAGAAGGACTCTTTTTGGGCTTAATTCAAAGGAAAGTTTTTGGAGGTATTTATTAAAGTGATTTTTTTAGAGGATTTTTGGGCTTAATTGTCAAAGGACAGTTTTTGGAAGTATTTTATTTTAGAGACATTTTTTTAGAGGTTTTTGGGCTTAATTTTCAAGGACATTTTTTGAAGGTATTTTTTAAAGTGACAATTTTTAAGAGGTTGGGCTTAATTTTCATTGGACATCTTTTGGAGGTATTATTTAAAGTGGCAATTGTTTATATTAAATGTTTTAGGTTTAAGTAAATCTTTAATAATGATTTTTTAAAGTGAGTTTTTGTCTAACTTTCTAAATAATTTTTTTTTGTAGGACCTGGAAGGAAATATTCTGAGTTTCATTTCATTTTTAGAAGATATTTTTTTGGTAGAAATTTTAAAGTAAGTGTTTTGGGTTGAAGTATGTCTTTTATACAAAATTTTTAAAATGAGTTTTTTTTTTTTTTTTAATTAAATGTTTTGTGATGTTTTTTTTAATTGTGTTTTTGTCTAAATTTTTTAAGGAATTTTTTTGAGCTTCATACTCAATTATCATGGGAAATCAAAGGAATTTAAAGATAAAATATGATCGAAAATGATACCTTGAGGAACGTAGAAAACAGGGGAGAGAATATCACAATAAAGGAGAGAAGAAGGCTCAAATATTGAAAGGGAAAATCAACCTTAAATAGAAATTGAAGTAGGTATGTAAATGTAAATATTATAAATTTGATATTTAAAATTTTACTAGTGTATTGTGAAACTTAATTTTTATTTGATGAACTAATTTGAGAACTATTTTGCAATGTAAACAGAGTGAGATATTCCTCAAAACATTGATGATGAGATACGAAATTTTGAAAGAGAAAGTGAGATAGATAATGAATCAATGGTTGAAGATGGTGAAAATGTTGAAAGAAATTCAAGTGAATAAATTGAATAGCCATGTATGCATATATAAATTTTGAATGTGTATTATTGAAATTATACATATTTATTAATTTAATTATTTATTGAATATGTAAACTTATTATGTACATTTAATTCTAATATGTAGAGATGAAATCAATATTGATGATGAGATGTTATAAAATGCCGACACGCACACATATGGAGTTAAAAAAGATGACCATGTCATATGATATAATGTTAATCACATTATTGATCCATTCTTCAAAGATGAAACTGTGGCAGTTCAAGCCCAAATGTTGAAAAGTCTCTTATCATCAAGGAAATTAAAAGAAGTTATGACTTTATTAGGTATTCGAAAATCAACAAAAGATTAAATAGAAAAATGAAGGGAAATGTGATGCAAAAGATAAATAGTGCTCTAAAGTCAATTGGAAGATCTAAAAAGAAAATTTATTCAGATGCACGTAGAGAAATACAAATGGCAGTGGTTTCATCAAGTACTAAAGAGAATCTCTTGGTAAAATCTATGGCTCGAGCATTAGGAACCTCACGAAAAAATTTGCACAATCATCAGAAATTTCGATTGCAAATAGATGTAAATGATGAAATTGCTTGTTGGACATCTATTTGTAGGTAACCATGCAAAGATAGACTTGGAAAAAATGTTAAAAAAAATAATATATGCATATTGGATTAAAAATTCACGCATTTCACCAAAAGAAAGGGATCTGATGCTAAGAAGAATAGCACGAAATACGTATGAAGAACATGCGAAAAAAATCTTGGACACCACTCAGATAAAGTTTTTCAACAAGTTCAAACAAGAGAATCATGAAATTGATGTCTCAATAAGTTCTTTAATAAAACAAAAGCCATGGTATGTTAAACCTGTCACTGTACGTGATGATTGTTGTTGTCTTTATCATGTGGAATTTCAGCTATATTATGACACATTCCGTAACTTTGATAAAACATTTTGGAAATATTCACCTCCTCCTTCCACTATCCATGATTTCATATCTCAAATTCTATTTGGAAGAGAAAGCCATTAATTATTTTACCAAAAGAAATGTGTTTGTGGTAAAAAATGTAATGATTATGGAAATTTGACCAAATTTCAAAACAAATATCGTACTGATATAAATGATCAATAATTTTCCAACATAAAATTTAAATGGAAGAGATATGAATATATCCATACATCGATTGGTTCAATTAGTAGTACAAGTGCTAAAAGAATTGATTTACAAGAACAATAATTTTTTGTGATAGATTTTTTGAGAAAGTTTGAGGCAGAAATTTATAAATACACCAATCATTCCCATAAAGCTCGATGGGAGGACTTGTGATTCAAAAAATCCTGTGAGGGTTTTCCACCAGGGACCGTTTTTTCAATAGTTGATTTTGCATAAAACTAAACATGTTTTCCACAAAAATAAATTCATGGTGAATACTATTATTCTGACCAACTCTCCATGCTTTTCCATATTCTATATAGACACGCTGAAAAAAATGTTGACCATATAGAAAGCACCAGTGAAAATCAACATGTTATTAAAGAATATCACTTTTATATTAGTGACAATCGTACACATGATACATATTTGTACAACGCTATTTTGAAAATATTTATGACTACTTGAAAAGTCATGGAATAAAATTAAATGAACATTGGATATTGTGAGATGGATGCGTAGGTCAATTCAAATCTTCACTTTCATTCTTTTGGTTCTGTCATCTTCATATTAAAACCCACAGTAAACATTTTTGGAATTTCTTTGAGACTGTTCATGGAAACAGAGAACATGACATTGCAGGGGAATGTATAAAATGATAACTTTGAAGATATCAAATGGAGCACTCTACAAACCGACTTGTATGAACTGAAGAAGATGTTCAATGGTGCATCACAGCACTAAGCCATGAGACTAATTGATCAAGAGAAATATGAAGGTATATTCAATTTAATTTTTATTGGATTTCTAATTTTAAACAATACACTTATCACAATCATTATCTTTGATGGTATTTTGATAACATATTTATCGTTTTATTTTGACATATTGGGATCCAAGATGTAGATAGATCAATTGGAGATGACATTGAAACAATAAAAGGGACTCGAAAACTGCACTCAATTAAAACAAAGCTGTCCAAAAATGTGTTTGAATTGGATAAAAGAAAATATTCTTGTTTTTGTCATGTTTTCATAGACAACACAAGATCCAATTATGTTTGTGAAAACAAAATGTATGTAAAATATTGGCAACATACAAAACTAAATATAAAGGGGGAAATGTTCGTTGCAAGATTTGAAGAAATGCAATAAGAGGAGACTACAATATCATCCAAAGGTGATCGAGTTTCTGATCTTGTTAGAGAAGGTAACATCTCAATTTCTTTCAAATGATAGAGATCTAGAAATAGATAATAAAATCAAGTACACATGTTAATTTTAAAGTTAAATTTTCATGTTAATTATGATCTAAATTTAAATACATAAGTTTGTTTTATTATGCGGGAGATGTTTTTGTTGTAGTTGCACCTACTATCAATAATGAAAATGTGAAGTATTATTTGATGCGTTGCACTAAACGAAAGATGAAATTATTGGAAAACTATGATGATAACAGGTTTACATATGACAGAGAGTCTATTATATTGAAAGGTTATTTTTTCCAACAAACTCATAAAACTGGGGATTTTTTTACTTTCAAGACTATGAAGCTAATATCATAAGTTCTCAATATAGTCACTTGGTGTGTGAAACATGCATAAAGTTAATATAAGTTCAATCCAAGAAAAAAATTTTAATTAAGAAATGGAAAATTTCAAAAGTCGATCATGAACAGATCATTAAAGATGGCATTCCATTGGATTTTTTTTTATTGAACTTCTACCCAACAATTTCTTCTCTTTGGATTCATTTTTTAGAAATTCCAGAACTCAACTAAAAATTGAACTGCCCTTTTATCTTATATGTACAAGTGATTGCACATGTAGATTGTTTTGGTACATGCACACGTGTAATTTATACATGTGTAAAAATACACATGTCTAGATTATCTAGTCTCAAATGACCGCATACATTCTTTGGTACATTTTTCATAATGTCATTATTGCAAAATGTACATATCTGTGTATCTAGCATAGTTGATATAATGAAAATTTTAAGTTGCACGATTTTATTTTAGATGTGTCCCTTAAATAAATTATAATCTTCGTTCTTTAAAGAAAAATGTGTGGTACATGTTTTTTCATTTCCAGTTTACTATCAATCAAAAGTAGCTTTTCTATGTGCATTAATGAAAAATGTTGTGTACTGGATATATGGTTTAATGAAATTTTAAAATTTTATTATTATTTGACACATATAAGAACACCTAGAATTTTATGATTGTTTTTAGATATGTACATCGATATGTATTGTATTTCAACCATTTTTACATATATTCAAATATGTGCTTCAATCATTTTTACGTACATATATTCATGTGATTTTTTTTTTTTTGTAACTTGGGCTAAACTCTATTAAAAGCATGAAAATTTTTATAGAGGAAATGGATAGCAATGGCATGCAGTGCTTAGCTTATCCCTACCTTGGTAGTGTTCAAAATAAACCAAGTTTGGGGCTGCCTCAAAGGAGGAAACCAACCCCTTAAGAGTGTCAACCATTCTTGTAATACAAAATATTGAGTGGCCCATATAAAAAAAAAGGAGCTATTTTATATCATGATGTGACATAAAACATAAATTAACCTTTCTGCAAAATAATCATGGAGTTCATTCATCTTCGTCTGTCGCCTGGTCCTCTTCCTATATCAGGAACCCATATTATCTAGCAATGGCTTCCTCCTTAGTTGTGTGCATTCGATGACTCTTCATAGAGGCCGCATGGAATATTAGAGTGACTTGGTCCAAACACCATCTGAGTCTTTGATGACTCTTCATAATCTCTGGTCCAGACACCATTTGAGTCCATAACCTAAATTCCTATCTCCTCCATATTTGGCTCATAAACTGGAAACAGGTTGGTTTTCCTGGGTAAAGGCTGCACATATTGCGAAATAGTGGATTTCCTATAGCATTTTCCACCCTTAGGCTTATCTGGAGGAAAAATAATCTGCCCATGAATGCTATCATACGCTTGAGGAGCTAGCACCTCATGGGTATTAGATGGAGAGGCCTCGGTAGATTCCAATCATTGGTCATGGCCATGATGAGTGCGGTCCAAGAACGCACCCCTGTAGCTGTCTTTGGTAGGATTTTGACGCTAGAATGGGGCCATGATATGGCTTCTGACCTGTACATTTTATGATTTTTTTTAGATATACACATCGATATGTATTGTAATTCAATCGTTTTTCCATATATTCAAACATGTAATTCAATCATTTTTATGCACCTATATTCATGTGAACTTAAATATGTATTTAACCATCTATGATTGTTTTAAATGACATGTATGATCATGCAAAATACATACTTAAATATCACCTAAATAATTTATGTACATCCTAAAATTATTTAACATTCAGAAAAATTTTCAAATGCATAACATGTACCAATGTATGTGTTAAATGTAGTTTCAAATTTCCATATAGATTCATTTTATATTTAACAAATAAAATGACAAATTGAGTTTTAATAAAAAAACATTATATCACAACATGTGAGCACATGCCAAATGTAGTTCAACTATCCAAAATATACACATGTACATGTGTAAACTGTAATTTGAAATTTCCACGTAGATTCATTTTATATTTAACAAATATAATGCCAACTTAAGTTTAAAAAACAAAAAATTATATCACAACGTGTGATCACATGCCAAATTTAGTTCAACTATCCAAAATATACACATGTATACATTGGTTGTAATTTGAAATTTCCATCTAGAGATTTATTTTATATTTAAAATTTATTAAATGACAACTTGAGTTTTAAAAGAAAAACATTATATCATAACATGTGATCACATTCCAAATGTAGTTCAACCATCCAAAATATACACATTGTGAAAATTTAATTTGAAATTTCCATCTAGAGATTCATTTTATATTTAAGAAATAAAATGAAAAGTTGAATTTTAAAAACAAAGAATTATGTCACAACATCTCATGACATGAAAAATTTAGTTCAACTATCCAAAATATACACATGTATACATGGTTTGTAATTCGAAATTTCCATCTAGAGATTCATTTATATTTAACATTTATAAAATGACAACTTGAATTTTAAAAACAAAACATTATATCATAACATGTGATCACATGCAAAATGTAGTTAAACCATCCAAAATATACACATTCTGAAAATTTAATTTGAAATTTCCATCTAGAGATTCATTTTATGTCTAACAAATAAAATGACAAGTTGAATTTTAAAAAGAAAACATTATGTCACAACATCTCATCACATGACAAATGTAGTTCAACTATCCAAAATATACACATGTATACATGGTTTGTAATTCGAAATTTCCATCTAGAGATTCATTTTATATTCAACATTTCTAAAATGAAAACTTGAGTTTTAAAAACAACACATTATATCACAACATGTGATCACATTCAAATGTAGTTCAACCATCCAAAATATACAAATTATGAAAATGTAATTCGAAATTTCCATCCAGAGATTCATTTTATATTTAACAAATAAAATGACAACTTGAATGTTAAAAAAAAAACATTATATCACAACATGTGATCACATGCCAAATGTAGTTCAACTATCCAAAATATACACATGTATAAATGGTTTGTAATTCAAAATTTCCATATAGAGATTCATTTTATATTTCACATTTATAAAATGACAACTTGAGTTTTAAAAACAAAACATTATATCACAACATGTGATCACATGCCAAATGTAGTTCAACCATCCAAAATATAAACATTGCGAAAATGTAACTTGAAATTTCCATCTAGATATTCATTTTATATTAAAAAAAAAAAAAACAACACAAAGAAAAACAAATTATATCACAACATGTGATCACTTGCCAAATGTAGATCAATTATCCAAAATATGTACACATGTATACATTTTTTGTAATTCGAAATTTCCATGTAGAGATTCATTTTCTTTTTAACAAATAAAATGACAAGTTGATATTTAAAAACAAAATAGTATATCACAACATGTGATCACATGCCAAATGTAGTTCAACTATCCAAAATATACACATTTTAAAAATGTAATTTGAAATTTCCATCTAGAGATTCATTTTATACTTAAAAAATAAAATTACAACATGAGTTTTGAAAACAAAACATTATATCACAACATGTGATCACATGCCAAATGTAGTTCAACTATACAAAATATACACATGTATGTGTTCTGTAATTTGAAAATTCCATCTAGATTCATTTTACCTTTAACAAATAAAATGACAAATTGAGTTATAAAAACAAAACAACTTGATTTTTAAAAACAAAACATTATATATCACAACATGTGATCACATGCCAAATGTAACTATCAAAAATTTAAAATCATTCTTGATAAAATAAATGTAGTTTCAAACTATATCCAAACAGTAAAATATGTCAAAAATTTGTATGATATGAACAATATATATATATATATATATATATATATATATATATATATATATATATATATATGCATATGTATATGTATATATATATATATATATATATATATATATATATATATATATATAGTCCAATGTATAGTATTACAGGTATATCATGATATATAAAAGTAAATATGACTGCATAGATAAGACTATATATAGAAAAGTAGATTTAAGACTAGATCTATGAAATAAAATGTTGCACACATGCGCATCATCAAAAAAATACTGATGGATTGAGTGTCTCTGCCAGCAGCGTCCTGAGCCTCGTGTTACCCTCTGAAGAATGGGGAACCTATACACAATGTGTACAAACATTAAAATTTACTGTTTTAAAATTGAATGAGAATGTATAACTTCATGTAAAAAAAAACAAATGAAAAAAAAAACATGCAATACCTCATGTTCTTCCCTCTCCATTATCTTTTGTTGCTGGTCCATTAAAACATCCTCCACAATAACATCTTCATGTATCAAACTCGAAACTCTGTTGACTCATATATATATATATATATATATATATATATATATATATATATATATATATATATATATTAAAAAATTTCAAATGAAAATTCATATAAAATAACTTTCAATAATATTGAAGAAAAAGTTACACAACTTTTTCAAATGGTGTGGATTTTCCTATCTCCATCATACACTCCATCGCTAGAGTCCTTCGAGAATAGAAATCATCTCCAAAAACCTAAAATTAAAAAAAAAAAAAACTATAAAATAACTCAAGATCTAGATCTCATTTTATAATAAAACTTTTGAACTTCAATTTATAACTTAAAAATACAAGTGAAAAATTGAATACTTGTGATGGTGGATTGGGCACATCTCCTAAGGGTTTCTCTGAAGGAAAATCTCTAGAAACCTAAAATTCAAAAAATTTAAACTGTAAAATAACTCAAGATTTAGATCTCAATTTTTAATGGAAATTTTGAACTGCAATATATAACTTAAAAAAATATTTTAGTGAAACATTGTTCATGCTTGTGATGGTGGATCTGGAACATCTCCTAAGGAAGAATAAGGTACCTCCATCGCAAAAGCATCGGACGGAATCAAAATATGTTAACATTTAATTATATACATGTACATGTGTATAATTTTTTTTTTAAATATGCCATCATGTTTCGATATATAATAATAAATTAAAATAATTGTACATGATCATGTTCACTTAAAAAACACTAACATTTGCCAACGTATCATCTTGATGGTGAGAATCATCTTGAATTTGTGATTGATGGCGAGAACGATGTTGATTGTGTGAACTTGAAGCTTTGACCGTGATATTAACATCTTCGTTCATCAAGCGTGAGAACTACAAATGGTGTTCACATATATGATACATTTTTGTTAGACTGACATATACAAATAAATGTATGTATATGTATTTATTGCAAATTTTTCATGTGTTAAAATAATCACCCTAACCATTAACACATATTGATCCCATGCCCTCTTCCTCATGAATAATTAGGTCCTCCCAACCATTGTGAAATTTATTTGCATATGTTCTGAGATCTTAAAAAGTAATGTTCTCACTCTCATTATCTGTATGATACAGAAAATTAGCACGTGCATTCTATCATGCTCTTTGTCAATTAAGAATAACATTAATTTCACCAAATGCACTCTAAACATTTTCAATGGTGACATCCCTTGCTTCTCGATTAATTTGAGAAGCGGGATCCATCTCCGACCACAAATTTTCCACATGAAGATGTTGAATAACCAATGGTGGCTCGGGGTGAGGCAACTTAGCATCACGCTTAGCGTCCCTATGGTCACATAATTTACCTTTCCCAGGACCAAAAAATTCAGAGCGGAGGTCGTTATAATTGGATTTCATTCCTAAAAATAATTCTGCATAAGATAATTTTGAAAAATAAAGAGGAACCTCGTCGTTCCATGGTAATATTCCATAGGCAACAAGGTTCCTATCATACAAATGTCTAGCTATATCAAGGTGCTTGAAATATTGCACCTTTAGCATCTTTCTTTTCAGCCCTTCTTTGAAATTAAACATAGACTTGGCCATTTTTGTTGTAACTCTTTGTTTAACAACCTCCCATGTATCGGGACCCATCATTGTTTCTTTTATTTTTCTCATCACTTCTACAAAAGTATCAGTAGTTGGCCCAAGAATTTTGTACACATCTACAATTCTGCTTAAAGAGTGAGTAAATATTTCTAAGATTTCTCGAGTCTGATCAGGGAGTTTCAAAGACTAGAGATCTTTCCTCAATTTTGATTAAAGATGTTGAAACCTTTGTAATGTGCATTGTTGGATGTTTCTTTCCCAGGGTATATCGGAAATGTTAGACGAATAAGTCATTGTTGGTGTACAACCTTCTTCTTGAATAAAGTGTTATGTCCTATGTATTTTTGGAGAAACATTTTTACCCTCTGCATCAATACAAAAATTATGTATAAATAAAAAAATGCACTAGCACATTTGGCCCAAATTTCGATGGCCAAAATGTCTCTCTTGTGACACAGAGGCGTCCCAAGAGTGACAGTTTGAGGCGGGGAAAAATGTGGATTCTCCTAGAGTCAGAATTCCGACACTTGACTAAAATATCGGTAGAGTGACGATATTTCCAATGTTTTTGGGGTCGTCGCAATTCAGTCGTTGCACGATGCATCACTATTCCGAAAAATGAAAATATTTTTTAAAAAATGTAACGTTGTAATACCGACAGACATAAATTTTTTGGGTCGTCGCAATTTTGATGTTTAGAGCGTCTCTCTTCTGACCAAATGAAATTATTTTTAAAAAAATGTAACGTCGTAATACCGACAGACATAAATTTATTTTTAAACCTAAAATCGTAATACTGACAGAAGAAAATGTTGGATTACCGACGGAAACAATTTTTTTTTTAAATTTAACTTCGTAATACCGACAGAAAGAAAATATTTAAAAAAAAAAAAACTAACTTCATATTACCGATTCAGACATGAAGATATGAAGATATGTGGTTCATAATCTATAAGATATGGAGAAGATTCAAACTACTACTGATATAATCTTCAAATGAAACCACATACACCACAACATACTTTATCATAAAATACACATTTTCACTTAAACCTTTAAAATTCAGAAATCAAAGAACTTAGTCATCAAGTCTGTCATGAGCCTGAGCAGTTCATATGTTGCTTACAAATGCATGGTCTTCCTTGAATTGCATACTTACATATGATATCACTATTGTTTTATGAAAATTTCAATATATACAGTAACAATAACAATTTCAATATGCAAAGTAATAATAACAAAGATGGACTTCTACATCATGGAAAATTCATGATATGGATGGAATATTCAATGCTGAATTGTTATTTTTCTACAAGCACCTTGATTTCAGAATCCCCTCGTAATCTAATATATGAATTAAATGAATTTATAAATATTAGGTGCTAGGATTTATCATAATATATGAATGCAATGATGCTAGGATCTCTCCTAATACATTAATGAAATGAATTTACAAATAGGTGCTAAAATATTCTTTGGCTTTAACAATCACTATAAAGTATCCACAGGGTTTGTGGAGACTGGGTCCTTCTAAGAATGACTTGATGAGTGTGAAGGCCTTTTCAGGTTCATGAAATGGAACCTCATGGCCTGCTCCTATGATTGTTACAAATGTCAGCCCTTCCTATATTTGAGTCCATCCTACCACCTGAGAATCACAGAGAAATATCAACATTCATACTGATACAAACAAAGCTTCTGTTAAAACAAAGCTACTATTGAAATTTGAGAGTAATCTCTACCATCATTGCACACTACCAATTTCTATTTCTAATTCCTATTAGAAATAGAACAATGGTGAGCATCATAACAAATTCCTTTCCCTACAGGCATACATTTCATTTTCATGCTTTTAGAGATAAGAGAAAGATTACTCACCTGGCCATTATCATACCAAGGATTCCAGTGAGTAAGCATGCGAACCTTAAGAGAATTTATAGAATTCCTCGTCAATGTTACAGGAATCACTGCATCTGTATCTCCACTACAAACCAACAAACAACAAGATCATATTTTCTACAACAGACTTATGATAGAAGACAAAAGAAAAATACCAACAAGAAGTTTCATGTGCCATGTTCTCATTAAAGAAATGACATGCATAATTAGTTGTGACCTGAACATCCAAATGCGTAGTCAAGCCTTTTTGAGCTCTCGGTAGGTTGACAACATAGATCTAGAAGAGCCTTCCCAATTTTCTTTTTTTTTTTAGATCTAGGACAATCGGTAACTGGTGAGAGTTGCCTGAGCAAGGCCCGGGTTCAAATCCCACTGGCTGCCACTATAAACCTAGGCTAGGTGCAACAGCCTGCAAGGCGCACACAATAGCAATTAACTTATGCCTCAACAAGAGCCGAGACGTCCACTATGGGGTCGCCTACTCTTCTAGCCAAGACACAACAGGCATATGTCTCCACAGAGATTTGAACCTTGGTGTATGGTATGAAAACCTTCAGCCTCCACCGTCAAACCTCCCAATTTTCACCAACTACATCATTGTATATGGGAAAGCAAACAGACTAAATTAGTGAATGGATGCCATTTTATAGATAACAGAAAATAAATAGCACAAAATCGGATGCAGGGGCATTAGGCTAAAAGAAAATTCCTTGTAATTTAACAAAATTAGGGGTTTTTGAGTTTTCAAAAGGAGTTGGGTTTTTATGTAATGGTTTGAGTGATTTTAATGATTTTTAATTAAATATTTTAAGGAAATTGTAAATGTTCTCGAATGATTGAGAACATGAGAGAATTAGACTAGTTAAGAGTGCGTAGGGATTTAGATATTTAGGAATTAATTTTTTAAATCCTAAATTACAGTTGGTTTCATGGTTTTGTGGTGAAAGAGGATCCTTAGGGATTAAATAGTGATTTTAGGATTTTGTTGAGGAAATAGAGGAACTGAAACCAAAAATAGTTTCATGATCTTTTTTGTATAAAATGTAAGCCTCAAAGGCATAAAAGACAGATTTGAGTAGAGTAGGATAGAAGCAGGGTTTTGATTGTAAGCCTTCGAGCAAAGTAGTTGAAGAAGGCCATTGATATAAAATATCAGGCGATGGAGAATTCCTATGTAAATATTGGGTTTTAATACAGGAAAAACTCAATTTCTGGGTTTGTATTGAGTACATATTGCGTGCAATGGGATTGACGGAACGAAGATATTTCTGTCATGTTATGTTCAAATTACACGTTTGATTTTGTGATTTGAGAATGAATATTCATTTATTTGAATTATGTGTGACAAAGCAAATTAGCATCGATCTTAGAGTAGATCAATGCTATTAAAGATAATTGCCATGGAATTTTAAATTGAAGGATAAAACTTCCTAAATGTATTATGAAAATGGAATGCTGGTTTCAAAGAGAAGGTATTATTACACATTCTGTTGTGTAATAAAAAATGCAGCAAAATCTGGTTTTTGAAGTCACATGTGGGGCTTTTAGTATAATGAAAACCGGTGAATATAGAATTGTTGAAAACCCAGGATTACTCAAATTATGAATTGCGTATGGAAGAGAATATAATGAATTGTTTACGGATATTCTTACATTCATAAATGATTGTGAACCACAGAAATGAATAATAGAGGTTGAGCTATGCCTTGATGAATGCCGAGAGTCTAGACTATAAGACTTATCGAAATTGAAGAAGGGTTGATTTCCTGTGTAGCTGAGTCGGTTGCTTGATTGCGTTGTGGAATTTCATAAGGAATTGCATTGAATATATTGGATCAATCTAGAAATAACGCAGTTTGAATGAACACAGAAAACCAGTAAATGAAAATAGAGATTCCGTATTGGTGAATTGAAACGGAATCGTGAACATGAGTAATGGCACAATGTGATTTCGAAAGTGTAGAAGAGGCTTGGTGAAACTATGCGATGTGATGTTAACCAAATTGCAGAAATCTGTATTGAAGAGCCCGAATGTGTAAGAAACTAAGTATGCAGAGTCTGTATTGAAAGGTGGAAGGTGGAATCGTGAGTAAGGTTGCAATTCACAAGTGGCGGAATTGTGCATTAGGAACAGCAGATGAATTGAATTGAAGGCGCAGTGTAATGGAACCGCATTCTACGGAACCTTGAGTGAAGGCGTAGAAGAAGCAGTGGAACTGTGAACAAAAAACAACTAAGGTGGATTCGAAAACCCATAGACAATTTTCGCGTAAGCTCTGAATGGTAAGTGGTTTCATTAAGTTTGAACGCGATATTCGCCAGCAGCCAACACGTAGCATCGATGCTTTTAGTATACTTCCTATTTCGCGTTGCATTAGAGAGTTAACGTGCATGGGTAAAATGAATGTGATGGTCATTCGATGATAGTCATTGGAGGATCAACGACATTCACATCATCAAAATGCGTAAATATTAATCGATGGTAAGCTGAATAAGTTGTGGGACCCAATATATCTATGTGTGTTGGTGCTTGGTATTTTAATTCGAAGCCGAAAGTTTTATATGAAATGAAATATTATTTGATTAGTCAACATTTATATGCATTGGTTTATATTTAACCTAGTTGAAGATGGATGAAATGAACTGAATGTTATGTTCGGGCCGAAATAAACATAAATGTATGTGGGCACTTTGGTTTCAATCAAAGTCTAACTTTAATATGGAGTGAAATGGTTAATTATGGCCAAATATTGTGATGGATGTTAAACCAATGATTGATTCAAATTATATTATGGGTTAAATTTCAATTCGAAGATTTAATTCGAATATTCATGAAGTGGGCTATGAAATATAGTTTTAGCCATAAGATTTTAAAAGATAAGCTTCTGCATGTAAATATTGCCCAAATATGGGAAATATTTTGGTTGAGAATGACCCTTACAGTTTTATATGCATCTTTGAAGGTGAATGTGGGTATTAGAAGTTTAGGCTGCTATCAAGTGGCATCAGAGAAGGAAAGGGTCTGTTGAGAATTGAAGATTTTTTTTATTAAATCTGAATGCATGTGTGATGAAAGGAAATAAGAGATCAGATTTTAAAATCTGATATGTAGCAGATACACAAATGAAGTGAACAAACATTTGCATGAATGAATGAAGGCTGTACATTCAAAGTATAGATGAATGAAGAGAACAAGATCATGTACTGAACCTGATATTCTAGCTAAAGGTTGGATAAGGAGAAAAACTGAAGTGTTCTCAAGAGAAGGTGAGTTGAGGATATAAGTCTATAGATAGCAGGAGAAAGTTCTTAAAGAGGTTCTATAGATAGAGAACTAGTGCTTGCCAAAAGACCAAATCCAGTGAGGTAAGTGGCAGCAGGGAGAGCTTGTTGTTTCAGAGGCTTAGTGCAACTCATGGTGAGTGAGGAGGTCATGAATATGATCATGAAGTATCAAATAAGAGGTTCTAAAGAATGCTAGAGAGATAAGATGAAGGATAGAGAAATGGAAATTGCAGTGATGAAAGTACAACTGGAGGTACTAAAGGAATGGCTGCAAGAGGAGGAAAACCAAAGAGGAGGATGGATATTTCCACTGAAGGGAAAGAGAGTAATTTGGAAACCATTAAAAATGAAGTGGAGGAAAAATAAGATTGCCTTATGGAAGGAAGAACTCATATTTTTTGAGTCAAAGATGGAATTTGAGGATTCCACATGCAAATCTGTTCAAGGAGAAATGCCTGAAGAAGCAAAGGAGACTGAAAAGTCTTATGTTTTTAAAACTAATGAATTGTCTATGATTGCAGGTACATCATAGGATGATGAACAATATTTAGAGTTTTTTGAGAGATAATTGAACCTGAAATCTATTTAGATCAAAGCTGGGATAGTAAGATCTCAGGAAGAAAAAGAGATAGAGGGGTCTAATGAAAATATTCAGCAGAATATTGGAGCAGATAAGGAAGTACCATATGATGATTGGTTAAGAACAAGTGAAGGTATGGGAATTCATGTAAAGTTTCCAAATTCTACTCCAATTGAAATTGTTGAATTGTATAGAAATTTAGATCTTCATAGAAGAGAATTGGAGAAGCAGAGGATAAATGCACAGGTTAATTTGCTGAAGAAGCAAGGCAAGAAAATTCTCATGAATGAATTTCATGAAGTAGATGATGGAAAGAAGGAGAGACTAGCTGACAGTCTGATGAAGAATGTAAATCACCATACTAATGTGCTAACAAAGAAGTTAAATGGAAACTCAGAGCAGCATACTGAAGTGTTGTCAGAGGAGGAAGAGACATTGAAACCTTGTGTTTTTAATACTGATAATTCATGTGTTAATTATGCAGGAAAAGAAGGACAACAAATGAAAAATCAAAGGGAAACCATGTTAGCTGAAAACATAGTAGAGGATCATCATTCTAACATGGTGATTGGCACAATGAAAGCTAAGAAGAAATATGGTGGAGATTTTCGAAGTCTTGAAAGAGACTTGGAACTACAGAAAGAAGATTTGGTGACTGGATCATCAAATTAGGCCATTAGGTCTTGTAATTTTGAAAATGAAAATTTTACTGTGTTTACACGTATTGCAGAAGAAAATCCATCATTTGGAGTTTTTCTGAAGGAAGGTGAAACATTCATGAAGGAAATTGTTACTGTTAATGACAAGGAGGAGCTGGTTTGTCTGATTAGTCAAGAGAAGATTGTGGGATAGATGTTTAGAACTGACACAGTGATGGAAAATCAGAATTCTATTCTAATAAAGGATGAATATACAGTATTTGAAGAAGTTGATTTGATTGCTAGAATCAATCACGGAGGTGATGGACAATTACTGAAGATTGTCAAGGAAGAAGAGGGTTATGCTGAAACTGAATTGAAGCACATTGATGATGTGTTTGATATGAAACAAGTAAATAGGGAATGGCTGAAATGTTTGCTGGAAACATTTGAAAAAGAGGAAGGAATTGCAGACACTGAAGTGAAGATGCCTAAAGTTGTGAAACAAGTAGGAGCAGATACTAGTTTGTCAAATTTGATTATGATTACTAGTATATAGAAGAGAATGAATGAGTATTTTACTGCAGTTAAAGAATCAAATGATAATTCATTTTTTGAAAGTGAATTTGTAGGTGATGAGCAGAAGAAGAATGTTTCAGAGCGAGATATCTTAAGAGATATTCAGGAATTTTGGGAGGAGGCAACATTGGAAGCAACAACATCTATGGTGGCTGCAGCAGCAACAATCTTAAAGGTAGTAACAAAAGTGAAAGCAACTACAACAACTGAAATTGAAAGCAGTAAAAGGCAGAAAAAATTCCATACAGAAGATAAACTGGACAGAAAGATTGAAGACATAAGAATACTGATGATGAAGGTGTCTCAGAAGAAGCAAACAACAGAAAGAAAGCGAAGAAATTTCAGCAAAAGAAAAACAAGAACAGAATGTGAAAGCATAGCAAGTGGCAAGTTGCAGAACAAGATATGGAAACCTGGAGAAGTACAACCGGAAAATAATGTAGCTTATGGACAACAGCAAAACAGAGTATGGGATCTAGGAGGCAAAGATTCAAAGCACATGATAAGGAGATCATGATTAATTTTGAGCTTGGAAGTTTGATGCAGGGGCATTACGCTAAAAGAAAATTCCTTGTAATTTAGTAAAATTAGGGGTTTTTGAGTTTTCAAAAGGAGTTAGGTTTTTATGTAATGGTTTGAGTGATTTTAATTATTTTTAATTAAATATTGTGAGGAAATTGTAAATTTTCTCAAATGATTGAGAACATGAGAGAATTAGACTAGCTAAGAGTGCATAGGGATTTAGAGATTTAGGAATTAATTTTGTAAATCCTAAATTAGAGTTGGTTTCATGGTTTTGTGGTGAAAGAGGATCCTTACGGATTAAATAGTGATTTTAGGATTTTTTTGAGGAAATAGAGGAACTGAAACCAAAAATAGTTCCAGGATATCTTTTGTATAAAATGTAAGCCTCAAAGGCATAAAAGACAGATTTGAGTAGAGTAGGATAGAAGTAGGGTTTTGATTGTAAGCCTCGGGAAAAGTAGTGGAAAAAGGCCATTGATATAGAAGATCAGACCAAGGAGAATTCCTATGCAAATAATGGGTTTTAATATAGGAAAAACTCAATTTCTGGGTTTGTATTGACTACATATTGTGTGCAATGGGATTGATGGAACATAGATATTTCTATGATGTTATGTTCAAATTACATGTTTGATTGTGTGATTTGAGAATGAATATTCATTTATTTGAATTCTATGTGACTGAGAAAATTAGCATCGATCTCAGAGTAGATCGATGCTATTAAAGAGAATTGCCATGAACTTTTAAATTGAAGGATAAAATTGCCTGAATGTATTATGAAAATGGAATGATAGTTTCAAAGAGAAGGTATTATTACACATTATGTTGTGTAATAAACAATGCAGTAAAATCTGGGTTTTGAAGTCACATGTGGGGCTTTTAGTATAATGAAAACCAATGAATATAGAATTGTTGAAAACCCAGGATTATTCAAATTATGAATTGCGTATGGAAGAGATTATAGCGAATTGTTTGCAGATTTTTTTACATTCATAAACGATTATGAACCACGGAAACGAATAATAGAGGTTGAGTTGTGCCTTGATGAATGCTGAGAGTCTAGACTATCTGAAATCGTGAGTTGCAAAGTCTATAATAAGACTTGTCGAAACTGAAGAAGGGTCAATTTCCTATGTAGCTGAGTGGGTTGCTTGATTTCGTTGTGGAATTGCATTGAATATATTGGATTGATCTAGAAATAATGCAGTTTGAATGGAAATAGAAAATGAGTAAATGAAAACAGAGATTCCATATTGGTGAATTGAAACGGAATCATGAACATGAGTAATGGCACAGTGGGATTTCGAAAGTGTAGAAGAGGCATGGTGAAATTATGCGATGGGATGTTAACCAAGTTACAGAAATCCATATTGAAGAGCAAGAATGCGTAAGAAACTAAGTATGCAGAGTCCATATTGAAAGGTGGAAGGTGGAACCGTGAGTAAGGTTGCAATTCAAAAGTGGTGGAATTATGCATTAGGAACAACAGATGAATTGAATTGAAGGCTCAGCGTAATGGAACCACGCTTTATGGAACCTTGAGTGAGGGCGTAGAAGAAGCAGCAGAACCATGAACAATAAACAGCTAAGGCGTATTTGAAAACCCACATACAGCTTTCGCGTAACCTCCAGATGGTAAGTGGTTTCATTAAGTTTGAACGCGATATTGGCCAGCAGTCGACATGCAGCATCGATGGTTTTAGTATACTGCCTATTTCACGTTGCATTAGAGAGTTAACATGTAGGGGTAAAATGAATGCAATTTTCATTCGATGATAGTCATTGGAGGATCAACGACATTCGCATCATCAAACTGCGTAAAGAGTAATGGATGGTAAGTTGAATAAGTTGTGGGACCCAAAAGATCTATGTGTGTTGGGGCTTGGTCTTCTAATTCAAAGCTGAAGGTTTTATATGAAATGAAATCTTATTTTATTGTTCAACATTTATATTAATTGGTTTATATTTAACCCAGTTGAAGTTGGATGAAATGAATTGAATGTTATGTTGGGGTCGAAATAAACATAAATGTATGTGGGCACTTTGGTTTCAATCAAATTCGAACTTTGATATGGAGTGAAATGGTTAAGTATGGTCGAAGATTGTGATGGATGTTAAACCAATGATTGATTCAATTTATATTATGGTTTGAATTGCAATTCGAATATTTAATTCTAATATTCATGGAGTGGGCTATGAAATATGGTTTTAACCATAAGATTTTGAAATATAAGCTTCTGCATGTAAAGATTTCCCAAATATGAGAAATATTTTGGTTGAGAATGACCCTTACAGTTTTATATGCATCTTTGAAGGTGAAAGTGGGTATTAGCATTTTAGGCTCCTATGAAAATAAAAAAATACATTACCATTTCAATAATAAGACTACAAACCTAAAAGTCATCCACTCATAAGGAATTCCTGTGACATTGGCGTGAAGAGCATTTTGTACCTCAGGTAGATTGAAGTAAATTTTGGAATATTTTTCAGTGTAGGGATCATATCCCCCAGACAGATGCCTCCATGACTGCCAAGAAAGAATGACTCTATGAGAGCGAGAAAATAATCTTATAGTAGCTCTGAGACTTTTTTGTAGGAAGAGGTAAGGTTTAAATTACCATAGATTCATCTTAACCTAGATCGATTAAGAAAGAGATAAAAGCACATTGCCTGCTACAAAGATCCAAGTTTAAAATGGATTTTTCTTATTTATTTTCTTTTAGTTTGTTATTTTAAGTTGTGATTTTAGATTTCTTTTTAACATTAGAAATGAGATGGAAATTTTTTTCATTTTATTTTATGAGTGTTACTCCACCCACATACACATACAAAGATCTCTTTCTCCTTGAATTGTAAAAACACCTAACATCCTTCAATGCAATTACCAACCATTTTTATTCACCATGCAGTAAATTTTGGACCTTAATGCCCTGCCAAAATGTTCTCAATTTGAAGAACCAGGGCCTCAATCGCCCATCCCACTCTTAATTCTGATGTGTTAAAATAGGAAAAAAACTACCAAATAGAAAAAATACAGTATCAGAATTTAAGCATGTTGTGATACTGATTTTCTAGAATATACAATGTTTGTATCTAATATACTTTCTTTCCATTTTCTTAATTTTTTTCCATATGTTCTAGTATTTTTCAAGCAAGGAGGAGTGTAGATGTTGTATGGATTGATTTCCCCCATTTCCACGTCGGCATACTCTAATGCCTTTTCACAAAGAGCTAATGGGTGCACAAGAGAGGAAAAGTCATAGAAAACATTGAACATTCAGAAGGTGTTGTCGAATATGAGACCATGAGACCACATAAATTCAAAAATCCCAACACAATCATGGAAATCATCTGTAACTCCATTTCCCACTTTCAAGAACCATGTTATTCCAAATTTAATAACAATTTAAGAATATAATTTCCATACTGACTCCTATATCATACTATCATTTTATTTTGATGATACCATGCACATTCTATTTGAGATAACTGCACAAGATCTTACCATATATCCCCTCAGATTAATAAGAGGATTTTCAAGGTCCTTGTTGTGTCTGTACATGACTTGAGGCAACTGAGGAATGTAATTCCTTGGAAGAAAACAATATTAAACAAAATTATATGCAAGTTAATTTTATCTCTCTAATATTATATTTATCAACGCGTATTTTGGTAATAAAGGAAAATTCCTCTAAACTCTATACTTAATATTAGGAAAATATTGGCATCCCTAGTGCAATAGTTTCTTTATAAAAAATTCAAAAAATACTAACCAAAAAAACTTGCATCATTCAAGGTCAAAGTCCTAATTATTTTTAATATAAAGATAGAACTTCAATACTCCATCCATCAGTCACTATCTCAAGGATGAAATATTGAAACTTTGATGCAAAAGCATACGCTCCGATTTTGGTGACAACATATAAATGAGTATTTTGATTTTGGTGATAGCATATAAATGAGTGTTCTTTTTGTGGTAAGTACAAATCCAATATTAAACAGTTCATATTTATCAAGTAGATATTATTACAATTACTTTTTTAAATATTACTAGTTTTTGGTTTCTTCTTAAAACATAATATTTTCCTTTGTGCACAATAAAATATAAATACAACAGAGTTATCTACTCAGTTCTTTGGACCATTTTCCATTAATCGAAAGAGAGACAAAGAAAGCAACTAATAAGGAGTGCTATTGTGAGTGTCTCTGTGTGCCTCACAGACTTTGTCTTCTTTATATGGTATTGCATCAAGTGGCATCAAAGCTCATGTCTTGGACTTCAAAGACTTTTCTTTTGGTTTGGAGAGAAAAAATTTGAAGTTATGAATTTTTTTTTTATGGTTACAGATGCCACCAACGAGAAAAAAAAGGAAGTAGCAGAAAAGGTTAATGCTTTGAACATAATGGTTGATTCCATGTATACCAATCACATAAACATAAACATGGGTTCTGTACTGGAGTTACTAAGCTCTCAAAGAGTCAATGGTTCTTCTGAGACATCATTTCATGGACTGCAACAAACATAGAGCTGTATTTCCTAATGTAAAACTCTTCTTCCAATGCAGCAACTCCCCTCTTCGTCTCCACAAAGAGTAAGGTCGAAGATTGTTGCAGTGCTTATATAGAGTACTTTAGCTATAAATACACTAGCATGTAACAATTATTATGTGCAAGGAATTTAAATTTAAAGTAATTATTGCTTTATATTAAACTACTCCCATAGAAAAAAAAACTCAAACTTCAATAATTTTAAAATTCAAGCTCCGACTTTCAGCAAGGTAGATGTAATCATGTAAGTGAAGCTCTTTAATACTTTAATTGCTACAATTTCCACCACAATCACCTTTTGATGAGTTCCTTTAGCTTTCTGAGCATGAATAATATCCATTAAATGGCTACGTTTATCAGCATCAGGAATAGAATCTACTCTTTGTACAATTAGATATGTGCTAGAACCAACCCTTCCAACTCCCATAAATATGTAATTTGAAAGAAAATCCACATCTAACCTCTGCAGAAAAATAGATTTTGATGTTCAGAAATTCCCAGATGAATCCAGTAACATCTTTTATCACACATGAGGATAAATAAAATAGATGATTCAACCATAGGATTGATGAAGGGGGATCTGAAAAAGTGCAAATAGGTTGAGTTGGAATACCAGGGCATACTCTATAATATCTCAATATCTATCACAAAAAATGGTGGATTACCATATGTTGAAATAGTATGTACTATATATGCATGACAAATCAAAACACCAGTTTAATTGATTTCATCAAACCATTGGATAATAATTCTCAACATTACCTGTATCTCCTTCAGAAAATTAGCACTGAAGAGCATGGTATGCCTTCTTCCTAGTGGAGGCATATCTGTTTCTTGGATAATTTTATGAATTTGGGGTTCAAAACCCATGTCAAACATGCGATCGGGCTCGTTTAAGTCCAAATACTATATCATAGATAATGACAGCATGCCCCTTTCAAGGAGGTCCCAAGTTGATAATGAAGTGTGAGTGCCAAGGAAACTCCTAAAGTGACAACAAAAATGAAATACAAGTGAAAAATAAAAGCCATGTCTAAGAAATGGTACATCCTAGAAGGAGAGAGGAAATACTGAACACTAAATGTAAAGAATACAAGAGTGATTGAGAGCACATCAAAGGATGTTCATAGACCTAGAAAGCTTAATGCTACAAAGTGCCAACAATAACCTAGTACGCAGGATCTAGAGGTATGAAACAAACTACCATTCCATCATCTACATATCCTAATAAAAGACATGAACGTAAGTCATCATATGCCTTCCATGAATTAAAAAACGTGAAAGCCTCCTGCCATTGACGGCAACATTACAAGTTATTCAGCCAAAACTAAGCTCCTCGTTTAGAAAGGTAGTTCAGTCTTCACAAATTCTCTAATGATATTAAAACGTTTGATAGATAGTGCATCACTATAGAGGGAGCATCAGAAGCTATTATAGATTGTTAATGCATGACTCTCAACATCATTTAATGTTAATGCATTCCATATCTTAAAGTATGGATCCATGTCTGTAGAAAAATATGAGCATACATTTATGTTACTTGTGATATATATGGACTATATCAAAGATGAAAAGTTTAAATTCAGTCACTTTAAGAGTGGTTTTCATGCAGCTATTATAGATTAGATGTGTGTATTAGTTTTTTAGGACTTTGAGGCAAGGACCATGGTTTCTTAGTTCATAGTTCTATAGGATTGAAAGTAAAAATTTCAATTATTAATTGCGCCATCCTGTTGATAGAGCTATAGAGGAGGTCAGACACACCACAAATTGGTATCAAAGCCTCCACGTTTAATTCATTGGACCTCTGGGATACTGGTAAATTGTTTCACAAAAAATGTGGAATGAGCATCTAGCACACACTACTTACCAATTGGTTGTTAAAACAAGCGAACTGAATCGGTGTCTAAACCAGCCAGTTGTGGAGAATCATAAAAAATGGCGTTGTATTGAAACCCTTTGTTGCTTGATATGGTTCTATGTTCCCTAATTATAAAACTGCCTATTTGGAATAACTTACAAGGAGATACTATTGAATAGTGTAATTGTAAATAGACTGAAAAAATGTGCCTATTCTTGTTATGAACTTAAGACTTCGTGACCAAAGAATAGAAAGAGGATGATCTATTATGTCACCATTTTCAGTCATGGATAAAAGCTTTGATTGAATCCACTTTGCGGTAAATTAGGATATCTCACTAACATGTATGCCTACTACCAAAATCTGGTTGATACACACACCCTACTTGATAAAATGTGTTAAAGGAGAAATGTTACATAGTGGGTTTTAAATGCACATAGAACAGAGCACAGTGTACGTGACTATTCTTTTTGTGTTTATTTTTCTCTTGAAGAGAGCTTGGTAGCGGCATTAGTCCTGTCTTATCATGTACACAAAATGGCTTCAGATCCTGTTAGCTGGTTTTATCAAAACTTCTCCTTGTGAATTTTGGATACTTGTAGCTTGAGAAAATAATTGCACTAATAAACAACGAAAATGAATTGACAGTCTATATTTGTTATTTTGGCATATAAAAACACGCTCTCTAAGAACAAATGTAGTGAACATAAACCATTTTAATAAAACTTGTCTCTCCACAAGGTAACAAGATAGATGGCTTGTTGATAAAGGGAGTTATGCATATGCTTGGCTGTATGCCAAATCCTCAACCTAGCAGGCAGCAAAACTGGCATTCTGAGTAAGCCCTTCTGTTTTATTGCCAGATTCAGGGACACAAAGCAAGCCTGACAGTCTCTTCTGCAGCTCCATAGTAAAGGCATCCATGAACTAATCAACTCTTTATGAGGGCATGAGAGCTGGAATTGAACTAGGTATTTTAAGGACTAAACGATATAAATGATATCCGAGTCTATCCATGTAGATGTTAGGGACAGGGTTATTATAAGTCATTGTCAAATTTTATGCATATAGATTGGAGCATGTCCAAGGCTAGAACGAAATTAATTTGCATCTACGACATCGTATATTATTATGATATCATGAATTCCTTCAAGTGTCAAGAACCACTATTTCAAGTATAGTGACATAGTCTTAAGGGGAATTAATGCCTTACTTCAAGTCTAATGTCTTCTGTGTAGGTCATTCAACCTATGGAGGCACCTTCAATATATATATATATATATATATATATATGGGATCTAGATGTACAACAATGTTGAATATCAAAAACCCATACCCAAATGTACAACATTGTTGCGACTACAATTTCTGCCACAATGGTGCAATATACAACATAAACCATGCTTTCCTATGGTTTCAATATGTCCTAGATTTTAGGAAATGATTTCCATTTTGTAACCCTATTTTGCAGAGTGTTGTATTGAATAAGCTATGGGTATCATAGTTATTGAATAACTTATGCCCTGAAATGAAGAAAAAGGTTGTTAGTCAAACAAGAACCTTCCAGAATATCATAGTTACTCCTTCGACTACAATGAAATAAAGAAACTTAGGCTACTCAATTTAAATTATGAACTTATAAGTTACTCAATTTACCAAAGGGAGATCAAGGGTATTTAAAAACATACTTTTCCAATAGAAGTGGAATGAAATATGAAGCGGATATAACGAAGCATGAAAAAAAGGTCTAGAAATCAGAAAGAAGAAACAATGGTTCTTACATGACCATAGGAATTGGTTATCAGGTAGCAGATCTAGAGATAGCAACAAGAATCAATAAACTGAGTGGATGAAGGATGAAGAAAGAAACCAAAATTGAGTGGGAGTAAGTTGTAACTTGTCCCAAAATGTTGGGTGTGGACCTATTTCAAATTTGACTAAAATGATTTTAATCAGGGAAATTAGCAGAAAAATAGGAAGAACACAAAACTAGACCTAGGATAGATGAAGTTATGTTGACCCAGTACATGGAAAAATTATTTTTAATTTAGAAGGCAATATATCATACTTTCATGTGAGAAACAATTACCTCGATCCACAATGATAAGATAGGACACGCGGTAATACTTGCCACATGTTGTTCCCAGATATTCTCTTAAATATCATGGCTGAAATTGTTGTTCTTGGGTAAGGCATATAAACTGCAAAACACCGCTAGTTAAGGCCAACAGATTTCCCATAGGCCTGAGCTAAGAAAAGGGTTTCGAAACCCCTCAAAAATACAAGAAAAATCCGCTCAAGATAGATAGTCATTGGAGCTAAATGTGGATTTATTTTGTGTACCTGTAATGGAGAGCTAGGATTTAGCCAAGCATTAAAATATGCGGAAGTTCCCAAGCTATTTTTGAAGGATGGAAATGGCCAACGGAGGAAATGCTGACCTGGGGACAAAGGCCATATAAAATAAAAAGACAGTAAGCTTCAAACAATTAATCTTAAAACCAATACAAAAATCATGTGCCAAATTTTTAAAAGATGGCTAAACGTTTTCATACATGTGGAGAAGAGATTTTCCATGATGAGCCAGTCAGGTGGATGGAAACTCTTTAATCACAGTAAAAAAAAATCAATAGAATAACCCGATAGAATGATATTTCCCAAGGAGTTGTATAAGCAAAAAGGGTTATTGTATATCCATAAATTTCTTGAGTAAAATTTTACCTGAACAATTCTAATATTACAAAAGTGAATTTGACACTGTAATCGTGGAGAAATAGGGGTTTTAATCACTTATAGATCACTGCAACTCAGCAAGAGACTCTCAAATATCTATTTCTGTCAGCAAACAAGTGATTACATTTCTAAGAGCTCTTCATGCCAGGAGAAGTAATAATTGAGGTGGAGACAAGTCTCGGGATCTACTCGCAGCAAGAATAAACCCTCATAGTAGTATTCTAATTTCTCAAGCTCAGAAACAAAGTGACCAAGGCCGACTAACCTAGACTTGGCAAAGATTACCAAGTGAAGTCTCGCCCAACATCTCAACCGTCAATTGCCAAAGTACCAATGGTGGAGATCTACAAACCGTCGCACTACCGAAACATATCTCATAAAATTTCAATACCAACAGTATTATGACAGTCACAATACCGACGTTTATCCTCAATATTGTTGCACTTGTCTTAGAATTTTCACATTTTCGACGTTGTGTCCCAACGTCGTAATACTGATATTATTACGACTGTTGCAATACCAATGTTTATCCTCAATATTGTCTCACTTGTCTTAGAAAAATCGCATTTCCGACGTTGTGTCCCAAAATGTCGCTCTTCCGACGGTGTTCCTAAACATCACAATACCGATGTTTATCTCCAATACCATCGCACTTGTCTTATAAATGTCGCATTTCTGACATTTTTTCCCAAAATTTTGCTCTTCCGACGGTGTTCCTAAATGTCGCAATACCAATGATGTCCTTAAACATCGCTATAGCGATGGTTTTTGGTGGGATTTAAAAAATTGAGAAAAATTGGGGAAATTTCTGACAATACGACAAAAGTGGCGGAACTAAAGTGTCGGAATTTTGACCAAATGTACTAGTGACAAGTGAACAAATTTGTACACATTGAGTGAAAATAATATTCAGATTGATGGCCACCTCGATATGGTTGGCTAACATAATGCCCATCCTGAGACTGTTGAGAACCAGAATGACCACCGAATGATTGAGAACCAACATGACCACCCATTGATTAGCCTCTGGGAGAATGAATATCACCACCCTGATGCAATTGGCCACAACCTATTTATGGGCCTCCAGGGCAATGTGTACCACCACCAACCTCATGCAACGAGAGGGAAGATTCATAAAAAAATATGAATTTATAATCAATTGAAAAATACATTAATAAATATAAATACATGTACATATGATTGATTAAATTGTATGGACCATACCACAATTGCATGAACCATGGCCATGCTCCATTGATGGAGTACATGATCTTGTCCTCCTAACTCCTAAAAAATAAAAAATAAATTTATTAAAAAGTAATTTAACTCACAAAATTGATAAAAAATCAATTCCATATGTATACATGTATGTACATGGGGATAAAATTTATATATAGCCAATAAAAAAATTAATTCCACATGTATACATACATGTATGTATGGAGATAATATTATATATTCAAATTTCATTTAAAAACATTCACATTTAACATAAATACCATGAACACCCCATGATCCATAATCCCCCTCTCTCGTAGAGGCATGGGACTCTATTAATCATTTCCTTTCATCCTCCATGATATATATGGATATCTACAGTGGACATTTACAATTATTTTTAAATTACTATTTAAAATAACGTCAAAATATTTCAAAAAATTAATGTAATTTAGTACAAAAATTATGCAAAACACAACTTTCAAAGCACAAATTCATGTGTGAAACTCAATTTGAACAAAAATTTGTTGAATTCCTCACATTATAATTTTATAGAAATGTGAATTTCACAAAGTTGTGCTTACATGGTGGGAGCACACTTGGCATATAATTGAAAAAAACACATGGTCATTAAAAATGACGCATTTATAAGTAAAAAATACACACATATCAAAGATATGCTACAATGTCCATCAATAAATTTTGAAGGAGAGTGTCTCAACACTAATGCATCTTTGAGAGATGAATCTTGAGTCTTCATTACCCCATATAATACTAAGTCAACTATTAATTTATCTTTGACAGATGAATCTTGAATTGGCATTGCCCCACACAATAGACCACCAAACATCTTATTAAAATTTGCACAATGTCTTTTACTAAAAAAATGAAATTTTCTAACAATATTATTTTCTTTTCCATGTAGTTGTTTTAGCCTCTCCTTCTTAACTTAGTACATGCCTTTCATCTGATTTCACACAAGTTCAGAATTGGTGAAAACTATAATTCCATTTGATCCATAATCCCTAGTTGTTCCTAAGCCTTCTATCAATACAATATAATATGCCTCATTGTTTTTTTTTCTTCCCAATATATTTATTTTCCTTTGGAGGACCTTTTTAGTCGTAATATTGTAAAGCACATATGTAGTCACTGCTTTCCTTGGATTGGGATAGCAAGAAACATCTATGCATAAAGTCCATTTTTCAACCATATTTAGTGGGTTTTTTGATCCCTGAAAAAAAATCAATAAAATATATTAAATTAACATTTATTGCAAATGCATGAGAGAAATGGCATGTACATGGTTTTCCATAAATTTTATGGATAAAATCACATGTACATGGTTCCTAAAAACACTAGCAAATGCCTTAAAGTTTAAGGGATAAATGGCATGTACTTGGTTTAAAAACACTAGCATTTTCCTTATTGAAAATGCCTTAAATTTTATTCCTTATTGCAAATTCCTTAAATTTTATGGGATAAATGGCATGTACATGGCTGGGGGGAATCACATGTACATGGTTCCCAAAAGCACTAGCAAATGCCAACCTTAAATTTTATGGGAGAAATGGCATGTACATGGTTGGGAGAAATGACATGTAAAGTAAATTTTGCCTTAAATTAAAGTTTTCCTTATAGTTTATGGGAGAAATGAGATAGAAATGACATGTATATGGTTCCAAAAACACTAGAAAATTCCTTAAAGTTTATGGGAGAAATGACATGTACATATTTATCCTTAAAGTTTTCCCTAATTTTATGGGAGAAATGGGAGAAATGACATGCACATGGTTCCAAAAGCTCTAGAAAATTCCTATGGTAGAAATGACATGTACATGGTTTCAAAAACACTAGCAAATGCCTTAAAGTTTATGGGAGAAATGACATGTACATTGTTATCCTTAAAGTTTTCCTTCAGTTTATGCAATAAATGGGAGAAATGACATGTACATGGTTATCCTTAAAGTTATCCTTAAAGTTTATGGGAGAAATGACATAGAAATGACATGTACATGGTTTCGAAAACAGTAGAAAATGCCTCAAAGTAAATTTTTCCTTAAATTTTATGGGAGAAATGACATAGAAATGGCATGAACATGGTTACAAAAACACTAGAAAATGCCTTAAAGTAAATGTTTCCTTAAATTTTATGGGAGAAATGACATAGAAATGACATGTACACAACATTTTCCTTAAAAATATATTAAATTAAGGTTATGGTTTGCCTTAAATTTTATGTGAGAAATGAAATGTACATGGTTTGCCTTAATTTTTTCCTTAAGTTACAACCATAGAGTGATGTTGTCATCCAAGGATGAACATTAGCCATGAAAACTGATTATGTGCATAAGTTTAAATTGGTATGTTTAGTTATGAGCTTAATTGAAATAATTATGCTTCTAGAAATGAATATATAACGATAGGTTTTACAAGATGGATGTTGACTAATGTTTAATATATGCATGTATGCATGTATGTATGTATGTCTAGTGGAGTTGTTGTGTGCATGTGAAAGTTGTGTGAAGATAATTATCCTAGAAATGAATATATAATGATAGGTTCTACAAGATGGATCTAGACAAATTTTTAATATATACATCCATTCATGTATGTTTAGTGGAGTTTTTGTGTGAATGTGAAATTTGTGTGAAGACAATTATGGATGTAGACTAATGTTTAATATATGCATGTATGCATGTATGTATGGCGGAGCTGTCATGTGCATGTGAAAGTTGTGTGAAGACAATTATCCTACACACAGAAATGAAAATATAATGATAGGTTATACAATATGGATGTACACTAATGTTTAATAAATGCATGTATGCATGTATGTCTGCTGGAGCTATTGTGTGCATGTGAAAGCTGTGTGAAGACAATTATCCTGCAAACTAGTATCACTCATGACAGGTTCTACAAGATGGATGTAGACTAATGTTCAATATATGCATGTATGCACGTAAGTCTGGTGAAGTTGTTGTGTGCATAAGTACATTACCACAATAAATAGTATTAAGTTCTTGGGAGATGAAATTAAAAATCAAGTAAACAATATAAATCTATATCTCAATAATTATCAGATCAATATTAATCTCAATGCATATCCAAGTCTGCTAAAAAGAAAAAGGCCTGAGAAAATTTTACATAATCTAATAACTTTAGAAAATTTTCAAAATGTTAAATCTATTTCTAAAACAATATTTTTCAAAATTTTAAATCTATTTCTAAAATAACATTTCACTATATTAACAAAAAATAAAATAATTACATTATACCAAGTATCTAAATTGTTAACCGATTTATTATGATAAAAATTAATTTGAACGTCATGACTGCTAGATGAGGGTGATGATGTTGAGATTTAGAGGATCAATATTTCTCATGTTTTGGTTTTTGTATTTGGTGTTGCTTCATTGTTGTGGCCATGGCAGCTCAATTTAAACAAATATAAATCATAATACTGTCACTATTGTTTACCATTACTACCCTAATTAATAGTAATCTTCTTAATACGTAGTCTTAGTTACCTATATGATTAAAGCTCTTAATGGGAAGATATCTAATAGATAAGTGTAATAGAATCAGTAAGGTTAAATATGCAGTCAGTGTTTGGTAAAAAATTCTTGAATCCCTCAGCGGAAAAAATAACGTGCTATTGTTGAAGGTACTTTAAGGACATGTTGAAGATCACATATGGAAGTATGCATACTAGTCACTGTTAAGGGTGGTAGGGTCGAGCTAGGTTGAGGGTTGAGTCGCTCAAAAAATAAAAATTTTAGTGTTCTAGAAGGTTTGGGTCCCAGTGAGTCGGTAATCATAAGATAGGGTCGGTTCCCTACGAGTTGGTGCTCACAAGACAGGATTGGTGTATTAAAAATATTGGAGTCCTTGGTTGGTCGGTGTCAGCATATTTCTGAGTAGGTGTTGATAAAGATAATTAGATTGGTGTTTCAAGCAGGTTTCATCCTACTAGATGTTGTAAACATTGGGTTGGTGCCCATTGAATTAATAAATAAAGTTGAACTTGTTTTTCAAAATTCTGTGTACTATGTATTATATCTATTTTTTCATTCACGATTGATTGGATAATGTTTTAATGAATAGAAATTAATAAAATGAACAAAACATCCTGATTAATAATTCACCCCCTTCTTAGTCATTGTTAAGGGTGGCAGGGTGGAGATAGGGTGAGGATTGTAGCCCTCAACAACTAAAAGTATTAATGTTCTGGAAGGGTTGGTTGCTAGTGAGTTGGTGCTCATAATATAGGGTCGGTTCCCTAGGATTTTGTGCTCACAACATAGGATTGGTGTATTGAAAAGACTGGAGTCCTTGGCTGGTTGTTGTGAGCATATTTTTGCGTTGGTGCTCATCAAGCTAATGAGATTGGTGTCTCAAGTAAGTTTCATCCTCCTAGCTATTGTAAACATTGGGTTGGTGCCCATTGAATTAATAAAGAAAGTTTCTCCTTTTTCAAAATTCGGTGTACTATGTATTATCTGTATTTTTTCAGTCACTGTTGATTGGATAATGTGTTAATGAATAGAAATTAATAAAATGAAAAAAAAAAAAATTTCCTTTGCGATAATAATTAGTCTTGAATTTGAAAGGAAAATAAAGAACATAAAGGAAAAGTAGGAACATAAAAGGAAAACAACCTAGTTAATTAGGCTTTTTTTGTCTACCTGGAAATTCAGTGACAACGAGACAACGAGATGATGAGGCCACAACAAGCAGACAGCAAGATGACGAGGCCACAATGAGTAGATAGCGAGATGACTAGGTTGAAACGAGTAGACAACAAGATGACGAGGCCGCAACGAGAAAATAATGAGAATACGAGGTAGTAGATCACCGAGGATGCAAATTATAAATAACCTATGAACACAAAAAAATTAAAAAAAGAGAAAAAAATATTAAAGAAAAATAAATAAAAATAAAAAAATAAATAAACAGAGCATAATGAGAGCATAAACTTCTCACCCCCTTTCCTGTGCAGCAACAAACACAAACACGAGCAAGCAAAAAGATGAAGATGTAGCATATCGTCGAGGATGTCATCGAGGACATAGAATAAAAATAACCTACGAACATAGAAAACTAAAATAAAAAAAATAAAAAATAAAAAGAGCATAACCAGAAAACAACCCTTTTCACCTCCTCGTACCTGCAACAACAAACACAAACACTAGTATACTGCAAGACGACGAGGAAACAAATCACCAAGGACATCACTGAGGATGAAAATAAGATAGACAGACAATAACTGTAACAAACGGTAACAAATCTAAAACTTGTTCTGGTCTGGGGGATGGTATATTTATAAGAAAAAGGTCATTCGAATTATTTTCAAAAGTTAGGTCGAACTAATCGTTTGGCCACACTATTAATTCGGCCAAAAAAAAATTTTCGTTTTTCCCATCTCTGGCCAAAAAAAAATTTACCCACGTCGTCAATATGCCATCAATGTAAACGATAGCATTCGGTCGAATTAATTTCAAAACTTTGATCGAACTTTCTAACAGTTTACTCGAACTTTTATAAAAGTTCAGCTGAACTATTTGGAAAATGAAATTTTCGACCGCGTTTCTCACGAAAGTGTAACCCACCTTCAAATTTTTACCCTAGCTCAAGAATTTCGAGTTGAGGGTCAAATGATAGGCATGTAGAGTGATTATATTATTTACAGGGTCTAGTTGCAGTTGTGAGTGGGATCAATTAACTCACATTAATTGAGTTAAAATTAGTTTAACTAGTTCTAACCATTTTATGAGCTAGTGGAAGATCAAGTGAACTAAAAAGATATAATTCACCAATAGTGATCTACCAAGTAACTAATGATTCACTATATATAGTTGCATGCATGCTAATTGTGGTGGAGACCCAGTTGAGACAAAGGTTCAAGGTAAGTAAAATATGAGTTGTATTTTTAGCAAACTGCCCAGATGTAGTTATATATCCACATGGAGCCCATGATGAATTACAGAATCCAGGAAGGTTGAATTTCCTATTTAATAGGGGTTTTATTCTCTATGGATTTCGTAAGCAGGGTAGGCTAAGGGTAGGTTGATAATTGGAAATGTGTTTGTCCAATTTTGCCTAGATCAATGTGAAGCAATTGGTAGATTGTATGAGGTTGTGGTGAGAAAAAATACATTGTATTGTTTCAAGATTAATTTGTTGATTATACAGTAAATATGGAGGGGTTTTGAGGAGTTTCTTTCCCCGGGAATATTTGGTGTTGTGTATTGATTTAATGCTTTCTCTTACTTGCATGTGATTGAGCGATCGTGTTTTATATTCCGCAAATATTGTATAAGGAATCACTATCTTTCTTTAGTACATTTCATGATCGGGTTGAGCCCATTTATATAATTTCTACATGGTATTATAACTGTATTATATATCTTATACATGGTATCAGAGCAAGAATTTTTTGAGTGGGGAGTTTGGAGAGAATATGTGAAATTGTTCATGCAAAATTTTCAAAAGAAATAACATATTTTGATTCCTTGCGAACAAATACAAAAATTGAAAAAAAAAATGGTCGAATCTGAGCTTGGATGAGAGAGATATCATCGATTTAAAATAAGCTCTTTTTTATAAACTTTTACAACAGTGGGACAATTACAATGTGCGCGAGTCAGAAAAGGAAACAAAGCGAAGGGCAATAAGTCCCAAGGCAAAGAGGGAAAGAGAGACTTGTCCAAGATAAAATGTTTTCACTGTCATGAGCATGGGCACTATGCTTCAAATTTTCCACAAAATAATACAAGCAAGAAGGAGCCTGCAGTTGCAGCAGGTGAAGCATTGGCTTCATAGTTCGAACTTGATTTTACTTTCATTGCATGCTTGGCCAGCACTGTAATGAGATGTATGTTGTATCTAGATAGCGGTGCCTTGTTCCATATGATGGGGAAGAGATATCTCTTTAGTGACTTGGAGGAGAAGGACGTTTAACATAACATAGATTTTGGAGATGATAGGAGGTGTATCACGACCGAGATAGGTACATATACCTTTCAGAGGGAGTCTGGCTCCCCTCTTAGCCTGGCAGATGCTTTGTATGTTCTAGACCTAAGGAAGAATCTTGTCTCAGTAA
This sequence comes from Pinus albicaulis, assembly GCA_034641835.2. Taxonomy (NCBI): domain Eukaryota; kingdom Viridiplantae; phylum Streptophyta; class Pinopsida; order Pinales; family Pinaceae; genus Pinus; species Pinus albicaulis. The sequence goes on along the minus strand of CM076577.1, from coordinate 863,890,197 downwards.
CAGTATTGGAAGACTGTGGTTATGAGGTGATGTTTAGAAAAGGAAAGGTGTTCCTTAAACACATAGCGATGAGACAGGTGAAGAATATCAGTTCAAGAGTCAAGAACATATATGCTCTCGAGGTTAAGGATGCATGCAAGGCTTTGAGGAGAAAATAAGTGGTTAATGACTTGGTGGTTGAGAGGGAGCAATTATATTTCAACATGCAGTCTCAGAAGAAATCTCAGAAAGTTGTGGAGCAACCAAAATTGGAGAAGCATAGAGGAGACCGAGTGGAAGAGTCAACTCAAGAAGAGACCTCCATGAGGGGGAAATTTTGAGCCAGATGGGTAGAGGGTGTAAATGCAGCTATACCTCCAGGTGTGAGGTGGGGCAAAGCACATAATTAGTCCCAAGAAGAAATTTGGGCAGGGTACATTGAGATGGTGTGTCTCATCGATCGAACCTGGCTATGAGGAACCCACATTACAATAGTAGCAGGAAGGATAAGTTAGATTGATGCAGTCATATGTCAAGAGGACAAAAATCAGAGTGACAGGTGTCGAGTACTGGAGCGCAGATCAGAGGTTGTAGTAGTGCAGAGTGCATGGAAGTAGATGTCAGCAGCATCGTAAAGAGTCCAGTAGACATGTGCAGTATCTAGCAGCAGCCAAAAGACTCTGATGACAGATGCATTATAATGATTTAGTTGTTTGGAGGCTATTCAGTTTCATGAGAGTTGCATGTGTGAACAACACGAGATAAGTGTTGTATGCAAAACATTCCAAAGGTACTGGATCAAGAGAGATTGATTCCTTTCTTGTTGAGAGGGAGTGTTGAAATTTTCCATAAGAAACATTGAAACTACCATCGAGAAACAACAAGAAAATACACACACACATTGGTGTGGGATCATAGGTCACACAATCATGGATCCCAGTGAAACATATTTTTTTTCTAAGTAAGTCTATTTCTATTTATGTAACATAAAAATACATAGAGGCACAGACCTCAGTAGTGCAGGCCCAAGTACCGGGCACGAGTGAACAAAAAAACATGAAACTGGACTGCCCATATTTGGGAAACAAGTCCTTGAAAGAGGTTTTTTTCCACCCACACAGGGGAAACCAACAATATAGTTAAAAGACATATATCCTTGTTCATTTTCAAAAAAAAATTACTATTCAGGAAAACAAAAAGGGATCCAAATGAATTAGGACCCAAGACCATAGACCAGCAAAAACCAAAGTGTTTACTTGTCATTTGAAGGAGATGGTGGTTCATCCATGATTAAGCACCTGTAATATTCATTGCTTCCAGCTTCTGCACCATCATTTGCACAGGTGGGAATGTCAATGCAGATGGCATCATTAGCATTGGCATCTTCATGATCATCCCCAAGCTGTTTTCCAGTGATGTCGTCCCCGTGACCACCTTTCTGACTTGGAGCCCCTTTCTTAGTGCCAATAAAAGCACCAGGATTATGTTGATTGGGGGTGTCGAGGACATCGGAGCAGACAACTTCCTCTCAGAAAGAGACTGTAATGAAGGCAGTGATGTGAGGTCTATCCATTGTGTAGGCATAACGAAACTTCACGGAGTGAGTGGTTTGGCGAGGAAAACCTGCGAGGGAGGAGTGGAAGCGACAGTGGCAGCAAGAGTGGAGGCTGGTTGCGATGGAGAAGTAGTATGAGGAAACGAAGAGCTGAATTGCGGATGCGTCTGACCAGCATACCGGTCTCTGCCTCGCCCGCTTCGAGTTGCAGGGTAGCGACTATGGGCATACCCCTAAGAAGAGGAGGAAGTATTAGAGTTTGAAGAAGTTGGTGTGTGAATGGCTCTGCCACTGCTGCTGACGTGATGGCAGCGCATTTGATGCCTTAAGCAAGGTATAGTAGCACTGGAATGAGAACGAGATTAGTTATGCTTAGGCTTAGGTGGGGAGATAGACTCAGGAGGCCAAGAAGCCGAGGTCAAATGCATGTGACAGTGAAGACTCTGAGAAAAGTGTGCTCTAGGAGTAATCTCAATTCAGCCAAGAAGGGTGCAACGCCTCTTGGTATGCGTTCAAGAGCTCGGCTCTGAGCTATCATGGGGGCATTTGTAGCCCTGCAAAATAAGAGAGGAGCAATTGGGTTGCAAAAAACTAGATTGAAACAGAGAAGAAGACCTGCTTGGCAGGTTCATCTTGTAACAATGGAGCGGACATCGGCGGGAGTGCAGAGTTAATGAACGAATGCATTCATAGTTGGTAGAATTTATGTTCATACGTATGAGCTCGTGTGTGGCCATATGGCCAGTCCACGTGCCATGCTCTGGTTGCCAACAAGAACCATCCTTCCAAACCTCATTAATGTGCACCCTCATCCAGGAGATCCTAGTGAAATGTTAGTATGCAACCAATTTTTAAATAAATTGGGAAATTAATTGTAAGCTTATCTCATAACAACTTGTAATAGTCACACTAAGTGTGATAGACTTAGTTAGCTAGCTCAAGAATTTCGAGTTGAGAGTCAAAGGATAGGCATGTAGAGTGATTCTATTATTTACAGGGTCCAGTTGCAGTTGTAGCACTAATGTAGTGTGAGTGGGATCAGTTAACTCATATTAATTGAGTTAAATTCAGTTTAACTAGTTCTAACTGTTGGATGAGCTAGTGGAAGATCAAGTGAATTAAAATAGATTTAATTCACCAGTAGTGATATACCAAGTAACTCATCATTCACTATTTATAGTTGCATGTATGCTAATTCTAGTGGACACCCATTTGTGACAAAGGTTTAAGGCAAGTAAACTATCAGTTGTATTTTTAGCAAACTGCCCAGATGTAGTTATATAACCACATGAAGCCTATGATGAATTGCATAATCAAGGAAGGTTGAATTTCCTATTTAATAGGGGTTTAATTCTCTAGGGTTTGCGTAAGTAGGGTAAGGTAAGGGTAGGCTGATAATTGGCTACATATTTGTCCAATTTTGCCTAGATCAACGTGAAGCAATTGGTAGAGTGTATGAGGTTGTGGTGAGCACAAATACATTGTATTGTTTCATGATTCCTTTGTTGATTATACAATAAAGATGGAGGGGTTTTGAGCAGTTTCTTTCCCTAGGAATCTCTGGTGTTTTGTATTGATTTACTTCTTTCTCTTACTTGCATGTGATCGAGCGACCATGTTTTATATTCCTTGAATATTGTTGAAGGATTCAGTATCTTGCTTTAGTACATTGCATGATCCGATTGAGTCCATTGATATAATTTATACATGGTATTATAGCTGTGTTAGAGACTTTCTACAGAAATTATGGAAGACTTAGAGGGAGAAATAAACTAAGATATTATAAGAACGTATGATCAGCTACATTTTCAAAAATTAAAAAATATCTTTTTGTTTTGAGTAATGTTTAAAGAATGAAGATTGTTAAAATAGGAGCAAGTTTCCATGAGCATTGATCTATTCTAAAAACACCATTAGAGGGTTTAAGATGAAAAACAATTCTCTTACATTACCCATAATTTTCTAGCATTAAAATAAAATGTTAAAGAATTATGAGTAATCTAATATCTTAGTAAAATCCAATAAACAAGATCAATTTCACTCATTTTCATTATGCTAACCATTATATATATATAACATTTAAAAAAATTCAAATATTCAAATATTCTACTTAAAATAAATTTGTGAATATTTTAGTTAATATAAATTTTGAAATAATTTTATTAAATATTTAAAAATAAATTATATTCCACATTTAAGAAAACGAAAACCCAATTATCTCTACAAAATTTAGTCTCTCAATTAAAAAAGAATGTTATGGTTTGTTTATAGAATTGTTTTCTATAATTTGTTTATAGAATTGTTTTGAAAGAAAACAAAGAATATGTCCATTTAATTTATGATCTTTATGGCTATGGTTAGCTTTATTTTAATATATTATATAAATATTAGTTTTTATTATTTTACTAAATAATTATTAATAATTAAATTAAAATTTGAAATATTTTTTTATTATATTTATTTATAAAATATTTAATATTAAAAATAAATAATTATTAATAATTAAATTAAAAATTTAAATATTTTTTATTATATTTATTTATAAAACATTTAATATTAAAAATAAATAATTATTTATAATTAAATTAAAAATTTAAATAATTTTTGTTATATTTATTTATAAAATATTTAATATTAAAAATAAATTGGCACTAGATTAGGGTTGTGCATAGTTTGAATTATTTAATTTTACTTTTTTAGCACGATTATTTGAAATTCACTTACCATTCACCGTCTCGCAAATATTGTCGTGATAAACAGATCTTTGATACCACCTTATGTCGCCTTTAAATAGCATACACTTCTCCTTTCTGACCAGGGCATCAGTTACAAACGTGTGTTCGAAATGGAATTTCATATTTTGCCTGTGTCTCTCTCCCTCTCACTGCCTGCCAAAAGCTGTGAATGTGTTCATACAGCGGCTCTTCTTGGTTTATTTTTCGCTTTATTTTTCTTATTCTTATTGCATAAGAGAAGGACTAGGGCCAGATTTCCTCCAGGTTCCTTTCCATGGCCAATTGTCGGAAATCTCTTCCAAGTGATACAGCCTGCTCACCGTTCTCTTAAAGACCTTGCTCACAAGTATGGTCCCATTTTCTTTCTATGCTTAGGCTCCGTTCCAACAGTGGTTGTTTCTTCTTTTGAAATGGCGAAAGAGTTTCTCAAAACTCATGACTTGATTTTTGCCAGCCAACCACCAAAAGCCGCTGGGAGATTAATGTTTTTCAACTCTAAAGATGTGGCCTTCGCTCCGTATGGAGATCACTGGAGGCAAATGAGAAAAATATGGGTGTTAGAACTCCTGAGTGCCAAAAGAATTGAGTCCTTCAAGGGTGTGCGAGAGGAAGAAGTGTCTGCGATGATCCGTTCGATTTGGGAGGAGAGTGAGAGCGGAGAAATGGGTGTGAATGTTAGCAAGGCCCTCTCTACTCTCAACTCCAATATAGTTTGGCGGATATTGGCGGGGAGGAAATTTTCTGACGATGATTTGGGTGGCGATTTCAAAGGATTCAATGATTTGCTAGTAGACATGATGACTACGGTGGCAGATTTTAACATCGGAGACTTTTTTCCTTATTTGGATTGGCTTGATTTGCAAGGTATCAAATGGCGCATGAAGAAAATCCATAAAACATTCAATCAATTTGAGGAGAAAATAATCGACAACCACGTTGCTCATTCCATGGCCGCTACCTCGAGTCAGCAGAAAGAGGAAGAGCCTCATGTCAAAGATTTTGTCGATCAGCTGCTCGAGAAAGCTGAGGCAGACCAGGCCACAATCACGCCGGAAACTATCAAGGCGGTTGTTCTTGTGTGTCTCTCCACCTCTGCCCTTGGTCATTCTATACTCAATTTTTGCCATCATTATTTAACTTAATTAAATCAATCAAATTTTTTTGCATTAATTGGATCTGTATTTGTGCAGGACATGTTCGTGGGCGGGGTCGATACAACATCAACCACGTTAGAATGGGCAATGAGTGAGCTGCTCAGGCATCCCCATATGATGAAGAGTCTGCAAGAAGAAATCGAATGGGTAGTCGGCAAACATCACCAAGTCATTGAATCCGATCTAGTAAATATGAAATACCTCCACTGCGTAGTGAAAGAGACGCTAAGATTATACCCGGCGGTGCCGCTTGCTGTTCCTCATGAATCTGTAGAGGCTGTTACAGTAGGAGGACACTATATTTCTAAGAAAACAATGTTAATGGTGAATGTGTGGGCTGTAGGAAGGGATCCCAATGTGTAGGGAGCAGATGCTTCGGAATTCAAGCCGAAGAGATTCATGGGGGAGGAACATGTGAATTTAGCAGATCAATCAGACTTCCGTATGATTCCGTTTGGGGCAGGAAGGGGAGGATGCCCAGGGCTCACCATGGCTATTCCAACGACTGAACTCGCATTGGCTCAGCTGATGCACATTTTGGACTGGAAAGTTGAAGGTGATCCGTCACAGCTGGATATGACGGAAGTGTGTGGGCTGACGACTCCAAGGACAGTTCCACTGAGTGCTTATCCAAGGTTGAAGGTAGGCTTTCCACTATAGTTCACCGAGCAACGAAGCGTAGGAAGGCGCTAGGTACCGTGCGGCTTTATGGTTTCATATTTTAGCTAGTACACTAGAAGCCATTCTAATTTCCCTACCGATGCTTTCCATGCATGTTATTGTAATTTGGTTTAAATGGTATTCTAATTTCGCTAGCGATGCTTTCCATGCATGTTATTGAAATTTAGTTTATGGTACTACATGTTATTGTAATTTAGTTTATTGTAATTACGTTACCTTCCTTGCGTTACCATGCTGTTTTTTGTACATTGCCTTATCATTGCTGATTGGGATTGTTGGCATGCAACTTTAAAGCTTAATAATATTAGCAGCAATCCGCAGCTTCACTTAAAACTAAATTTAACAAACAAATTAACATTTCTTTATATGGAACCGCATAAATATTAATTAATGTTTATAATCATCTTTTAAAATTATTAATTTTTAATCATTTAAACAATAAAGTGTGAAGGTATATAACAGCTTCACTTAAAAATAAATTTATAAAACACATTAACATTTCTTTATATGGAACCAGCATAAATATTAATTAATGTTTATAATCATCTTCTAAAATTATTAATTTTTAATAATTTAAACAATGAAGTGTGAAAGTATATAATTAATGGAAGGAAAAGTGGTTAGCTATATATATTTTTGAGCAGAGTATAGAATAAAGGGTGAGAGGTGTTTGTTTGTGGTGTAAAACTAATTTGTTAAAAAGTTAGTGGGCTCTATAGGTGCTAAGGGTTAATGTGGCCTGTGAAATTTTTAGATGATATTAACCATTTAGATACTCTTAGTTGGTAGCTACTCAAACACTAAATTAGGTCGTGCTAGAATTATCTCAAGATTCACATTACCTAATAAGCTTTTATATATATATATTATATAGGCGTGCAAGTTATATGAATGCTCACATTACCTAGTCTATAGATATATATGTCTTTATTTAACGTTGGGTATTTAATTATTAACATTTAATATCATATAATCATATAATAACATGTGATATTTATATAGGTGAAAATGTCCCTATTTTATATTGGTTATCTAATTATTAACAGTCAATTGGTTTTATTTTGGGTAGTTAGTGAATGATTGAGGTTCAATTCCTCAAAGTGACATGATGAATTTCTTGGCTTCAAGTTTTGCTATCAAGATTGAATCCTCCACTTCTTAGACAAATTTTCAGTCAATCAGAACTTTATTAAAATTGTTAGTTTATAAATTTAAATTTTTTATATCTAATTTATACAAATACTTCAATTTAAAGAAAAAACTAAATCTTTATAAATTACAAAAATTAAAAACATAAAAAATAAGAATTGCCATATTCCTTAAAATAAATCACTAAAACATAAAATATTTAATCTATCCAACTGATATCATTAACACAAATTTATTGACATTAATATTTTTCTTTCATTATATATTTATAAATAATGTAAAGCATCTAGTTGAAAAATCTTAATAATATTATTATAAGCATATCATCAACCCAGATTTATCTACATTAATATTATTCTTTTAGTCTAAGCTTCTAAATAATAATATGTACTAGCAAATAAGTGGTTAACAGAAAAAACACAAAGATTGAAATGCTTCAAAATGACTTAGATGAGTACAAAAAGAATTTAGAATATCGAAAAAGAAAAGTCCCTGATATAACCAACAATACGGTGCCTACCTCTACATTCTGTCCAATAGTAACCGCATTAACAATTCTGAAAATCTTTGTCTAACTAAATAGCCAGACACAGACGGGAACAATAGGCAATGTAGTTTACTCTGCATACCCTCTTTTTCACCATGTTTCTAACGGATATTAACTGCAGGTAAAAGACCCGTGACTTGCACACTGTTTGCAACAGTGGATTAAAATAAAATGAATTTTTAATATTTATAAGGTTAAAAACAGTTTATAGGATAAATTGTTTTTTCATTTTTTATTTGATTTTTGTATTTGGTTCTTTTCTGTGGAGTTTTACCATAAAAGTTCTTTTCTGTAGATTTTTTATAATAAAAACTTTTTAACTTCTAAACAAATTCTTAGCTAAATAAATTATCTCAAAAACTAACTACCAAAACACCTACAATATTTCCTACCACTGTCTTTAAAAACCTTAAATTCTAACTTGTATGAGAAGAATAAAAAAACATCCGATTTTTTTATTTATTTTAAATATGTCCAATTTTGTGTTATAGGCGCATTCGTTCAGCTTCGCATATCTAACTGCACAGTGCCATCTACGTAACAATTCTATACGATACCTTCAACAGGCACAGTGTCCCCCGGGACTGGCTAGCGCCCTGGACAGCGTTATAGAAATTTATGGAGAAAACATATTACTCTGGCCCCACACTTTGTCATGTATAACCACCTCATTACGCTGATGGTTCTCCTAATTTTGTCATATATGAACCTGTCATTATTATGTTAATACTCGTCTTACTAAATAGAATAGTGAGGTGCTACTAAATTGACAACTTAAAAAAATAAAAAAAAATTGATAGATTAATATATTTTTTAGCCTAAAATTTTATTTTATGGCCCTAAATGAAATATGTTATTGGCATATCTTGGCTTGAGATATTATTTTGGCTTATTTTTTATATTCTTTAAAAGAGAGAAAATGAAATTATTATTCTTATATCAACTACATTTATTAATGTGATCATGATAGTTTATACAATTAAATATAGTGTGGAAATTTTGTTAACCAAATATCTACAATATAGTTTTTTTTTACCTTGCTATTTCTATTATATTTTAAGACAGGTTACAAAAAATATAAAGTCATTCTAGACCTCAACCTGCCCGAGAGGGAAACCAGGTTTATTGGCCTTCTAAAAACATGATTTGCATCCCAGAATTGGAATTGTCTCTTGCGTCTGTGGTTTGCTTTCACTCCCTGATTCTCTACTTTAATATATACAAACATAACATTCTTAATATAGTCTTAATATACATTCTTTTAATAATTTATATATTTTTTGTAAAGTTTTTTTAAATAATTTATATTAAAATATGAAAGTATATCCACACCAAACTATAATCAACATTTATAAAGAGAGGATAGACTGTGTACAACTTCGTAAACTTTAGCTTCAAATGGTATGTTTTTTCTCTCACAAAATCTCATACATCATTTTGGTGTTTGGTTTGACAATAACTTTAAAAATTGATTGTTTAAAAAAGAGTCCCATATACTAATCTGGGTGTTTGGTTTAATAATAACTTTAAAAATAAATTATTTGTTATGATAAAGAAACTGAAGATGATTACAATGATGAAAAAATATCTTACAAACAAAAACATTTCATACACCAATTTAGTATTTTCTTGATAATAACCTTAAAAATAAATTACTTATTACGATGACCACACAAAAATAATTACGATGATAAAAAAATTATGAACGCTCAAAATATCCTCATATGTTGCCTCAAGCTAGGTAAAAAACATGCAAAGAGAATTTAAATAATTGTATTGATAAAGAAAACACGCATATTCTCTCATGGCTCATGAATAATTAATAAAGGATCCATGTAATAAAAAGTAGAAAGAAAGAGTTAAGAAGGAAACAAACGTAATTGTATTGATAAAGAAAACACGCATATTCTCTCATGGCTCATGAATAATTAATAAAGGATCCATGTAATAAAAAGTAGAAAGAAAGAGTTAAGAAGGAAACAAACGTAATACGAGGTAGAAGAGGCATATTTTCTGATGGCTCATGAATTATTAATAAAGAATCCATTTAATAAAAAGTTGCAAGAAAGAGTTAGATGGCAACAAACGTAATATGAGGTAGAGGAAAATGGGTGGGGGAGAGTAATTAATAAAGAATCCATCTAATAAAGAGTTGCAAGAAAGAGTTAGATGGCAACAGACGTAATATGAGGTAGAGGACATGGGTCGGGGTGAGAGTATATTGCTAACCATTGACAATTTTCTTATAATCCCAAACTAACAAAATAAATATGGGAAACAACCCATATTCCTCCTCGATGTTTATTCATTGGTACTCAAAATTTATTCAAAGAAAAATGAATAGAGTTTGGTATAACATAAAAATATAATGAAGAATGTTTTCTATATTGAATAAAAGGAATATTTAAATAATAATTCCATATTTTATAATTTCACTAAATTAAATTTATATAAATAAAATAGGGTGTATTTTCATTTCACATTTGCAATGAGAAATTATTTGCCTTTGATGCCAGTCGAATTCCATATTGAAATTCACAAATATAAAACTACCACCGAAAATACACTCAAAAACTCACATATATTTCATTTCAATCATAATATATATTAAAATCCACAATTATAAAACTACCACTGAAAACACACTAAAAAAACTCACATATATTCAATTCCAATCATGATATTTACAAAAATGCTGCCTCGATCATCATTCAATTTGGCCACTCAAATCCAGCCCATCACATACGTACACTCCCTGATTATTATTTCTTGTAGGTTTGCAATAATTATATAGAGAGATACAAATTGGTTGAGATCCAAAATATTTTCTAATTAATTCTAATTTTTTTCCTCGAGATTCTGTTGTGGTAAAACACAACTTTCTTATTTTTTTACTTATGTATTTTAAATAATGGAGACTTTTTCTCAGTATTTTAGGTTAAATACTTTTTAGGTTTTTGATTAAGTTAAGTATACTACATTTTTTGTCATTTTTCATCTTTCTTAGAATTTTGTTTTGAATGCTTTATTAAATTTGTTTTTCACAAGCTTTCCAACTATACTTGTTTCACTCCATTTTGTCAACCTGTTTGTAAACGACACTCATTTGAAGTTTTGATCATTTTCTCACTTAGGTTAAAAAATATATAAAATATACCAATATTTCACTTTTCGTAGTTAAAATAGTCTTCATTGTTAATTTTTACTAATTTTTCATTTTTCACTGATGGTCCTACAAGATGACCCAGCTAAATTAAACAATAGAGGAAAATATGTTTCGGGGTATTGGTAATATACTCCAACTTGTTATTTTAAAACAAATTGTCAAATCCAAAACTCGAAAATTGCAGAGTGGTTGTAGTCTAAATTGTAGGATGGTTAATCTACGTGGCCCCACTTCACATCACAAATTTGCAATGCAATATTGCAATTGTGATATATCGCAAATCGTATACCGCAATATTGAACATTTATGTTTATGTGTTCATTTTAAAAACATCGAACTCCAATTTGGTTCATGTGTACTGTTGAAAATTTTATCATACGGTTCTAAACTCCTCACTTCACGCTCACCCTCCACCTTACTCCCTCAGGTCATCACCCTCCGTTGACTTCACCTTCACTCTTTATCTCTCCATTATCACTTTGTTATTACTCCTCCCTCCTCCCTAAGCTCTCCCTCTCACGTGGATGTTTGGTTTTTAATTATTTAATATATAATAAATATTATATTTTTATTATAATTTTTATATTTTTAATTGTAATATTTTATTATAATTTTAATATAATTAAATTATAATATTAATATAATATATTTATATTTTAAATAAATTTTAAATCATTTATTTTTATTAATTAATTTATGTTTATAGTAAATTCAGAGTAATAACATGATTGTAATTAATTAGCATTAATAAATTAATAATCATAATCTAATTTAAGATTAGAATTTAATCTAAAAAATTTTATTTTTAGCCTAAGCGACAGAAAATTTTAGGTTTCTTGCAATTTTAATACACCAACTTTAGAAGCTCATAAATGAAGTTTTACTTGGTCAAATGAGGTCCGGGATGGCTCAATAGATAGATAAAATCATGGAGAACATTTTTGAAGTTGTTTCATTTCTAGATTTGATCATTTATTGGGTCTAAAATTTAGCAGAAGATCATGCTCTGAATTTTTAACAAAATAAATTTCTGAGTTTTATTTTTTGCATTTTAATATGCCCACAACTTCTTCTAAATGCATATCCATTCATCAATGAGATCTTTGGAAAATTATATCAACACAGAAATAAAAAGAAAGCTTATATTTCATTTTTTAGTTATTTATTTAATTAAGTTTTGATTGGAATTATTTTAATTTCTAGATTTTGCATTTTGATTTTATTTTTACATTTTAATTTTGTTTTATTTTTTTTACAGGAAAACAGTTGAAGAGATGAGAAGAAAAAAACCACAATCAATAAAAATTTTCCAACAATATAATGATATGATTTGAACCAATGAAAATTGATTGATCATAACCACTCTTCAAACAAACTTCCCTATAAAGAATTCATTTGTAAAAATTATAAATAGCAGATTGTAAAATGTAATAGGGCTGCTCTCCTATGCAATTTTGGAATTTTTGATGGCACTATTGTCTAGAGGATTTAGAGATGTAGGGTGAGAGGAAATGAATTTTAGATCTAGAGATTATTGAGTTTTTTCTTTTACATTCTGAGTTATGTATAATGAACAGAGTCTTGTACTACTGTAGTTCTAATTTTGAAAAAATAAGTTCAGACATTGTAAAATATTGTTAGAGACCGCAGTTGAAGAAATGGAATAAATAAATTGGGTATTTATAATACTATCATTTTAAATGCTGGTTTCATTTTATGATAATAGGAATGCATCAATTTACTCGCATACTTGTGAACTTTTGTCGGTATGAGTAATTTGCCTCAATTTATGTTATTATTTTTCTTTACTCTTATGGGTTGAATTCTGATTTTTGAGTAACTATTTACTCAGAAATCTGTCTTATAAAATTGATTTATTGAATAGTGATATGTTGTGAACTATTTTCGCATATTATTGTTTATTTATTGAATTTACTGATTAAAAGATCAATATCATTTTAAGAACTACTTCCTGAGTGATGTTGATTGATTATTTCAGTTAAAAAGTCTCTAGATAGAATATGTTTGGTATTCACAATGTCAGTTAATTGAACTACTACGTTAGCTTGATATTAATTTAAAACAAACATTTAAATCTCAGTTAGCTAAAACATCTTACTCTCAGTTGGGATAGATCTATATCTGCCTAATTGAAATAGGATTAAAATAGTTTCTTTTTCTTGCATATTAGAATAATATTGCATTTAGATTAAATTCTACATCCTTAAAAGTTCATCTTCTCAAAGAGGCAAAATTTTAGTTGTGGCCTAGCTAAGCCCAAATTAGCTTAAGGATTACTTTATTGTCCGATCGGTAATAGAAATGATTTGATGTCTCTTTCCAATTGATAGATAAAAGTCATATTTTAAGCCAAGGGAGATTGAGAGAAGGTAACTGGACTTAGTTAAACCATTCAGAGCCACTATTCAAAATGGAAAAGGAACCGCTTTAAGTTCCGGACTGGGTGGTTATCCCCCATGTTGTTGTAGCCAATTTCGAGGCCTCAACATTTTTTGTGCTAGAAGGAGGGCTGAGACTTGTTTTCCTTTGGAGTGTTTGTATTCTAATTTTTTATTTTTATTATAATGGCTCCTTTAGAACTTCCAATTTGGAGTTGTATTTCTGGATGAGCATCTTCCAATACTCCACCAGAAATAGTAATACACTTATATCAAGTAAAGTTTAATGATAAGGTGAATACTTATGCAATTGATCATACTTTACAATTCATTCAAAAAATTTCAAATTCTACTTTTCATGAAATTGATGAAGGTATTTTATGTACGATTTTTACTCTTACATTACTAGCAAAAGTCAGAAACTGCTGTAAATCATGTCTAGTTGCCTCAATCCACACCTGAGAACAATTTATTACAATATTCCTTTGTAAATTTGATGAATATATCTACAAACAGGTATGTGACAATTTTTAAGATCTACGAAGGTTTGTAGGTGAATCTTTAATTGATTTTACTATCATGTTTCATTTAAATTGTTTGAAATTTAAAATTGAAGATAAACCTTCGAAAGAAGAATTATTAGATTGGTTTGAACATATTTTCTCTCTTTTTTCCATTCATAATCCATGTAAAATTATTTCAAGCTTGATCAATATCCTTATAAATTCATTGACATAAGAAAAAATTCCAATACGAAGGTACAAAAAAAATGATGATGAAGAAGCCTCTATTGTGTATAATTAATTCATTCAATTACTGTACACTTCCTACAATATTGAGAAAGATCAAGATGCACCTTCACATGTCCATGAATCTCAGTCACGAAGCTTGGAAAATTTCACTGATCAATTGCAAGAAAATATTAGCAGCAGTATTGAAGAATACATTGCTTTGAAATCTAAAAATTAGTATGCATTAGAATCAAAAAATCATATTATAATCCGACAAGTACCAACAACGATTAAAATATCCAATAATATGCAATCTGCTATACAAATTTTTGAAATCTTTCATGATGAGAAAATTTCAAATTCATATCAACAAAGCAACATTCTTCAACAAAACATAAGTTGCCAAGAAAATGATCTTAAATATGAAAATTGCAATGAAGAAAATACACCATAGTGCTCAAATAGATACATTTTCAAATGCATTGTTTCGGATTCATATTTTTCTCTTTATCTTGATTATTTTTCTAATAGTAATTTAACCTCTCTTCACATTAAATATATTTCAGAAAATAGAGAGGCCAATCTAAATGAATTGCCAATTATTTTTTATCAAGATAGAGAATCAATTAATGATCATTTTTCTGACATTAATGAACATGAGCTTAATATTCCTTCTTGTTTTAATATATTTAAAAAGATGGAAGAGAATTCTAATGAATGTTTTGAGGTCATTTATGATAACTACTTTGACATTGAGGATATTGATTTCTCTTCTTTACAATTGAATCCTCAAGATCAAAGTCTAATCATATGTGAAAATGAAGAACAATCTAATTTAGAAATTGTTCCAAATAGTTCTCATTTTGAAACAAATAATCATACTTATGATTTTAGCATTCAAGAAACCATTCCAATCTATGATTTATATGATGATCAAGCTTGCATTCCTATTCAGAGCCATGTCCTACTCTCTAATTCACAAGTGGGTATCAACAATCATTCTAATTGCATTATTCTACCCAATTCTTGTGAAAAGGAAATTACTTTAAGTCACTCCCAATTGTATTGTAAAAATAATTGTAACACTAGTGTAAACTATGATTCAATTTTGTTATTATTTCATCATTTATTTTTAGCTTCAGATTTATTTTATGTTTTTAATCCTAGATTTTTAGATACCTTGTGCTGGTATATTGAGAAGCTCAATATCGAACACTCAATTGATGCATTACCTTAAGGAAAAAATGAAGATCAAATTATAATTGTGAATATCAAAAGTTATTAAACTTCCAATTTCAATTGATGTTCATTCCTTATCAATTACTTATTACTTCTCAAGAAAAGTGCCAACAAAAGTGTGTATTTTCACTTTATGACCAACAATCTAATTCAATTAATAATCTTTTGTTAGATTTATCAGACTTTCATCCATTTTTTATTGATCAATTTGAAAGATATTTGGAAAGTTCTTCTTCACGGAATATTGTTAATATTTTAGCATTTAGACATAACACTTTTGGGCATCCTATTTCAATTATAGAAAAGCAGCCTGGAGAATTTTAGAAGCTCTTGAATTATCTGATCATACTTATCTATGAAGCCTTCAACTTTCTCGTTTTTACAAAATTCATAACATTGATCATACATGAAGAAATTCTAAGAATTTTCTACCATTTGACAATTTTTTATTCAAAAGTAATTCTAAGAACTCATTTTTACTACTCTTGTCTTCTGACGTAATTTTGGAAGGGATGTAATTTGAAAAAAAATCATTACTTTGCATTTTAGATTAAAATAAGAAGGTGATACAGAAATTATGCAAATTTTGAGAAAATTTGGGAGAACTTGAAGCTTCAAAGAGGTAAAACTTACAATCAAAATTCTTCCAGGTATGTGTTTACAAGTTCACCATCATCTATTATTTATTTTTCTTTCAAAGGTTGTTCTTATTTCTATTTTATTTCATTTGCAGATATTCATTGACTTGATTATGAACACTCAAGATAAGCAAGCAGCCAACTTTTCTGGAATATGCAACATGTTTAGAGAAGTATTTCTAATTTCATCTGAAATTTGAAGGATATCTAAATTTTTCTTATATTTATTGAAATAATGATAAGACTTAATGAATTGTCTAAGGAAACATACCAGATCATTATATTTCACAAACTCTCTTCGTAAGAAAGATCTGGTAAAATTATTGTTTAATCAATTTCTGACAGTTAATTAAATTATAAAAAGGTTATTTAATTTAAAAGAAAAGTTAAATCACTCACTTTATTTTTGAATTGAATAGTATAAGAAATCATCGGCTCCCTATATGGCTCATTATATATCGTGAAATCCCATATCTGAGACTCTGAAATGAGCATACACTAAATATATCCGATCTCTGATGATCTCTCTATCTAATATCACATTATCTGTATCACAACATTTGATCATAGACAGCTCTTAACGATTCCTGATAAAAAAACTTCGAAGCATATCTTCCAATATCCATTCTTGCTCATTTTCCGATAAAATTACTTTGCCAAAATTGCAATGTTTATATAACTCGGACCCGATATGGCATTTAAATCCTCTCTATATATAGATATCGCGTCTATTTATAAATCACAATTTTTGCAGGGGCATATATTTAATATTTTCGATGTTCTGAATGCGATATGAAATTAAAATTCATATAATAAAAATATCGGGTCCGTTCTTCATTGCACATCGGTGAATCAATGAAATTACATTTCGCATATCAGAAATTTTAGTGGTTATTATTAAGACCTCGCTCGGTAAATTATATTGGTTGCGATGCATTAAAAGAAAAGGTAAGGATATTTCGATGCAATGCCACACATATCACATATTGCACGAGATAAGTAATATGTTAAATGATAAAAGTTACAACGAGCGATGTGGAATTCACAGCGAATTGCAAAATCGCAAAATTGAAAAAGAGTTAAGTTTTGAAATGCAGGAAGGTAAATTATAAAAGATGCAAAGTGAAACCGTGCGTGATTGGTCACCAATTGTGTGGGCCACAAAATCAAAGTTTCGCACATATATTTTAATATTTGCAGTCACGTTGCATCATTCATTTACCACATTTTCAATTTCGCAAGAATAATATTGACGTTTCATTTCATTCACAAGCATTAATTTTCCGATATGAATATTCTTCGATATCACATTCATCACTTCACAATTTCCCATTGCACATACTCATATCGCAACTTTTCCATTGCAAAATTTATATCACATTGCTAAACTTAAATGAAGTTTTGTCTTCAAGATCTTTTGATGCGATAAACTTCGATATTTGGTTTTCCACCATTATCTTTTAATTATTATAAAAAATTCAATTGTATATTGGCAAAGATGGAAGTCACAGTTTTTAAGTTATGTATGGCAAAGAATATCGCAATGCGAAAAAATCACCATGGTAATGTGCCTATCATTAATTCATATTTTTAGTTTTTCTTTTATTTTGAATTTCTCTCCATACTTTTCATATAGAGATTCACCTTATTTTTATATACTGTTACATTATTTGGAATTTTGAATCAATTTCAACACTCTAAGGCTGATATAAATTCAGAATGAAAGAAGAAAAAAGAACATTGATCGCTATAATTCATAAATAAGCATAACTTCGTTCTCATTTCTGATGGATTCAATTTATTTTTGATTCCTTGAACATGAAACATTGCCTTCTTTTAGTTTACTACTTGTTTTACTTTAGATTTAATACATAATGATTTTGGGTCAATAAAACTTATTCATGCTTTTAATTCTAATTCAAGAAAGAAGTTAACTTGCATTGGAGAAAATCATCTTTCTCTAGTAAGATTAAATGTACTTCTCCAATGGTAAGTTTCATTTACCCACTTTCATTTATTTTCATTTATTGATTTTATTTTTCTCTGATCTCGAACTCTGTTTTTCAAGTCTTCATGAACCATTCGCACTTCTACCAGATCAGTTTTCAAAATTTCTTTTTGCTCTTTGATATTCTTGAGAAAAACAGTAATGATCCACATCAAATCAGCTAAACTGGGGAGTTTCTGAACCTTTAGTTTGTACCTTTAAAGAATTACTTTTATTAAAAAATAGTTAAGATGCTTTTATGTAGGTTTTGTCTTGAAAAAGAAAAATTTCAAGAGACAGAAACTTCTCATTCAGCATATTATCTATGATAACCGCTATTCACCTTCTACATTTTGAGAGCCTCATTTTTATATCACTCTGCAAGATAAAAAAATTTAAAAAATCTCAACACAGGGATAAACTTGCATATGCTTATTTTCTTTTATAATTCTTTGTTCAGAAATTCGTATAAGTGATCTTATTAGATTTTAAGTTTTAAATTTTGTTTTTCTTTTAATTTTTCTTTCTTTATTTTTTATTTGCTGATTTCTTTTCTTACTTTAGTTTAGGAATTATTTTCCTTTTATTTTCAGTTTTGATTTGATTTTGGTGACTTTGTCATGATTTGTGTGAAAGGATTTTTTCTTACCTTACAGTTGTTTATATACATGGGAAATATTTTACTCTATCCATTTAGGTAAATTTCATTTATAATTAAAGGCATATATTTATGGGATCATAAAACTATCTTGCTTTAAATATTTTTCGTGGAGGAACACACGTCCTTTCTAAGTGATTTAGTTTACTTTTTCTAGGGAAGAGCTTATTTGAGTTTAATTCAATGAATCCCTCCCAACCCGCCACATAAAAATCCTCTAATTTATAGTTGCAAGGAAAGAATTTGGAGCAAACATTATGAAAGTACTATGTCCATTAAACATAAAATCTATATTACCATCCCATCTCTTTCACTCAAATACATCATAAATAAAAAGCTTGCAAATGTGTTTATCAAAAGAGTGATAAAAATAGGAAGCATGAGAAATACATGTAAACCCGTCAGGGCTATGGACGGTTGCTGGCAGCGGGACTAGGCTTGTATGGCATAAAAGACAACCTTGTCAGGGCACTGTTCAAGCTCGCTGGCAGCGAAGCGATGTTAGAGACAATTTTAAAATGGATATATGCTTTATCAAAAACTCCTATCTCTACCTTCTTCTATTTTTCACATGAGGAAAAGTTTAAAAAAAAATCCCGAAATTTGGGTTTATCACTTTTTCTCAAGTCTGTTTTCAGTACTTATATCTACAAACTCATATTTTTTGATTTATTTATGTGGGACCTATGAAAATGTTTTACTATTAGACGATTTCATGTCTTCCATATTTTTTCTAACCTTTAGGTAAATTTAAGTTCATTATCTTTAATCAGAGATCACTGGTTATTCTCCCGCATGTTGCCATTGTTGTGGTAAAATAGAACCCCCCCATTTTTTACTTATGTACTTCAAATAATGGGGACCCTTTCTAAAAAATTTTTGGTTAAGCACTTTTTAGACTTTTGATTAAGTTAATTATACTACATTTTTTGCCATTTTTTATTTTCCTTAGAATTTTGTTTTGAATACTTTATTGAATCTGTTTTTTCACAAGCTTTCGAACGATACTTGCTTCACTCCATTTGGTCAACTGATTTGTAAATGACACTCCTTTGAAGTTTTGATCATTTTGTCGCTTGGGCTAAAAAATGTATAAAATGTACCAATATTTCAATTTTCATAGTTAAAATAGTCCTCATTGTAAAAAATTAAATTTTAGTTAATTTTAGTTAATTTTAGTTAATTTTTCATTTTTCACTAATGGTCTTACAAAATGACCTAGCTAAATTAAACAATAGAGGAAAATATGTTTCGAGATATTGGTAATATACTCCAACTTGTTATTTTAAAACAAATTGTCAAACCCAAAACTCCAAAATTGCAAACTGGTTGTAGTCTAAATTGTAGGATGGTTAATCCACATCGGCCCCACTTCACATCACACTCACACTTCTGAAAAATCCTGATCTAGAAAAGTGCCGAAATAAAATATGCAATGCGAAATAATTTGCAATGCAATATTGTGATTGCGATATATCACAAATCGCATACCGCAATATTAAACATTTATGTTTATGCATTCATTTTAAAAACACCGAACTCCGATTTGGTTTATGTGTGGTGTTAAAATTTTTATTATAAGGTTCTAAACTCCTTATAACTCCTGCTCACTCACCCTCCACCTCACTCTCTCATGTCATCACCCTCCGTTGACTTCACCTCCACTCCTTATCTCTCCATTATCACTTTGTTAATACTCCTCCCTTCTCCCTAAGCTCTCCCTCCCACGTGGATGTTTGGTTTTTAATTATTTAATGTATAATAAATATTATAGTTTTATTATAATTTTTATATTTTAATTGTAATATTTTATTATAATTTTAATATAAAGAAATTATAATATTAATATAATATATTTATATTTTAAATAAATTTTAAATCATTTATTTTTATTAATTAATTTATGTTTATAGTAAATTCAGATTAATAACATAATTGTAATTAACTAGCATTAACAAATTAATAATTATAATCTAATTTAGGATTGGAATTTAATTTAAAAATTCTGATTTTTAGCCTAAGCAACAAAGAATTCTAGATTTCTTGCATTTTTAATACACTAACTTTAGAAGCTCATAAATGGAGTTTTACTTGGCCAAATGAGGCTTAGGACGACTCATTAGATAGATAAAATCATGCTGAACATTTCAGAAGCTGTTTCATTTCCATATTTGATTATTTATTGGGTCTAAAAGTCAGTAGAAGATCATGCTCCGAATTTTTAACAAAATAAATTTTCTAAGTTTTATTTTCTGCATTTGAATTTGCCCACAACTTCTTCTAAATGCATATCCATTCATCAATGATATCCTTGGCCAATTATATCAGCATAAAAATAAAAATAAAGCTTATATTTCCTTTTTTAATTATTTATTTAATTAAGTTTTGATTGGAAATATTTTAATTCCTAGATTTGCATTTTGAATTTATTTTTACATTTTTATTTTGTTTTGATTTGTTTTTGCAGGAAAACAATTCAACAGATGAGAAGAAGAAAATATCAATGAATGAAAAGGCTCTAGGAATTGAATAATATGATTTGAACCAATGAAAATTAATTGAGAAAAACCACTCTTCAAACAAACTTCGCTATGAAGAGTTCATTTTTAAAAATTATAAATAGCAGATTGCAAAATGTAATAAGGGATGCTCTCCTCTGCAATTATGGAATTATTGATGTCACTATTGTCTAGAGGATTTATAGGTGTAGGGTGAGAGGAGAGGAATGTCAGATCTGGAGATTATTAAGGTTTTTATTTTACATTCTGAGTTATGTATAATAAACAGAGCCTTGCACTACTATAGCTCCGACTTTGAAAGCAGAAGTTTAGGCATTGTAAAAGTCTGCTAGATACCGGAGTTGGAGAAATGGACTTAATAAATTGGTATTTATATAATAACAGGAATGTGTCAATTTACTCACATGCTTGTGCACCTCTGTCGGTATGACTAATTTTCTTCAATTTATGTTATTATTTGTCTTTACTCTTATGGGTTGAATTCTGATTTCTAAGTAACTATTTACTCAGAAATCTGTCTTATAAAACTGATTTATTGAATAGTGATATGTTGTGAACTATTTTCTCATGTTATTGTTTAATTATTCAAGTTACTGATTAAATGATCAATATCATTTTGAGAACTACTTCTTGAGTGATGTTGATTGATTATTTCAATTAAAAGGTCTCTAGATAGATGTGTTTGGTATTCACAATGTCAGTTAATTGAACTACTTCGTTAGCTTTGTATTCATTTAAAAGAAACATATTTAAATATTAGATAGCTAAAACATCTTGCTCTCAGTTGGGATAGATATATATCTACCTAATTGAGATAGGATTAAAATAGTTTCTTTTTCTTGCATCTTAGAATAATATTGCATTTAGATTAAATTATACATCCTTAAAAAGTCATCTCTCAAAGAGGCAAAATTTTAGTTGTGGCCTAGATAAGCCCAAATTAGCTTAAGTATTACTTTCTTATCCGATCGACAAGAGAAATGATATGATGTCTCTTTCCCATTGATAGATAAAAGTCATATTTTAAGCCAATGGAGATTGAGAGAAGGTAACTGGATCTAGTTAAACCAATCGGAGCCACTATTCCAAATGGAAAAGGAACTGCTTTAAGGTCTGGACCGAGTGATTATCCCCCATGTTGTTGCAGAGAATTTCGAGGCCTCAATAGATCCACAAATTTCTCATGAGATATAATTGTTCCTAAGATTTATCTAACCCTTTGAACTCTCGATATATTTTAATAATTATTTAACAAATATAATATTCTATAATTATTTAGAAACATAAGAAAATACATTAATTTTTGAATCTCTCAATAATTATTTAACAAATACAATATTCTAAAAGCATTCAGAAACATATATAAATACATTAAATTAAAGAATTACACAACTTTAGGGAACCTACTCCCTTGGTAAATATTTTTTAACTCTCCATCAAATGTTGCAGTAAATTTGAGAGTATAAGCTCTTGCATCAGACGCCCCATCTACAAAAAATTTCATGGTCTCCTGATCGTGAGTCACTATTGTTCACATCATCCGAGCTCCCATAATTTTGTTTTCGATCCTCAACTTTGTCAGGTTGTTTTCCTGTTCTTGTTGCTTCTTGAAACTCACCATAATTCCACTGTTTCTCTTCTTGCTACAAGACATCTTTCTTCACCATGATTCTTATCACCATTTCAAGAAGAATTTTCCCAACCACAAAAACCATAAAAATAAGTGTACAACGAGACAAGTATACTTTCACCCTCATTCCATGTTTGTAGAGTTTTTGTTTCAACTCTTTTCTCTACTTCAATATGTTCATTAAATTTTGTTTCAATGTTTCTAGTTAATTATTCAACCTTTAGATTTATTTCATCTTTCTTCACAACAACTTTTAGAATTTTTTTATCCTCACCTTCTTCCTTCAGTTCATCATCCTTGATGAGAATTCCATTCAAATATTTCTCTTGCCCTCTGTCGAGAACAAAAAATGGACTCTATTATCCTTCTTCACCTCTCTCAATATTCATGAAAGTTTCAAAAGGTTGTCCATCACTTTTAGTAACCCTTGCAACCACACATAAATTGTTACAGAAAAAATAAGGTTTTGTAGCCTCATTTGATGTCTCAAACATAAAAACTATATCAACATGATCATCATATTTTCCTTAGATTCTTGCCTTCTCAGGTTCATATCTATGAACTTCTTCCTCACACTCAACTGTTCTGAATTCTTCCTTCAGTATACATATCAACTCCTATCTCTGCTTCCTTGCAACTAATTTCTCAATAGGCCACTTGTCCATTCTCCTCATGCTCCACCTATACCTATGGTTCTCCTCATTCTTTTGTAGCATATCCTCAAGGAAATTCAATCGGTCCTTAATCTAAGTCATCCCTTTCTCAAATTCCTCATCACCCATTTTCCTGTGGCTTATAATTGAAAATTTACTGACTATCACTTACCATTTTCATTTCTCCCTTTGCGACCTTTCACCTTGTTCATCGTGCACTGCAACAAAGCCAACACCTAATTAGACTACATCCAACTCTTTCCAGTAGTTCACTCCCGTTGAACCTTCCTGAGCACTCCTTTCTCCTCTGTCTTATGTACACACTTAATCACTCACTAGGAACTTTCGTTTTGCTTAATTTCAAATGTATGCTCTTGATAAAAGGAATTAGTGGTTCTAGTGTATGGACTTCATTAAGTATCACATTCCATCAAGAAAAAATGTAAATATTTGATCTTGAAAAATGGTAGCTTGTGACTCCAATACGATAGCAGAAAAAAAGAAAAATTCCCTAAAGCAATAGCTGCACAACTCCACATCAATCTTTCATACGCAACGCTTAAATATTTTAGGGTATATAATTTGAAACTCCAACCAACAAGGTTGTCCAACAACATTGAAGTAATTAGAAACGTCTCTCTACCACACAACCATTGTCTCCAAACACAATATCCAAACATGATCTATGAAAAAACACCCTTCACTTGGAGACTTCACTCAGCTCCAGAAATGGATCTTGTTCTGTATAATAAATATTTTTCAAGAATATGAATTAGACTGCATAAAATGGCGACTATACTAAAACCATAACCTATATTCTTTTTCAGATTATAGTGATGGTTTATTGCATTTGAAATCCCATGGTGACCTATTTGCAATGATCAATTTATAATTTCGTTGCGAAAAATTTATGTAGGTAGTTCAATTCCTATTAACTACTTTATCTTTGAACAAATTTTAGGCTTATGACTTATTATATCAGCCACAAATTCACACATCAATACTTTTTTTTTCTTTTCACAAATATTCTGGCTTAATTTGTGGGCACCAGGAACTCTGTGGGAACTATTGTATCATGGATAAATGGAAATTAAGACCATTCACTTCTCACACAGACAAGAACTCCATAAATTTGTGGTTTCACCCATGCAACCAATACATCCACACATGTTGTTAAAAGTAAGGAAATTCAAATCTTAGAGTGGAAGTGATCTAGTAATAACTCCATGTAGCATTCAAGAAAATGGCAAGTATCATTTTATCAACCAAAGTGCTTGCAGACTTCTCCACACCACTACACAAAAATTCACTCTTCAATGCACTCACTCCCTCCCAAATGAGCTCGACTCTCCTATTCTCCACATGAAAATCTCACACGACACGAGTTGAGATACCACTCAAACAATAATCTGATAAAATCTGATGTTTGAATTGATAAATAAAAAACCCACTGATCAACTCTACGAAAGAGAATCTGAACTAGGAGAGTTTGGATCTGTAGAACGCTATACATTCTCAATACAACTCGAGAATTTTATACAATATATGGATATATGGAAGTTAGAACCATACCCTAATAAATAGAAACTAATTCAATTCTAAGGTTTTGTGAACCAACTCACACTAGTTAAGGATTCTCCATTATCTTTCAACACTCCCCCTTAATGGAGAAGGGGTTCACATATATGCCTAAAATCTCCCTAAATATTTCAAACTTATTTTTTCCAAGATTCTTAGTGAAAATTTCAGCAATATTACCACATGTTTTACAATATACAAGATGGATTTATTTAGATTGAAATTTTTCCCTAACAAAGTGGAATTATGTATCAATGTGCTTAGTGTTCTTCTGAAACAATGGATTATTAGAAAATTTTATTGAGCTCTAGTTGTCACATGTGATTGTTGTTGAATCTTTCTATTCTTCCCCGACATCTTAGAAAAGTCTCCATAACCAAACTGCCTCACTTGTTGCTGCACACATAGCTTGAAACTCTGCTTCCACTGAAGATGAGGAAATTGCGTTCTGTTTCTTACTGATCCATGTAATCACCTTGGATCTAATGTTGAATTCATATCCTATTATAGATCTTCGTTCATCTACATTTCCATCCCAGTCAGAATCTGTAAACCCTGTCAATATAACATCAAAATAATCAATATAAATAATACCATAATCTATAGTTCTTAGTAGATACCTTAAAACACCTTTCGCTGCATTCCAATGACTCTCAAGTGGCTTGGACATGTATTGAATTATCACACTAACTGCATAAGCCAAATCTGGTCTAGTAGTGGTTAAGTAGATTAGACTCCCAACCAACTGTTGATAAAGTGTTGCATTCGCCTCTTTAGAGCCATCCTCACTCTGAATTTTAATGTTTTGTTGTAATGGTACTACTGCAACCTTGCATTGATCCATTGTGAATATTTCTAGTAGAGCTATGACATACTTACCTTGACAAAAAAAAGTTTGTCCTGAATCTCTCCAAATCTCAAGACCCAAACAGTATCCTAATTCACCACGGTCTTTCATTTTAAACATTTGTGACATTTGCTGCTTGATTTCTTTGATTAGATCAACAACATCACCTATAATAATTAGATCATATACATACAAAGAAATCAACCCTATGCGCCCCTTTTCATTTTTCAAAGTATACAAATTAGGGTCGTTTTTTCTTCTATTGTAACTATGTTGCGGAAAAAATGAATCAATACTTTCATACGATGACTTGGGTGCTTGTTTCAGTCCATATAGACATTTCTTTAATCTACACACTAAACGTTCTTTCCCTTTCTGGACAAACCCCTCAGGTTGCTCTAAGTAAACCTCCTCTTTCAGCTCCCTATTTAAGAATGCAGATTTTACATCCAGTTGGTGAATCATCTAATGTTTTCTAGTAGTTAAAGCAATCATCATTCTGATAGTCATTAGTTTAGCTAGGGGGCGAAGGTTTACTCATATTCAATACCTTATTTTTGTGAATACCCATTTTATACCAACCTAGATTTGAATTTATCTATGGTTCCATCTGCATTAATCTTGGGTTTATACAACCATTTATAGCCTATG
The DNA here is from genome assembly GCA_034641835.2 of Pinus albicaulis. NCBI lineage: Eukaryota > Viridiplantae > Streptophyta > Pinopsida > Pinales > Pinaceae > Pinus > Pinus albicaulis. Next base: position 863,863,701 of record CM076577.1, on the reverse strand, counting down.
GTTGGTTTCCCTTGAGGTAGTTCAACCAGCTCCCAAGTGTTATTTTTGAGAATAAATTCATATTCATGTTCCATAGCTTCTTTCCATTCACTACATTGATTTTCTTCTCTATAAATAGAAGGTTCAACAACATTCATCATAGTAGTTACAAAGGAATTCTCCCTATATCTAGTAGGCAATTGAATCTACCTACTTGATCTTCTAAGCGCTGGTGTAACTTCCAACCTGTTTTTAGTTTCTTTTGAAGGACTCGGCTTGATTGTTTTATTTGAACTTTCTGCTTCTGTCTTTTTCTGCTCCTCATGGCTATTACCTGTTTCTTCACTTTCTTCCACCAACAACGGAATATCCCATTCCTCATTGCTTTTATCAGATTCGTCATAAATCTGCTCATGGAACATGACATCTCCACTAACAAAGATCTTGTGAGTAGAGGAATTAAACAATCTATAAGCTTTAAATTGTGAACAATACCCTACAAAGGTACATCTAATGGATTTTGAATATAGTTTTCTTCTGTGTTCCTTTGGAATGTGGGCAAATGCTTTAGACCAAAATACTCTTAAATTTTTTACTACAGGATGGAATCCATATAATTCTTGAAAAGGAGTTTTAAACTCGAGACCTCTTGTAGGACTCCTATTTTTCAAATAAACTACAGTATTCAATGCTTCAGCCCAAAAACCATTCAAAAGATCCTTACCTTTCAACGTGCTCCTAGCACACTCCACCAATATTTTGTTCTTTCTTTCCGCCAGTCGGTTCTGCTGAGGAGTATGGGATGCTGTGAATTGTTGTAATATTCCATGGTCTTTACAATACTTGGTAAGTTCCTCCTTTTATTTTCCCCCTTGATCGGAGTGGAGAATTTTTATGTGCCTCCCTGTTTGCTTTTCTATCATATATCTGAACTGCTTTAAGTATTCAAATGTGTGACTTTTCTTTCTCATGAAATATACCTAAGAAAACTTTGTGCGGGCATCAACAAACAGTAGAAAATACAATGCACCTCCTAATGAATTTGTTTTCATGGGTTCACATAGGTCGATGTGCACTAATTCAAGTATATCTCTCTTTTTATTTTCTACTCGAACAAGGAATTCTTTTCTATGCATCTTTCCTAACACACAAGAATCACAATCATTATGCACTTGTTTTAATGTAGGAATACCTCTTACCATTTCCATTTTTTGAAGTAACAACAAATTTTTGAAGTTGATGTGACCAAGTCTTTAAGTCCATAGCTCTTCTATAGTCAAACTTGATGCTGAAAAATATCGATCTGGTGTTGTCCTCACATCCAATTTGTACAGACCTCCTGTTCGAATTCCTGAAGCATTAGTCTTCATGCCATCCAAAAAATATTTAATATAAAAGTTATATTTAAAGAATTATATCTTGAGATCCTGATCTGTAATCATGGATACAAAAATCAGATTCTTTGTAACTCCGGGTACATACATTACATTATGAATATGTCTGATATTACCATCAGGAAAAATAACAAGAATTTTCCTGCACCCTTTGATCTGATGACTTCTACCATCACCAAGGTAGATTGGTGCTCCGTTGTTGATTTCTTAAAAATATTCGAACCATTTTCTGTTCCTTTTCATATGTGTAGATGCTCCCAAATCCACATACTAAATGCCTGCGTCGACATTTTCATCAAAATCTGCCATGACCAATCTGAAGTCCTAAACATGGTCATCATCTGCGAAATGATGTGCATGTCTTTTACGTTTTTTTTGCTCTTCCTAAAATTTCTTCTTACTACACTCCTTAGCCATATGAAAGATTTTTCCACAATAATTTTTTTTTATTAGAGAGTCATTTCTATTTGGATACATACCTTGATCTTGATTTGGTCTTTTCTATGGATTTCCTCTGTTTTGTTGTGATGGAATTCCTTTTTCTTTGAAGAATTTATTCTTTTCCATTAATGAAATGTTAGTCATCAATAATTTTTTGCCTTTATATATGACTAAATTTCTATCCTATATTTCTAGAAACAAAATTCATGAATCTGGTGAGTTCTAGAAATCTCACTGCCTTCATTATCCTTAGGATAAATTTTTCATTGTTATACTACTATATCATGTCATAATCAGCCTATCACTCACGGAAGATCCCTCATGGACTCATGCCTCTCATCTCTGTCCCATTTTCACACCCATAAATCTCATTACTCTGTTTGTCCCTTGCCTATGACTCCATTATCCAACTAGGGTTTTTTAGGGCAATTTTTCTTGGTTTCATTACCTCCATGGTTAAAACATAAACAAGGCTTGTATCCTGATTCTCTTACACCTCATCCTATCCTTAATATACCTTCAGAAACACTTCCCATCACTCTTACCCCTCAAACTCATCATTTTTCTACAAAGTCTAGCCTATTGCTATAATTTGACACTTTTTGAGACTAGGCCTGTGTTTTTCCCTTTTGGACCCTTTCCCCTCACTCAATTCTTGAAATTACACTTCCCCCTATTCCCTAACATCTATCCCTATCCCCAAAAATTTCCCCAATAATTTAGACAACCCTTAACCCCTTCATTTCCCTCCCTCTACAAGGCAGTCCTAAATCCCCTACACTAAACCCTGATTTCCTCTTCCAACTAAGCTAGGGTTTGCTATGTAAAAGAGGCATAAGAGAATAATACTCATATGGTAGGTAATATCAGCAATAATGAAGCCATACAAACTCATAAACATCATGCCTCCATCATTTTCCAAGAATTCATTCCAAGGGCCTAGTCATTTGCCACACCTAGGGCTAGTTTTGCTTAAAAACATGTTTCTGACCTAACAGAGATGAAATTGACAAATGTAAGAGGGGGTTTTTTCCATCATAGGTCCAAGAATAAAACCCTCCTTCATTGTTTACACATATATCATGGTTTGGAATAAATGTCAAAAATACAAGTGTCACGAGGGAATTTCTGCACTGCTGGAGTGACCTTCGTAAAATCAGGTTTTCTCACAACTAGGGTGTCAAAATGACTTGCTTGATGAGTCAAATAACAACTAGACTTGAAGATATCTCTGATGAGCTATCATAAGCTAAATTTAGATTTTTTGAAGGCCTCAAAAATTTGTCTGCACTAGCACTCTACATTTCTGCACCATCACTCAGCACGTTTTAACCAGTCATGAGAAAATCAACGCTTGACAAGGAAAATCAACTTAAATCAGGACAAAAATGGCGTATTTAAAAAATTATATGGGTTAATATTTCCAATGTGCTATCATGAGCTCAATTGGAGTTATGGAAGGCCTCCAAAAGTTGTCTTCACCAGCACTCTATATTTCTGCACCATCACTCATCACGTTTTGACCAGTCATGGGAAAATAAATTTTTGACAAGGAAAATAAATTTAAATTAGGAAAAAAATGGAATATTGGGAAATTAGACACGTTAATATTTCTAACGAGCTATTATGGACCCAATTCCGACACCGGGAATGCCCCCAAACGCCCTCTGCAAAATGGTGTTGTGCTCCAGGAAAGTTTTTCCCATATAAATTACAGATGGCGTTGCGCTCCTGGGCTAGGTATCGGCAACCAATCAGCAAAGGAAAAAATTACAAAGAGTATCAATGGAGTTACAGATTTTTAGCATAGTGGGTTACTTCCCTGTGAGAGATCTATGAAAAAATCACAAAAAGGATGTATCAACACCATGAAGTAAAACCACAGCTTCCTTTCACTACTACAAAGGGTCATACAACATCCATCAAGTATGCAAAGAAAGATGCATAGGTTCAACATGTGAAAATGGAGAAAAAAAAGCAAAATCACCAGCTACTGAGGGTTTGAAAGGTGCCAAATCCAAAATAAATAAAGGATAAAAAAGGCATTGCTCCTTATAAACACCACCTACAAAACGAAAAGAGAATGTTAGCCAAAGAAAAAGGGCTCAAAATAACCTTAGAAAAGTAGGTTTGTATCTTTAATTTTTCAAAGGAGTATAAAGGCAACCAAAATAGCATCTCCCAACTCCATTTGGTCATTTGCAAAAAATAGTCGAGGGTTTCCAAGATTTTCAAGAAAAATCCTAATCGAGTTTCAGGCAGAAAATTTAGGCATTGTGCTCCTGAAAAGTTGTGTTGTGCACCTATACCGTCTCCCTGTGTTTTTTTTCATTCAGCGTTGCGTTCTTCTGCAGAGGCATTTCTCGCTTGTAGAAAGATCCTTGTGCAGACTCTGCACGGTCTTATCGTGCAGCCTCCACCGGACCCACCTGCCAACTTCCTGCTATGCTGTGCTCTTGTTGTCTGCCCAGGTGCACGCAGGCTCGTGCAAGGGTTGCCCAGCGTGCAGGAGGTACACACATACACATTCAGAAGGTGACCTGACTCTTCCAGGAGCTTCACACAGCATGCAGGAGTTGCACGAAGCTCATTCAGGAGTTTCCCACAGTGTGCAGGAGCTACACAAAGCTCTTTCAAGAGCTGCCTACAACGTGCAGGAGCTACACACAAGCTCGTTCAAGAGTGACTAGGCTTGTTCAGGAGGTGACCCAGAGACATTCAGGGTTTCCCAGGAGGCACACAACTGCGTGTAGGAGGTGACCCAAACATGTTCAGGACTACTAAACCATTCATGGAGGAAGCACTCAACTTTCCCACAATGTGTTTAAGCCAATTTTTTCAGCTGTGGAGATTTTTTGAGAGGGTCCTATGATGAATAATATGAATCCAAGGATACAAAGACAGAGGAAGATTATAATTTTGAAAACAGTAAGCTATAAAAATACCAAAACAGTGAGCCGAATGAAAGTCAAAAAACAAATGACAGTGAAGGAGAATAAGTAAACAATGAAGAAGGTGACACTAAAAATACAAAGGACATTGGAGGGGAGGCATATGAAAAACATTGAAGAGGACAAAGAAGATAGTGACAAAGATGGAAAAAGTAGCCAAGAAGCAGAGTTTGAAAGTGATTTCAGTGGGCAAAAAAATGATATAAATGGGCCAAATAATGAAGATAATGAACAGGATAGTGAAGAAGAAATCGGCCAAGAGAACTCACCTAATGAAAAATAAAACCATCAGAGTAAGGGAAAGATTAATGAGAGTGTCGAGGACAGTGACCCCACAAAGAGTGTAAGAAGTGGTAAAAAGGCTGAATTTGACAGTAAACATAGTGTGTCAAATGATGAAGAGAGGTATATTCATGAAGGTGAAAATTTACCAAGCAATGATCAAGGCACCTCTTACATTGCAAAGGAGAATGAGTGAGCACTATGAACGAAGAAACCACTTTCAAGGAAAAAACTCAAAATTGCCCAAAATGAGGGCCTGGCACCAAAAGATGACAAAGACCAAGCTAGGCTTAGTATTTTGGCCCAAGATACTCTACAGGTCTCCAAGGACCCATGAGGCTCCTACCTACCAAATTTGGGAGAAATTGAACAAGATTTAGTTTTTTACAAATTTTGAGGCTAGGAGCGCAGCACACCCTGTATTGTGATTTTTCCTAGGGAATCCTCAGGAGGAAAGGTTTATATTTTTGGATTCCCCATTATTATAGGAGTATGCTCACCAATTTTCAGCTCAATTGGAGTTGTTTTGATCCCCCAAAGGGGTCAAAAACACTCGTTTTTCCACCATTCTGCCCACTTTTCAGAGCATGCACTGTGCTCCTGGAAGTCTTGGAATTTTCACTTTTTGGAAAACTTTCAGAGGTCATATTAAATAAATAAAGGTATATTTGGAAATTATACTTCAAGGGCTTTCCAACGAGCCATATTGGAGTCATTTTAGACATCGGGAATGCCACCAAAACATTGCTGCAAAAAGGCCTATTTTTGCGTTGCACTCCTGACATAATTTCAATGTTTGACACAGTGCACTGTGCTACCGGGAAAAATGTGCGTTTCACAAGTTTTCACATGCTTGTCAGGGCACAAAATTCAATATAATTGCTATTTTTTTCTAGAAAAGATATTTGTTAGATATTTTTGTGCCTTGGGCCTTGCAAGGCCTCAAGAACAACTTAGGATATTTCTTGTTGGCCAATAGGCTTCTAGATGCTATAGTTGGCTCTCCTCTTCCTTTCTTATTATATAAGGCATGATGATTCATTGTAAACTGTTGGGAACTTAATGTGTTAAGAGAAATACATGGTTTTTAAAGTTAAAGAACAATTTAGTGCTGTGGAGCTTGTGGATGGATTGCCTTGATTGATGGTGCTGAAGGCTTGCTTGTAAGATCCTTGAGTTTAGTTAATGGTGATGTATCTCTCATATGTTCATGTTTTTTCTTGTTTTCCATATCCATATTTCTATTTTGCAATTGCTAGTATGAATCCTTTGACGAAGTGTACGAAAAAGGACCACTTTAGCTACGCATAACTAATAGCCCTAACAACAAAAGTGGCTGCCAATATCTTCAGATCTACGGTTAGTTAGACATAAAAGAGCTGCAAAAACTAGATCTTTGCATGGAAAGACATTAAGCAGAAAAAATAAGGGTTTGCTCCATATACCAATAGACAAGACAAGAACGATTTTTGAAAGAATTTTTATATTAATGGGGCTTGGGAGGAAAACAAGAAGGCGTATCCAATTATCCTCAGTGGGATGGGTTCTTGGAAGTCCTCAGCGCTTCAGATCTAAGATTTCTCTCTCTTGTTGGTGTAGAAAACCCACACAAAGAATGGAACTCAAAGGGAGCTCACACAGCAAATGGCAGAAAATGGTGACCAAGTGTATAGATCCAGAGTGATCTAATAGGCAACAAAGGTGAAGAATGGTAGGAAAAACCCTCCTATTTATAACAAAATATTGGGTCATTCTAGATCTTGGTGCATGGGTTAACCAGATCTAGATCCACTTTTTATGGAATATTTTATTATATTTGTTGGAGGAAAAGGTATTTGACTTGGGTCAAATCCCTTAATTTGTCAAAAATAAATAAATAAATGATTTATTTATCTTTTTAAGGAAGCGGTTAGAAGATAATCAAATAAATGATGATTTATTTAATTATTTAAGGAAGTGGTTGAAAGATAATTAAATAAATAGTGATTTATTTAATTATTTATGGATGATTTGGTCATATTTAACAAGGAATATTATCTAAATAAGGTTTAAATAATTATTCCTAGAAAATAATAAGATAAACAAAGGTTTATCTAATTAATTTCTTTGATTTTGGGTTAAACATGACTGGGAATAATAATTAAATTATGGTTTAATTAATTATTCCATAAGGAAAATCAAACAAATATAGGTTTGTTTAATATTTCCTTTTGGGGTTTCCTGTTTTAACATAGTGAAAGCAGTTTTACTTAGGGTAAAACTGGTCTTACATGGTGTACTTGGGTCCATCTAATGATAATAGGTTAGATGACCAAAAAATGATGTAACAGATTGCCCCCCAGCGTGCGAGTGTCAGGAGCAAATCGTATGACCGAAGTACGTTGTAAGAACACAATCACTAGACAACAAAAGGGGTGTCAGAGAGAGAAATGTGAGGTAGATAGTGTGCTGAAGGACTAGACCCGGAGGAGACGAGACTCGCAGGTGCAACAAGTCTCTTTTTATGAGAGGGTACCTGTGCTGAAGGCGGCGGGGGAGGCATACCTATGCCCGCCGAGACAAAGTACAAAAGAATAGGGTGTCCAGTAAACAAGGGACCGAACCATAAAGTACAGCTGGCATAATCATGAGCCAGATAAAAATACAATAGAGGAATCCCATACATAATATGCACAGGAAACAGACGGGACTTGTACAATAATATGTAAAAGTGTAATTACACATGAGATACAAATACAACCCAAATGCCCCACAGCAAGTAAGGAAGAGGCTCTAAATATGAGCGATACGTCGCGAGTCGAAGAGGCGCTGCAAGTGGCTACGGCCAACATCATCAAATATCTGGAGCTGCATCGAAGGCTGCAATAAAGAGGGCATCCGGGCATGTGGGGGGCTACCTGCAGGGCCACCCCCTCATGAGGGTTGAGACATCTCACACACACCTGGGGAATCATCAAGAGCTGCTTCTGGATCACTAGATCATCAAGTATACGGATCTCGATCATGTTGAAAGGAGCTGGAGAAACAATCAAGCCAAAGGGAAAAGAGATATCCCTTGGCCTGATTCGAGTCACCGAACAAGAGTGGAAGCTAGAACCAAGGTACACCACCCTCTAGACTTGGCTTCTGGAATGAATGAGCTGATTTCGACAGAAGAAGGTCCGCCATAGGTGAGGCAATGAGAGACCCTCAACTAAGGAACGAGAGAAAAGAGTATAGTGACGAACAGACTGACACTAATGACGATAGTGAAAATAGGAAGGACTGAGTAGCAAAAGGACAACTTCCCTTGTTAGAGCATAAAGGGCATGAATGAAATGGCAGCAACTGACACGATACCATAAAGGATAGGGGACAGTGGAACTGAAGGTCATAATATGCGACACAAGAGAGAGACCAAGCAATGAAGGATGGAGGGCTATAGTGTGGTACAAAGCGACTCGGTATAGACTCCATGGAGGGAATGATGACTCAACTTTGATGCTCTAAACAAGGGCGACTCGATGGTGCTGCCACACAGTAAAGGCCCCAATGGGGGACCATGGAAACATGAGTACATGATGGGAACTCATGACGAAAATTGACACGAACGAAGACAAGTAAGGAGGCAATATGGTGCCCCAAGTACAAGTGTCGTAAGTGAGGAAATTCGATTTTAAGGAGAGGTGAAGTGACCCTTCTTGGACAAAATGTGTCCTGGTGATGTATCAGATCACAAAAAACTAATAGATACCCATTTGAGGGCTCGGTGAGAGCTTTCCAACGGTGCAGACGGTTCGTCAAACGGGGCTACGGTGTGGTCGCAGCAGTCGAAAGAAGAAACATGGGTTCTCTTTTAATAAGGCAGTTTTCCCTCCAAAATCACTCATTTGCTATTGTTGTTGTGGTGAATGTAGAGAGGAGAGAAGGCCCTAAATCTTGCGGTGAACGTAGCGGACAAACCGACCGTTGGAATCGAGATCTGTCAGTTGCAAGTAAGAGGCCTAACCTTTCTCTTGCATTTTGATGGATTAAATTTTCAGTTTAGGGCCCAGAATCCCAGAAACAGCCCCTCCTTCATCTCTACGGCTGGGTCGCACTTTTTGGGCCAAAAAGTGCGACCTGGGTAGTAGGTTTCAGGCAAAAAAGTGGGACCTGTCCCAGAAATGGGCAGAAAACTGCGACCTGGGAGATGAGGGGGTTTTGGTGCTGTTTTATGGCTGGAAGTTGGGGTTTGGTATTTGGTTATGGTTTTCCCGATCTGTAAGCTGAAAAAAATGATGTGTTTGTGCAGGTATGGCAGATTTATGGGTTAACTAGAGAGAGAGAGATCTGGGGACACTACGGGCAGAGATCCAGGCGGATCAGGGTGTCCGCCGTGTATTGGCCATATTTGGGGTTCTCAAGTTTTTGCATAACCCTTTGATGAGAGCAAGGGAACCATTATTGGCCTGGATTATCAGTTACTGGGATCTAGATCAGGAGGTCTTTATAGTGCAGGGGCACAGGATCGAACTGACGGTCTAGGACGTGTATTTCCTGACTAGTCTCCCGCCACTGGGGATGGTGGGAAACACACAGCAAGTATTGCCACGGGGGCGGCATATCATGGAGTTTCTGGAGCGTCATTTTCGACCGGGTCGCCAAGTCAAGGGGACTCGAATACCTATCGGGGATCTAGAGAGGCTAGAAACCCGTGCAGTGGCTGCAGCTGTGCTGCGTATCCTGGGCAACCAGGCGCTGCATCACATCACTGGGGGGCAGATGATGATAGTGGAAAGTGTGCTGGGTGGGACCTTCTATGGGTGGGCCCAAATGATGTTGGTGTCGCTAAAGCGATAGTTGTCACTATGCAGGCGGCAGGTGAACCATGATTGCTCATATGGGACTTTGTTGTGCGCCTTCTTCTTTGAGAAGATCTCGACCTTGAGGCCTTGTGTATAGCTTCCAGATGGGGGCCCGAGAGAGCCCAGGATGCGCTGTTGGGGACGGCTACTGTGCAGAGGAGGAGGAGGGGCGGTCGGGCGAGTGTTTCGACCTGAGTTTTTTGCCCATTGGGATCAGATGCCATTGTACATAGACAACTATCCCTATAGTGGGATGAGCTACTGTGGAGATCCGAACCTGCCACTTCCGCCTGGTCGAGTCTGGGGTCCCGATGGTAAGTGACAGATTGCTATTCTTGTGTGGGCATGTTAAAGTTTTTTGAATAGTAATTTACGGTACTGATTCATGTACTTTTGGTATGCAGATATAGCACCGGTAAAACCGGCCGGATATATGGGACGTTCGGCAGCATCTGGAGCTACAGGTCCGAGTGGGTCGAGAGCGGCGCATAATGCGGATGCAGCCGCCCTACTAGAGGACATCCGTCGTAGATGCGAAAGGTTGTTGACTTGAGTATCAGAGCGCGGGTGGCAGGACTTAGACGACCAGTTCATAGAGCCATGTGTTGGTCTACCCTCGGAGTGGCGAGGTGTCATGCGGCACATGGCGATGGCCGGTCAGGCGATGCGCGATCTACATGCTGCAGGGGCAGAGCCGTTGGCCGAGGATCCTCCAGATAGTGATTAGGGTTGGGGCATGTGGTGCCCCCTATTATGTATGTAGGGGCAGGTGGTGCCCCCAGTTTTGGGTTTTTTGTAACATGCTATGGGCATGTCATATGTATCAGAGTAGATGGACTCTAAACACATGTTTTGCGACACATATTATGGATATGAATCGTTTTCTGATGGTTATGAATGTTATTGTCTTGTATGAAATGTGTGTGATAAATGCCAATCTACAACATGGTTTGCAATACTATCTACATAGTGATTATGTTCTCGAGGTACATGGTTGAAAGTTATGGTTTCAAATGCACGTATCAAGAGTTTCACTTGTAAATAGCGTCTAAACAGCATAGGGTTATGCACACGATAAACACCATTTAGTTGCATTACAAGAAGAAGGGAATCCAAACGAACATGCAGATGGAGGATGCGATGAAAGAGGGCATCGGCTAAGAGACCACGCACTGCATCATATTCGGCCTGATTGTGGGTGGCAGAACCAATGCAGACCCTGTTCGAAAGAACAAGGGCATGCAAGGGGGTGAAGATGGCCCAACCTGCTGAGGCTAGATTCCGGGAGTAAGGACTTGCACCATCGACGTAACTGATAAAGGGTGTGGACGGGGGGTCCTGTGAAATGGTGTGACAAGACAACAAATGAGGGGAGGAGAGGCAAGGACGGTAGCGTGAGTGCACAGAAGTCATCGGGCGGCAACCGCAGGAGGGAGTGTAAGGAGCAGGATGACTATGACTCATATACAAATCAGAGGTTGGTATATGAGGGCTATCGGAAGTATGGTGAGGACTCGGGCTGCGGAGGTCAATAGAGACACGGGTGGAGTGATCTCGTTTATGGTTAGGAAAGGGGTGGTCCAGGGACACAACAGGGGAGGATGCAGGGGGGCTAGGCTCCAAGTGTCTCGCAGAGGAGGATAGGTAAAGAATGGTTACAGTAGAATCCGTCATCTGAACATCAGGGGGGGGAAGGTCGATGGGAGCGGGGGGATCCTCAGGCTGACCTGAAGCGTACTGCGTGAGGATGGGAGAGGCGGATTGATTCTGTTCAACCTCATACTCTCGGATCACCTCTAAAGAGGCGCGGTAATGCGTCAGGTGAGGACAATGGTGGGAGTAATGGCCATGCACGTTGCACAAAGCACAGGGTTTGTTGGTGCGGAGAGTCTTGGGGTTCTTGGTTACGGACGAAGAAGGAATGGAGGCTTCAGGGACCATAGACTCGGGGAACGTGACTTTAACCATGGGCTGAATACGGGGCAACTTGGGACAAGCATGGGTGGCATGACCGGTGACATCACATAAGGCACAAGGCTTCCCGGGCAGAGGAGGGGCCGGGTCAGTCGTGGTGGTCTTGTCTTTAGGTGCCCCCTTGCGGGCTTTTCCTTTCTTCCCGGGAGCCGTCACGACAGGAGAAGGGTCCTGTGGAGGTGCTGGGGGCACAGTGGCAACGGAGGAAGCGAGGGGGACCGGTTGAACCGGTGTCAAATCCATGTAGGGTTTAGGGTGACCAGGAGGGGTGGCGGCTGGGGGATCAAGGTACCAGACCGGTATGCCCAAGGTCAAGTTAGGGAGAGAGAGGGTGGCCATGACGGGGACAGAATATACTCCGGGAGGGGGAGCTAGGAAAGGGATTTGCCCAGCAGGGTAATGACCAGGAGGGACGGCTTCGAGATGGTTAAGGCCAGGAGGAACCGATCCGGGAGGATAAAGGGGTTCAGGGATACCAGCTGTAGGGGTAGGGCCAGAAGGAGGAGGTCCGGCTGGCTGAGATGAATGGCTAGGAGCGGGTTGTGGAGGGCGAGGGGGAGGTTGCTGACTAGCCGAGGCAGGCCGCTTACGGGCAGCCTGGGATGATTGCATCATGCAAACATTCGATGAGCTGGGATCGGTGACAGGAGGGGGGGGAAGGTTAGGGAAAGTTCCAAGCAGGGAGGAATCTTTGTAAACGCCGGGGGAGACACTGGTCAAGGAATCAACGGTTTGCTTGTTGGCTACGGAAGAGATGGTCGTCTCAGAGGAGGTCTGAGATTTTGGCTCATGATATGTCAGCTGGTCAATGGTGACTATCTTTCCATTATGGGGGAAAGACATCTTGCGAAAGACCGCGGATGGGACAGCAGACATAGCATAGGTGTAGCTTCGCCCCAATAGAATGTTGTAATCTAGCGGGGCATCGATGACTTCGACGTCAACGCAAACAGTCTTACCGGCGAGGGTGATAGGACAATTACGAAACAGGCCCATGGGCTAGGATGCATGGCCGTCCCACGCTCGAAGGGTGATCGTGGAAGGGGCCAGTTCAGGAGATCCGAGTTGCTTCCAAACCGAAGCGGACATCACGCATGTGGATGCCCCCTCATCAATGATACATCGAGACACGTTGGCGTTCCGGATTTTGACTGGGATTTGGAAGGCGACGGAAGGAGGGAGAGGAGGATGGTCCGATTGAGTGGCATCGAAAACAATCATTTGGTCATCAGCAGGATCTACAGCGCCCACGGCAGATAGTAGAGCCTTCTTTTGGGAAGGGCACGACTGGAGGAGTTCCAGTGTGGAAATGGCAGCAGGAGATTGCGCCAAATCATCTACTATGCTATACGAATGAGCAGCTCGACCAGAAGCAGCGTTTCGACGTAATGTTCCCTTAGGAATCTTGGTATGAACCTCAAATTTGGGTTGAGGGATATGTAAGGGGCCACTGGATGTCGAAAGAGGCTCTGTAGAACCTGAAGAAGGAGGCTCGGGGGCAGACTGAGCAGGAGGCTTGGGGTACTGGCGAGACCGAGTTTGAAGGTGAAGGTCGACGGTCGGGGAAGGATCGAAGTGCATCATAAGGATCTGGTAATCAGAGGAACCAGAAAGGGAAGGGGGAGTGGCGACCTGGCTGTCAGGCGGTTGGGTAGCCACGAATCCTTGCTGAGGGAAAGGATCAGTAAACACAGTTGGTTGGGTAGTGGCCACATTAGGAGGAGCATGAGGGGAGGCATGTTGTCCGCGCAATGTGGCTTGAGACTCCCACATCTGCCGCATCTGGGGTAAGAGGGGACAATCGTGGTTGTAATGACCATAAACACCGCAACACGAACAAGGCTTATTTGTGCGAAGTGGCCTGTCCGGCTTGGGCTGAGTGCCCTGTTGCTGGTTAGCAGTGTTAGGGTCAACACCTTGAGGATTGGGTCCACGAGTACCCGGGGCAGATTGGTTTGGATTGCCTCTCCGCCTTCTTTGAGAAGAAGGGGGATTAGTCGCGCCCTGCTGTGCAAATACTTGCCCTGGAGGGGGCTGTAAGTGCTGTTGCAGGTTTGGAGGAGGCAAGGGAGATGGAAGCACATATGCTGGAGGAGCTGGCGCACCAGGCTACGGATAAAGGTAATGGTTAGGTTGGGCAACATTGAGGTAAGCAGGAGGTTGGGCAAAAGGAGGAGGCATGCCGTATCCTGGATACATGCTACCGGGAGGGGGAAGAGTGCTGGAGGTGTTGGCCCCTCCCTGAGGGAGACCATAGCCCATAGGAGGTTGAGCGTACGGATGGGAAAGGGCTCCAACGATACCGTCGGCGGAATGAGATGCCCCCGGGGCGTTAGCGCCACCGGGCCTGGGGAGGTCAGGAAGAACGGTATAAACATAACCAGATTGAGCGTAGATCAGGTCATATTTCAAGGCTATTTGGAGGGCGGCTTCTTTGGTTTGAGGAAAATGGGAGGCGACATCTTTGCCGATGGGAGCTGGAAGGGTGCGAAGGAACCAGTCCATATAAACCCGATCTTTGAAGGGAGGGGCTCGACATAAGCTCCGTCTTCTTCGCCATTCCTGAACATGGGCGGAAAGGCGGGTTGAAGAGGATTGCTTGAAGGAAGTCAAGAGCTCCGTGCCAGTGTCGTATCGGAGAGGGAGCTGGAAATAGGACAAAAAGGCTTGGGCAAGGGTCGCAAAGGTGGTATGGGAAGAGGTGGCTTGTTCAACATACCATTTAGAAGCTTCGTCGGTAAGCGTGCGTTGGAACAAGCGAAGACGGATGGAGTCATTGGTAATGGAATTGGAGGAACACCACATGTGGAAAGATCGGACATGATTAGTTGGATCTTCTCCAGCTTGCCCTTCGAATTTAGGGATGTCGGAAGGGAGCTTGGTTGGCATGGCAGGCCAACCAACATCGTGGTGGATAGGGTCGTTGATCAACTGATTGAAATCGGGGAGGCTGAGGCCTGCAATGTACGGCAGCAAGGGGGTGGCCGGGGTTGTTCCTGTGGCGGTTCCGCTAGTAGTCGGGCCGGCATTAGGGCCGGGAGAGCAGCTAAGCGTTAGGCCACAGACCCGGACATGGTGGTAGGGAAAACCGGAGAAGGGTTTGATGAATCGGAGAGGGGAGCCGGAGTGCGGACTCGGAGGAGGGCGGCACAAATGTGACGGTTGAAGCGATCCCGATACGACCGATGAGGTGAGGAGGCAAGAGATCCTCGGAAAGCTTGCCACAGAGTATATTAACCAGCTGAGAAGAAAGAGGAGAACGACAGGCTATTCTAGATGGAATCAGTGAGTCAAGAAGTGAGGAAGAGGTGCAGTGACAATTGATTTTAGAGTCTTTGCCAGGCGGTGTTAACCAAGCGCTTCTTCACTTAGGGTCAGTGTGTGGCGTGCGTTAATTTTAATTTTTAAACCCTTTCCGTTTTGAGAGCAAGAAAAAAGTGTACTGCGTAGCTGAAAATAAACCTTCAAAGAATAGTATATAATGCTGAAATAACAGAAAAATAACAGCTACTTGTGCATCTATCTAACACAAGAAGGCAGGTCTCTCAAAACTAATCTGAAAAGAAAGGGAAAAATCTAGGCAAAACACATGGAAAAGAGGCCAATGGATCTAAGGTCAAAAGGGACAAGGATCTAAAGGATAAAGCTGCTGAAAAGAGGTGCAGATCACAGCCAAAAGATAGAGGTAAGATGGCTGGAAAAAGGAAGGAAATCAGAAAAAAGCGGAGGGGGCAAGGTGGTAGCCCTAAAAGTAGGTCCAAGCAAATCTTCAGGAGGTGATTTGAGAGGTAAAAGAGCTGATTTCAATGGATCTGAAAGGGAGGTAACAGATCTGGAAAAAAGGAGGCTGAAGCTCTGAAAAATAGACGGCTGAAACAGTTAAAACTCTTCCACAAAAAGTGGAGGGTACTAAAGCCCTAGGGGGCTAGGTTCCCACTTAGATGAGTAAAAACAGATCAGAACTTGGTCAAAGCAGGCTGAGACAGAGGCTGGAAGACCGACGTGCTTCTGCAACGAAAATTGCGTAAAAATCATCAAAAATGGCAGTCACGCTTTCGACCTGCTGCAGTGTGTCGCGAAAAGGGGCAGAAATTTCAGGGACTGGAGGTCCAGGTCAGCGTGTTATGGGCCAAAAGTGTGACCCCCCCTCGGCGTTGTCTCGACGGGCAGATTTTCAAAGTCGCTTGTCTCGGGGCTTGGCGGCCGGGTGTCGCTTACCTGCGCAATAGGGCCAGAAACACACGGAAGTTAGAAATTTTAATGTTTTAGGTTTTTATGTGAGAAAAACAACATAAAAATAGGAAAAATAAACAGCTGAAAAGAAACCCTAGGGTCTGAAGTAGCTGGATATGCAGGAATATGAAAAACGACAATGGTCGTAATTTAAAACCCGTGTGGAGTCGCCATTTGTTAGTATGAATCCTTTGTCGAAGTGTACGAAAAAGGACCACTTTAGCTACGCATAACTAATAGCCTTAACAACAAAAGTGGCTGCCAATATCTTCAGATCTGCGGTTAGTTGAACATAAAAGAGCTGCAAAAACCAGATCTATGCATGGAAAGACATTAAGCAGGGAAAATAAGGGTTTGCTCCATATACCAATAGACAAGACAAGAACGATGAAAGAATTTTATATTAATGTGGGCACCCGAGGAAACAAGAAGCATGGTCCAATTCTTCTGATGGGTTCTTGTAAGTCCTCAACACTTCAGATCTAAAATTCCTCTCTCTTGATGGTGTAGAAAACCCAGACAAAAATGGAACTCAAAGGGGAGCTCACACCAGAAATGGCGTAAAACAGACTAAGTGTATAGATCCAGTGATCTAATAGGCAACAAAGGTGAAGAATGGTAGGAAAACCCCTCCTATTTATAACAAAATATTGGGTCATTCTAGATCTTGGTGCATGGGTTAAGCAGATCTAGATCCACTTTTTATGGAATATTTTATTATATTTGTTGGAGGGAAAATGTATTTGACTTGGGTCAAATCCCTTAATTTGTCAAAAATAAATGATTTATTTATCTTTTTAAGGAAGCGGTTAGAAGATAATCAAATAAATGATGATTTATTTAATTATTTAAGGAAGTGGTTGAAAGATAATTAAATAAATAGTGATTTATTTAATTATTTATGGATGATTTGGTCATATTTAACAAGGAATATTATCTAAATAAGGTTTAAATAATTATTCCTAGAAAACAATAAGATAAACAAAGGTTTATCTAATTAATTTCTTTGATTTTGGGTTAAACATGACTGGGAATAATAATTAAATTATGGTTTAATTAATTATTCCATGAGGAAAATCAAACAAATATAGGTTTGTTTAATATTTCCTTTTGGGGTTTCCTGCTTTAACATAGTGAAGGCAATTTTACTTAGGGTAAAATTGGTCTTACATGGTGTACTTGGGTCCATCTAATGATAATAGGTTAGATGACCAAAAAATGGTGTAACAG